>JAJOZX010007305.1:0-219303 GCA_023014485.1 Bathynomus jamesi | reverse complement strand
TGTTTCTCCGCGCCTTAGGATCGCCAGTCCGGAATACATCGATGCCGAATTGGAAAAAACCACGGTATTGGAAGTGATCTGTGTTATCCATCTGCGTTTATGGAATCTTGTCAACAGCAAAACGAACTTTCTATCGTGTCAATAATAACACTCGTACTTTGTCAAAAAATATTTTAGTACTTCCATTTTTCCCGGGCTTTTTAGGCATTGCTAATGTACTTAAACTTTTGGATATTAAGTAGTATTTTCATATAACAATATTGTGAAAAATATCATAGTAAAAAATAGCCCTACCAATAATGCAGGCATTATCTATAAAATGGGTGTAAGCAATGTGATTCCTTTTACATAGGTCAGAAGGAAAGGATTTGCACACACGTAAAAACAGCATCAATATTCCGTTAGAACAGGACAGTTGTCCAGTGCTCTTTTTGTCCATTTGTCAGAGTTATCCCACTGTATTGATTGGAATAATGCTTCAGTTTTATTTCACTCTAGCAACATTGTTAATAGAAATATTCTTGAGTCTGCCATTATCCAACTTTCAAATAACTTCAATATAAGCAAAGGTCTTTTTCAACTCGATCCTGTTGTTTTGAATTCCTTCAAAACAGATTTAGATAAAAGGGTAGGACGCTAAATCTTTGGTAAACTTGTATGCTACTTTATTAACTTTTAATCTTCATTTATTTATATATATATCGAAACGACTATAAAAGGCAAAGTGTTTAAAACCCGGGCAGATTTCCAGTATAAATTTGTATTTTTATAATTTATTTGATCTTGTGCTAAAAATCGATATTTTTCCTTACAAATCTGTATGCCTCTTTGTTAATCCTTTAATTTTTAATTTTTATTTTTACTTCTGGTTTATTATATATATATATATTAATATATATATATATATATATATATATATATATATATATATATATATATACACAGGGCGTCCCAAAAAAATGTATACACACTTTAACAGCTGATAGCTCAATGGATGTTTCTTTCTTTCCAAGTTAAACCCATTAGATTAATAATGGCAGTCAGACTAAGCTTTGAACAAAGGAAATTCATTCTAAAATGCTACTGGAAGTGTGAAAACGCAGTTGAAGTGCAAAGACAGTTTAGGAGGGAGTTTCAAACAGATCCACCAACGCGACTTACCATCACTCGAATTAGATATAGTTTGAAGCCGATGGAACTGTTCAGAATGTCCACAAAAGCGTTCCGGAAGACCACGGACATCGACAAGCCCCACAAAGCAAGAAAGATACTGGAAACGTATCACCAAAGTCCAAGAAAATCTGTGCGGCAAGCGAGTCGTGAGGTAGGAATTTGAGAATCGTCTGTCCAACGCATTTTGAAGCGCTGTCAATGGAAAAGTTACATTCCAAGATTAGTCCATGCTATTAATGAAGATAATCCGGACCGAAGAGTGGAGTATTACGAGTGGTACTTGGCACGATGTGGATGTGGATTGGACGAAGTGGTTTCGTAGAATACCCTCCGCGTTCACCAGACCTCACACCACTAGACTTTTTTATGGGGATACTTAAAAGACAAAGTCTACGCTATAAAACCTGCAACAGTCGCTGAATTGAGAGCAGCCATTGAACGAGAATGCACACAAATACCAAACGAAATGTTTCGTGATGTTTGCGATTCCATTGCTTCGCGTTATCAGCAGTGCCTGGACCAGAACGGACGTCAGTTTGAAAACAGGCGTTGACAAAACAATTAAATAATGTCTGTAGATTCTATTACAGTTTGAAAATGAAATGTATTTTAATAAACACTGCCTTTATAAGTATTTAAAGTGTGTATACATTTTTTTGGGACGCCCTGTATATATATATATATATATATATATATATATGTTGTGTTGTGTGTGTGTGTGTAGATATGTATGTATATATATATATATATATATATATATGTTTGTGTGTATGTTATTTATTTATTTTTTTTCTGTAACCTACAGTATATATAGGCCGTAACCTTTTTTGTACTTCAGTGTTCCTGAGGATGTCATTAGACGAAAGCGCTTGAGCACCTTTTTGTGTTTCCTTTCCTTCGTGGTTTTATTCATCATAAATATTTTTCACGTGTTACTTTCGTGAAATAATTTTCATATGTAATATATATATATATATATATATATATGTTTTGGGCCTCCCTTCATGCAGGGGACTGACCCCCCTCCCCCTTGCAACATTGATCAACATTGCATTACAATTGCACTCTCCCATTTTGCGGTCATACTGCTTTTTTAAAGGAAGTGCTCAAAATGACCGCCTTGCGCTTGAGTACACGCCTGAACACGCCTCGTTATAGACTGCCTGACGCGTTCAAACATTCCAGGTACTGCTTGGATTTTCTGGCATCCTTGTCCTACACGTTGGCGAAGCATTTCAACGTTGTCAATTGGTGTCACGTAAACGATGGATTTCAGATGACCCCCACAGGTAAAAATTGAGTGGATTCAAGTCGGGGGAGCAAGCAGGCCACGCACTGGGTCCCCCACGCCCTATCCATTTATCAGGGAAATGGTCATCCAAATAGTCTCTGGCTACTCGACTAAAATGAAGTGAAGCGCCGTCATGTATAAACCACATAACGTCGGACACCAAGAGGAACTTCATCTAGTAAATCGCTCAAATCATTCCTTAAAAAATTGGAATAGGATTCTTCTGTTACTCTTCCAGGCAAAACAAAAGGACCGATTAAGTTGTCGGCAATAAGTCCTGCCCACACATTGATACATGCGGATTCTCTTCGGCCCAGTGATGAGTGTTGTGAAAATTGATTACGCCATTTCTTGTGAAGGCAGCCTCATCAGAAAACAACCCGGACGGTAGGAAAAGGAGGATCGCGAGCACACTATTGAAGAAACCAAGTACAAAAAGCCTTTCGTGGTGGGAAATCAGCTTCAGTAAGGCCTTGTACTCTCTGAATGTGATATGGGTAAAGCTGTTGTTCCCGCAAAATCCTCCACACAGTTGTGTATGTTACACCCTCTGCTGCTGCTATCCTTCGGGTGCTGACACCAGGATGTTCCTCCACGCGATTCAGAACCCGCTCCTCCAACTCAACAGTTCTGGCGCTGATTCGTCTTAAACTCACATGTTGTTGTTGTTGGTTAGCCGATCAGCCTACCCTGATCGAGCAAGCCGGCGGCACGCAGGTAACCAATCGCCCTCTCCGGAGTGGACCAGAGGTTCAGCGCACTAGTGATGTTGTGTTGTGTTCTATGTTGTGCTAGAGCGATACAGTCTGTCATAATGTGTTCAATTGTTTGTGGTGTGTCCTGGCACAGGTGGCGGGTGTCGTGTGTGGAGTTGTCTAGTCTGTGTTTATATGTCTGTAAGTTGGGGTGAAGTCCACATCGGAATCGTGCCAAGTTAACTCAATCCGATCTGCTCAGGTTGGTCTCTGACCTGTCAATGGGTGGCAGCTTCGCACCTAGGACCGCTTTCGGACCGAGTCGTGACAGTGTTTTGTGGTGTGTGTGTATGTGTTTTCTGTACTGTGTGATGTCTGTGGGGCGTGGTATGGAATGGACTATTTGGCTATAATGTCTCTCTGGTGTTACCTTAATGGTGCGAGGTGTCGGTGCGTGATTGTACATGTAGTGGCAAGGGTGTTGTGGGTTAGTTGTCGCTGCTGCCATGAATTGTGTTCCCCTCGTGTCTAAATGTTTCCTAACTTTCAGTATTTTTGTTTCTGTGTGCAGGTGTTCTATTGGTGTTGTTTGAGTACATCCTGTAATGATACGAAGTGCGTTGCTTTGTATTATCTGTAAGGTGTTTATGTGTGTGTTTGAGATAATGGGTGCCCAGCATGGGCTAGCATAGGGTGTGTCAATTTTAGAGAGCAAAGTGAAATCTTTAGATTTTCAGACTACTAGTGACCAAATGATGCATTTTTATGTGCTAAATCGAAATATGGCTTTAAAATCCAGATTTTACCACTCCTAGCCTTTATATTTGAAGTTGAAGTTTATGAAAAATCAGCAATTTTTGCAAGTATTTTTTTATTGTACATAACTACATTTTATATACATTACATACAATTAAAGACATTTTCATTGTATTTTAGTATTAAAACTTAGAAATATAGATAGGTTTCTTGAACTTTGCCAAGGATGCCATCTATAACTGTATTTTACATACATACAATTAAAGACATTTTGATTGTATTTCAATATTAAAACTTAGAAATATAGATAGGTTTCTTGAACTTTGCCAAGGATGCCATGTCTGCCTTGCTCTTGTTCCTGGACATGAGCTCCCTACTGGCCACCTGGCCACTGATGTACGCCTCCCTCCTCTCTTGTGAGTAAACATATTGTGCTGCTTCAGTTGTCATCCTTTCACACCTCTCTACTGACTGTGTGTGTGAGGGCCATGCAGGAACTTCCATTGAGCTATCCAGAAACTCCTTGATTGCAGCAGTGGTGAGGGAGCAGGTCAGAGGAGGCTCAGTCACGCCAGAGTTCCAGTCAATAAGCTCCGAGAGTTTGGTGGCATCTGGGTTGATGTCAGGAGTCTTCCTGGGTCTGACACTGCAGTCTCCTACCTGTGTGTCCTCATCTCCTTCACCTCTGATTTCCAGTATCCTCTTCACTGCCTCCCTCCTCCTCCTCCACTCCACCTCCTATCACCATCTTCTTCCGACTTCTGAGCAGCTCCAGCTGGTACAGTACATGCCTGGGACCCTCCACCCAGCTGTGATTTAACTTGATGTTGAACCAATTTGGCATGTAGACTCCCACTATGAATTCCACAATTATCCACAGATTCTTCAGGTTCCTACCCTTCAGCCCATGTTTGGAAATCCACAATCTACAGAACCTTAGAGCCGTGCTGACCCACCTACTGTGACAGACTGGCCCAATCTCCAGGAGAGCTAGACTCTGAGGTACCTCTCCCGATCTGATGACAGTGATGATTCTGTAGCCATATGATTGGTCTGTGCTGAAGTCCTTGACTACCTCCTGACTGAGATGGGGTAGAGGAGGACCAACAGTGATCCTCGTGAAGTTTGGGTTGATCGCCAGCTCAGTGGCAGTGTCTAACATCTTCCCTAGGGGCCCAGACCACTTGTTGTTGCTCAATGTCTTGCCATCCAGTCCAGTCACCAGGTGTCTGAGACTCAGCTCCCCAGTGTGCAAGTTACAGACAATCCACACCAACTTCCTGCCAAGCTTGGCCTCCACATAATGCATTACTCCTCCCTCCCAGCCAGTATTCACATTAGTACTGTCACCTCCTATGGCCAAAAGGGTCTGGTCTGCTCCTCTCTCTCTTAGCCAGTTCACCAGATGATCAGCAATGACTTCAGCATGACTTCTCTCCTCTGCAGCTTCCTCTGGTACAAAATGCCACAAATATTTCCCACCTGGTTCATTGCATACTGTGTAGTGTTCTTCCTTAATGAGGCCAGGAAACTGCCTGTCACTGCCCTCAGCTTCCATCATCACTTTGGTGTCATCTCTTCTCCCATCAAAGAAGATACAGGTGACCTCTAGCTTCACATTGCCAATGGACACCTTCACTGCCTCATCCCACAGTGCCTTCATTTTAGCCCTGATCCTGACCTCAGTGTTGATTACAGGTCCTGTGAATAGAGCGTTGGCCTTTCTCCACTGAGCCAGTAGCCCTGGAACAATGCCGTTGTTAATCAGGTCATTAACTGGGTAATTCCTCCTGCCTTCCTCACTCATCTCTCTCCTCAACAAACCATACCTCAGCAGATCTCTGGCTGTGGGCAGCTCAGCAGGGGGAAGTTCCCTCCCAGTCCCCACCAAATGACTTAGGTGACAACTTGATTTGCTTCGAGTTCTGATTTCTTTCTGACATCCTGTGGACCTGTGAACAAAAGAAATGTCATTGAAATTTCGATAAGCCTTTTGATTATGATTACATAAAATTAAGTTAATTGAAATTCTTAATATCTTCCTATAAGCTCAGATAAAAGGTTGTTGTTATAGGTACAAGACTTAATTATTCAAAGTAATGACAATTTCATATATCTATCATATCAAAATATACAGAAAGTTTGGGTCACACATAACATTTCGAATAATTTGAATTACATAATATTTACATTACGAAGTAATCAAAATTGTCAAAAAGGAGGGGAAACACATGCATTCACAATCAAAACTCTAGCATTTGTGACTATGTGAAACTTAGAAACCATAATGCACACCAAAAATAACCAAAGTTGACCACACATATCAATGGCACATTGATATACGATGCTTCAGTCATATTTAGGATATACAGTATTTCAAACCTTTATGGTCAAATATAAGTAGGTAAATGGCTTTTTTAAACAACACAAGATATTTCTAAGTTTGCTAGATAATATGACATCATTTGAGCATTAGTAGTTTTTGAATTATTGACTTTACTAAAATTGACACACCCTAAATTAGTCCATAACTGAGCGAATATATTTTGTATATGAGTGATGTTGTTTCCTGCTGGTGTCCAAAGTGTGTGCCTGTTAGTACCCTAAGCGTGTTAAGTCTTGACGTACATTTGTTTTCAATGTCTTGAATGTGGTTTGCAAAAGATAATGATGTGTTGTATGTGACCCCAAATGTTTTGGTCCTGTGAGTGTGTGAAATGTTGGTGTTGCTTAGTGTAAGCTGTGGAGTTATCTGGTGTTCTTTTGTGTTGCTTGTTAGCAAGGTGGTGGTTGATTTTGTGGGCGCCACTTTGAGTCTATTGTGTGTGAGCCAGTCTTGTATACTGTTTATGTATGTTTGTAGGTTATTTGTAGCGGTGTCGATGTTGTTGTGGGTGGATGTCAGAGTGATGTCATCTGCATATGATGATAAGGTAAGCTTGTTGTCTATGGGTGTTGGAATGTCATACATGTATAAGTTGAACAGTGTTGGTGAGAGAACAGAGCCTTGAGGGACTCTGTTCGGAAAAAGCTTGTTTTTGGATGACTTGCCATTAAATGTGACATGTGAGTATCTTCCTGAAAGATAGTTGCTCAGCCACCTTTTGGTGTTATTGTGCATGTTTGTGTTGAGTATTTTGTTTATGAGAGGGAAACGTGGAATAGCATCAAATGCTTTACTAATGTCTGTTGTTGCTAACAGTGTTTGTTGAGCTGGTCGTCTGGAGTTGATGCCATCCATGATGTGCTGCGTGAGGTTAGTGAGTAATGTCGTGGTTGAGTGGTGAGGTCTGAATCCATGTTGAGTAGGCGATAGTGGTATGTGTGGGTTGGTGATTTGTAAGATTAGTCTTTCTCTTACTTTGGAAGGTATGCATAGTAAAGTAATGGGTCGAAAAGAAGCTGGTTCTGTTGGATTTTTGTTTGGTTTGAGTAGTGTAATAATCAGGAATAATACAGTGTTGGTATGAATATGTGCTGATGTTTGTGAGAGCTAGTATTCCCTGTGGGCCCAAGTGTTTAAGGTTTATGTTAGATATGTTGAATGATCCTGTATCACCAAGACGCTCGTCTATTCTCTGAAAGGTCTTCTTATCTGGCAGACGGCGATTCGAAACCTTTCCTCATACAGACGCCTTGCTGCGGCCGCATTACACTCGGCAATTCTATACATGAAATGCATGTCTGCCATTTCTCTGTTTGAATAAGCCTCCATCTTCAATTCAAATGCACACTATCACTGAATAGCAAAAAATTTTTAAAGTTTTTTTTTCACTGGACTGCACTTATTCACGGTAAGAACAGTGAAACACCGCGATGCACCTCTGACTGACTGAAGGCTCAACACTCAACGCTATTGAAACATGTCATAGAGTGTACGAAACATTACAATCGGCAAGGCCATACATGAAATATATCTCGTACACAGTCACAAACATTGTCGGCAAGCAGTGTTTGTGAACAGTTTGCGGAAAAACTTGCTGGAACACAAAACGGGCTGTAACTCGGAAACAAAGCGATTTTGGGCATATGTTTATATAAACTTTTTTCATTGTTTTCAGGTCCTGAATCCATCCTGAAAGTGCGTCCCACATGTTATGAAACACCCTGTGTATGTGTGTATATATATATATATATATATATATATATATATATATATATATATATATATATATATATGCATTTAACTGCAATGACCACGCAGTATATAAATGAATAGAAACTTATGTCGTTTCTATTCATATATATATATATATATATATTTCACATGTTACTTTCGTGAAATAATTTTCATATATATATATATATATAGGTGGTGTGTGTGTGTGTCATATATACTTTCGGGATTTCGGTGAAACTTTTGCTATTACGCTAGACACATCAATAGCTTTTGATAGAGTCTGGCACAAATCTTTAATTTCAAAACTGTCCTCGTTCGGTTTCTCGCCTTCTATCTATGCCTTCAGTAGTTTGGGTGCAAAATACCATAGTGCAGAAATGTTACGTAATGTTGCAAGAGTGCCAACCCCAACCCCCTTTGTTGCAAGAGTGCCAACCCCCACCCCCCTTGGTGCCAACCCCAACCCCCTTTTGTTGCAAAGCCTCTTTGGGGGTGAAGGTGGGAGTGCTTCACCCCCCAAAGGGGCATACCTAACCTAAGGAAGCCTCTTTGGGGGAGAAGTTGGGACGGCCTCACCTCCCAAAGGAGCAGAAAGAGAAAGAGAGAGACCCAGAGGAGGGTCTTTGCTTGGCTGACTGCCAAACTCATATGGGGTTCTTCATCAGCACACTGCTACTTATAGTGCCCCTAATCAGCCAGTTGGCTGAGTTGCCAGTTTTCGCCATGCACTTAATTTATTCCATATATTAATCAGCCATCTGGCTTAAAAGGCTTAGCAATACGTCTCTAAATACGGTCCAAAGCGCACACAAATACAAGCCCCGACTATATGCCCATAAATCCCTATTATCACACACAAACTGATGCATGCAAAACCCCAATAGCAAAATATATACGAGCACAACCACCACGCACAAAAAGCACCACCAACAATCGTATAGACTTTTAGGAGCTCGTCCCATCAACAGCATATTGTGAAATGAGGGCTACGACTTTTAAAAGGAGCTCACCCCATCAACAGGAGATGAGGGCTACGACTTTTTAGGAGCCCAACCCCTTAATACCACGTGTCCGATATGAGAGCTACAACCAAGCGTCCAAACGAATGATGGTGAAACCAACAACCCACCTCCACCACCGCCTTACTCACCAACAACACACCAACCACCTTCACCACCACCGCCTTACTCACCAACACCAGGTTGACCGACAAGCAACAATCCACCAACTCAACCACCTTACACACCAACACCAGGTAGACCGACAAGGTCTCCAAATACGACCCAATAGACAGAGCTATTAAACATAAACAATAACGTTTATGGGGCCAAGTCAAAAAAAGGCAACGCCAATAGTTTTTTCTATTGAGCTTCTCGCGGTTTAACGAGGCCTATCGGACATTTGGTGGGGCGATCTTTTAGGCAAAAAAACGAATAAGATAAACTAAGTTTAATACAAATACAAATTTTCATCATAATACGCAATTTTATCATTAAACTATAACGTGAATGCGTTAACATGATTTTTAAAACAAAATAGAAATTAAATTAGGGGTAACTTATTAATTTTTCCTCTTTTATCCAATTATTGGGTTTCAATATAAATTTATCTTTAAGACACAATTTTATCCTTAAACTAAAACATAAAAATCATTAACATGATTTTTAAAACAAAATAGAAATTAATATGGGTACCAAGCAAGCTACAGCTAAGCACCGCCCAAATTCATGCTCAGACTTAATGGAGTTAGTCAATCACGACACTGATGGGAGGAGCCAGGTCCTCGGGTTGGTCGAAAATGCTGGCCTAGGTTCTAATACCTGCCCAAAATCTCGCCGGTAGCCAATAGGTAGCTAAGGTCGCGCTTGTGGGTTGGCCATATGCCCCCCTTATAAATGGTGAATTTCAATGCAGAGAGCCAGTTTCTCGCAATTTAGTGCACCATACAAACCATGGATCAACTGTGCGCTTCCCCCGACCTGATTGTTGATGATGCCTTCTACGCCCAAGCGAAACTCCGCCTCTTCAATGCAGTAGACCAGAATGAGCTATTTTCTACCTAGAATATCGCTGCAATTTGTGATGCAACGGAAGAGCCTACAGGTAATTCAATTGAGATGTAAGTGGTCATATTCTCCGGTTCATTCAGCGCTAATTACCATATAAGTTGACAATCTAATATCCTTTTGTTCTGAATTTTTCTACAACGTAAAATTAGTCACATTGTTTTGTCTGTTTCTCGATAATTTAAAGATGAAATTTTCTCGTTTTCCTATTTCAAATGCGCTTTGAATTTAGTCTTATAAAAGGCTGCAATAATTGCAAAATATTTTCAATTATTCTCTACCTCCTCCGTCGTTATATCTGTTTATGCTTTTAGTCTGTTGTTAAACTGACCTAGCTTTATTTTAATTTATAAAAAAACATAATAATGCGAAGTGAACTGTTATATCCCCAGAGGGTCGGCCTCTATTCATATATATATATATATATATATATATATATATATATATATATATATATATATATATTTATGTTTTATTTGTGCATCTCTCGGCAGTTTTAAAATGTATAGGAAGTTCTACAGATACAATTTTAAAATTATCAAAACTTTTAAGAATTGTAGGCGTTTTGAAAATATGCTTAAGCAATGCCTATGACTCATATATATATATATATATTTACCGCCTACACAACACTTTTAGCCGCATCCAATACGTTTAGCAGCATCCAATTTCATGCATCTGTTTTAATTGCAGGAGCGTTACGGAGCTTGCCCGTGTTATTGCAACTTTTGATGAAAGGACGGCTTCTTCCCCCACCCCACCCAACGATGAACAGATAGTGGTATTGGCGCGGGACAGCGAGCGTCAGCCTGTAGAGGAAATAATGTAGGTGTTTTGAAACTATATAGTATGTTTTACATTTCTTTTGGATTTTAACAATTTGAAGTAAGGATGTTTTGAAAAATGTGCTTAATCATCGCCTTTGACTCATATATATATATACATATATATATATATATTTACCGCCATACATAACACTTTTAGCCGCATCCAATACTTTTAGCAGCATCCAATTTCATGTATCTATTTTAATTACAGCACTGAGACGGAGCTAGACGATATTATAAACACTTTTGGGGAGAGGGTGATAAATGAAGTGGTATCCACACCACCTAGCGAAACAGAAGTCGTGGTATTGACGCACATCCGGTCAAACGAGTGCGTGCTCATCGACGAGATTATGTAAGTTTTGTTTTTAGGTTAAGAACAAAACACAATATATTTTCATTTTATTAAGCAGGAGAAAAACATGTACAAAAAGGGGCAGTCCCCAATTCTTAATTGCTACAAATGTATATATAGGTTTACACAATATAGATCTTACACATTACAGGGGGTACTAACATATGGGAACCTTTTTTTTATCTGTCTGCACACATATTTATCATTCAACTCTGTGTCGCACAAATCGGATAATTTTAAAAAATTCATAAATCCCTTCCCACGTGACACATGCATGAGAAACAAACTGCAATACAATCCACATGTTTCAGTATAAAGTCCTTGGAAACGATATGGATTCCAAATAATCTCTGTCACGCCTAGCTGTGCGATAAAATTTACGATTCCACGGTGGAAATCCGAGTGAATCGAAATAGTACAATCTTTCTTTAGTTTTAAAATAGATCGCGAGCCAATGAATCCCCTCACCCCCACAATGTCGGTGTTAACGATAATCCCGCACCAGTTTCCCGTGCTATGCATCTTCAATATTTCATTTTTCGCATACACACCGATAAATTTTGATCGCGCGAAACAGCCACTTTTCATCACTCTCTGGAGTGTATTCGCGTCCATTTTTTAAAATCTGTGGTTATGTTCCGGAAACGGTCAAGTTCTATTAGAGCTTGCGACTCTAGGTATACTAGTACACTAATAGGAGCGTCTGTAGGCTTAGCGAACTCCAACCTCACTGAAATGGTGCCAGTCTGCTGGGGGTTTAAATGGGTATTTACACCGGCAGTTAAGTCAGGCGTAACGTCAAATGAGTAGATGTTAAACTGCTCCACAAATTCTTTCTGTGTTATGCCGAATCCAAGTTCATCACACGCTCCTGTATTATGAGCTAAACTACTATAAGCTCTCGCGCAGAGCGGGAATGCCCGAGTTGCTGAGTAATCCATATCCATCACTCCACCCAGGGCGATACCATTTATGAATAAAGTAATATTTTTAAGCCCGAAATTCTCGAATTTTAAGGCACTCTTTTTATAATTTCCATTTGTCGAGGCGTGGTCTTGCAGGCCAATTAAAATCCTTTTAGGTAGGACTCCAAGAGCAATGTTTTCTATCTGTTTCGAAGCCAGGCCTGCCGGGATCGTGCACAGTTTGATCTGTACCCTGTTAATTGGATATTTCACTGTGGCGTGTACAAGCTCTTTCTCGATTTCTATTTGCTTCGGGGAGCTTAATTTCACTCGGCGTATACGCAAATACGTTTCCATGATGTGTATCACAACGGGTTTCGCGCCTTCTTCTTGATCAGCCCCAGATTTATGCAGATCTCAGGGCTCGTGCGGGTAAGCTTCAATTTCATATCTACCCCGTTCATAAGCAACTTCTCCTGGAAAGTAAAGTCTGTATGCAGGCGTCCAAAACATTCGTATATCTTTTTTTTAGAATTTTTAAATTTATCCTCTATTCCATCTTCATCTTTAGTGTGGTAATAACCCTCGGCGGTTAAAAAGATGT
Organism: Bathynomus jamesi; assembly: GCA_023014485.1. Taxonomy (NCBI): domain Eukaryota; kingdom Metazoa; phylum Arthropoda; class Malacostraca; order Isopoda; family Cirolanidae; genus Bathynomus; species Bathynomus jamesi. The sequence goes on along the minus strand of JAJOZX010007305.1, from coordinate 206,511 downwards.
CCTTCGCTTCTTTTAAAAAGTTGAGGACATTTTCCAGACACGAACGTAGGTGGTAGTACCCCATGGCTGCCGAGATGTTAGTCTGATTTAAATATACGTCACACTGACTGAATATGGAGTGCAGAAAGTTGGTTTCGGGGTATGCAGCATAACTATCATCGCAATCCGTTCCGTCAGAATGGGCAATGCGTAGTTTAGCATACATGTGCTTACAACTCGGGTCAAAAAAGTAAGGGCCTGAGCTGGGTATCACGAATTCTATAGGGGCACTGGGTGAACTAATTGTGTTTAACGGGTTAATTGTAATAAAGTCGCTATTTTCAATAGAGACCTCTGTAGGAGGCATATCAAAGAGGGACAGTTCCAATTTACAACATTGTGAACTACACGGATGAATGAAACGCGCCATGACGAGTCAGAAATAGTGCCACCTTCCCTCGACGAGTATTAGGCATTCTATGGTTCGTGAGAGTAGCGTCCTCAGTTTATATCAGTTAAAAAAATGATCAGCCATAGGTTTCATACGCTTTGAACACTTCTTTTTTGGTACCCTTTTACGTTTAACTCCACGTGATGGTAAACCCTTCTTCCCGACAGTTCTCTTCTTCTTTTCGCCACGTGATGGTAACCCCTTCTTTTTAACAGTTATCTTCTTCTTTCACCACGTGTTGGTAACCCCTTCTTCCTAACAGTTCTCTTCTTTCCACCACCACGCATTTTTCTCTTCGCGTCTTTGATGATTTCATCCCGCGTACGCCTTAAATGTTTTTTTAGAGCTTCTTTAGGCATAGTTCCACCCATTATGTCCTCTGCCGCGTTAAAACCTGTTTGTAACGCCTTCCTTCCTAGGTACCTGGCCCCCCTCTTCAACAGTGGGACAGCGGTGCGTAGTATGGATGGAAAAATGGATCCAAGTCCACTACCACGCTGGTATCTCACCCCTCGTTATACCGTGAAAGGGTTTCTGGCCATTATAACTCAGTGCGTCGAAAGTGCAGCTTCACTGTTAAGTTCCCGTCACCGAATGGGTAATTTTTGCCCTCAATCGTTCTTATATATATTGAGATATTAGTTATTAGATTAGTTGCTACATTCACATAATGGGGTAGGTCATATGTAATATTCAAGCTCCTTCCTCTATGGTTGGGATGTGCGCTACGCGTAGCAGGCGTGCCTGGGTATCCCCAACAAACTGGTGTTCCGCTATATTGCTGTAAATATAGCACATGTCTGGAGGCTGAGAGCTTACATCCAATTTCTCCATCTCAGTGATACACTAAGTGGACAAGTCATCCGTTTCGTGAAAGGTGTCTCTTTGGAAGGCTGCTCGATAACGCCCCTCGGTTATAATTTTGAACACTCTTCCGTCTTTAAGATTTCTGTTAACCTTTGATTTTAGCATTAGAGTATGGGCCTCCTTTGTTTACGATTTCGTATATAAATCATTCGTAAGATGAGTTTTTAAACACGTTTAAGTCTCTCACAACATCCTCAGCCGAACCATAACGCCCCGGTCCTAGTGTCACTGTTGTACTGAAAAACTGTGCAACCTTAGTCCGGGCGGTACGTATAGTTTCATTACGAGTTAACCCGGCTTTTGCCCACTCACCACAGTTTCTAAGAATTGTAAAAACGGCATCTTTATAATCAATATTTAAAAAGACGGTGTCCAGCTGAATTTCACAATGGGCCCATGGAGTTCTGTTACAAAGTTGGCTAGTGTGTTGTTAGGGTGTACAGACAGGGATGAGGAGGACGGGAGTGTGACGTAGAAATGGTTGGGTGTCATGCTGCATACTAATTAAGCTTCATTATTGCATCATCTTTTATATAGGTATTGAAGCTTTCTGGGTAACCTAGCCACTTCACCAGGTACATCTTTCTCTTTCCTGTACCTTTGCTTCCTAAAATTTTCTCAATTTTAAACACATTTCTTCCTAAATTAAATGCAACTTTCTGCAATTCCTCGCGGTAAAAACCTCCCGTGATCTCTTCTCCATTCAAATCTTCAACGTAATACATCATTATCTCACCTTTAGGCTTCATAGCTCTAACTTTAAAAATCTCGCGTGTCCATCCTTGCTCAAAACCCTTCGCGAATTTATTTCCCGAACGTGACAGCCTTACATAGTCATTGATTTTGAAACGCGCAGAGTGTGGTGGTGGTGGTAGCGGCACTCCATCTCTTCTCGGGCGCTTGCCTCTTTCTAAAACATCGTTAGGCGTTGTACCGATCGTACGATGGTGTGAGCGGTTGTAGGATGAAGCCAATGAATCGAGAACGTTTATATATCTGTATGTGTTTTTATGTGTAAAATATCGGTGCATGCGTTCCTTTATGGTACGTTGAACTCTTTCAGCTAAAGAAGCCTTATGTATAGAATTGGATGTGTAATAGCTGATGTTAAACTCTGACAGCATGTTCTGAAAAGCTCGTCCTATAAATTCTTTTCCCATATCCGTACAAAAAGCCAGGAATCCGTTTTCTTTCAACATCAGTGTTTTGGCTTTAGCAACTGTTTCAGGCGATTTATTTTTCAGGGGAATTAGCCACAGGTATCTAGAGAATACATCTATTATGAATAGGATGTAGCGGTAGCCGTCGTTGTACACTGAATATCTTTGCATGTCTGTTAAATCTGCCTGCCAAATAGAGTCAATCGATGCGGCTGTTGTCTTGGCTGTTTTAAACCTTTTTCTCACAGGTTTATGAAGTGTATAAGCATCCTGGCCGCAAAAATCTCTCAACATCTTTTTTCCTTACACCATAAACCTCTGTACAATCTATTAACGCCACCATAGGATGCAGGGCTAGAAATGTCATAATAGTGCTTACTTAATACGTTAGCCATTTGCGTATTTTAGAGGCACGTGGATAAGGTTGGCCGTCTACTCTCTTCTTTCTCCTCTTCAGAGACACTGCAGCTGCTGGGGGAAGGTGTACTCAGTTGTGACACGTGCGATGCATGTTCCAAGTCTTTTAACCTATTCAGATTACCTATCAATGTTTTGGGGACATTTATTTGTTGTAGTCTTGCTTTAATATGTCTCCATCCTGTGGTGAGGGCCTATCCCACTTTCTCACCAGATCATGAACAATATCAACGATATTGGATCCTTGTACCCTTGTTCCTTCAACAATGACCTCGCCTGTGTCGGTCCACTGTATGATGGGGTCCTCACTCAATAGATTATAAAGACTTAGCCCTTTATTCCTCAATGTATGGGGGAGGCTGTTTTTTAGCACATGTTCGATGTGCTGTGTTCCGCTACTCTTTGGTTGCTCAGGCCCTGTGTCGCTATGCTCAGCGCTACTCGAGCTGCGCATCACGGTGAGCTCTGTAGGATGCTTATAATCTTCGTACTCATGAAGAAATTTCTGCAAAGCCTCTTGGTACAAGATCCTTTTCTCATCAGGTGCCTTTTCACTGTTTAATAGGGTTAGCAACTCACTTTCCATTCTTTTAAGTCTACTTTTACGGGGTTCTAGAACCGCATCTGGACTCCTTTGTAATGAAGCATACACCTCGTGTGGAATCACTATCACTTTCTTCATTATATTAATCTAGCCAGTAAAGGGCCCAAAACTGAAAATAAGATGGGGAGGAACGAACCGCCTCTTTGTACAATAGTACGCTTTTTCTTACCCACAGTCTGACTTTTATGGGCGAGCGTCCGTATTATGTTCTTGTAACGACGTAAGCGAGCCTTCTGAGGGGAATTCATTGGAACATTACATTTTATGACATTAAGGCAGATTTCACAGATGCATTTTAAAAAGTCAGAGTCGATATTTTTAACAAACATCTGCTGCAATGCTCGAGGCAGTCGTTGATAGATTTTTATTAATTCGCGATATTTCTTTAGCCTATTTGTCATTTTGGAATATACACGGTTTCAGGCTCGTTTGGAAATATATTCGTTCTTAGAAGCACCCTAAACGTGTTTCGCGGGTGAAGGTCACAAAGCAAATATTCATAACGTTGCTTTGTGACCTCTTTATAAACCTCCAAAAACTCCTTACGCTGATTCGGGAAAATTTGACTGGCTAATACCCCAATTTGTGACATCTCTACGTTGCGCGAATAGGACTAGATATTGTGTATTTAGCGACACATCGCGCATGTATCTATTTTTGAAAAATAGATTCTGATTGATGAAGAACACGCTTATGTTAAGGTGGTGGGAGAATACTGTAAATATCTCGGCAAACGTTTTATCCATCTCCAACATGAGGTCGTCAATTACGATCACTGTATGTTCATTTCCCTTTAGCGAATTAACGTCATAGACCCCCTTGTGGAACAAAACGTCATCTTGGTACTCGTTGAACACTGATTGGTATGTCGAATAGCACCATATAACTTTATGCACAAATTTTGAGAATATTTCACTCTTTTCTTTTATGTTTTTAAGCATAAACACCGTTTTACCACAACCTGTCGGTCCAGATATAATACATGTGGATGGGCTCGTGAATCTGAATTTTTCTATAGAATCGATTTCTAACACGTCACACCCCTAAGTGGGTCATTTACAAAATATTACAAATAGCGAGTTCTGCTCCTTATATTTTGTTTTCTTCTTACACAGAACCGTGAATAACGACGATGTACAGCCCCCCATCATCGATATCACGGATAAACCCATTGACCGTGCATCTACAATACCCATACCCGCCGATGAATCCTCACCAAAGACAACTGCTGCACGTTCAAAGCAGAGTTACAAGGAGTTACAAGGAAAAGAAGTACCTCAAAAGGCCTTGCGGCCCATACCGAGGAGGTACCAATGGCAACGGGTGCCAGGGAAAATTTTGTACACACTCAAATAGTGTGCAAGATTTGGTCTAACCTTTTCTTGAACTGATCCACAGAGGAACTGTTCACAACTTCCGAAAGTAACCTGTTCCATGTGTCACAGATCTTATACGTAAAGTAATTCCCACACACACTAGTCCTAAACCTTTTCAAATCCAACTTCCAACCATTGTTACGAGTTGGGTTATCATTTAAACTAAACATACTTCTAAAATCGACATCGTTGAACCCGCGTAAGAGCTTGAAAACCTCGATCAGTTGACCGCGCAGCCTCCGAATTTCAAGCGAAAACAAGTTCAGGGCGCGTAACCGTCGATTGTAGCCCATATGCCTAACGGAAGGGATTAACTTTGTGGCCCTCGCCTGCACTCGCTCCAGCCTCTCAATATCTTTCCTGAGGGTGGGCGACCAGAACTGCACAGCATACTCCAGGTGCGGCCGAACAAGGGAATTGTACAGTGAGAGCACAATCTCCTTGTTCCGAAACTGAAATTGCCTCCTGATATAACCCAATAGTTTCTGGGCTTTCTTTTCCACCTCTACACACTGTTTCGTAAACTTAAGGTCGCTGCTAATTAGCACACCCAAGTCCTTTTCTAAATTAGTCACCTCGATATTACTACCCAACATCGAGTAGTCCGACTTGGGATTGGCGGAGCCAATGTGCATCATTTTGCATTTACCCAAGTTAAACGGCATTTGCCATTTTTCGGACCACTCTCCTATCCTACCTAGGTCCGCACGCAGTTGCTCGATCGCTTCGGGCGTCCCAACATTGGCCCCAAGCTTGGTGTCATCAGCGAATTTGGCGATCCGACTGACGATGCCACCGTCGATATCATTTATGTAAATGATAAACAACAGTGGCCCCAAAACGGAACCCTGAGGAACCCCACTAGTGACCGAGGCCCACCCCGAACTAGCCCCTTTAATTAAAACCCTCTGCCGCTTATTACTCAGCCAGTTTTCAATCCACCTACCTATTTCCCCACCGATACCCAGCGCGCGCACTTTCGCCATTAGCCGGCGGTGAGGTACCTTATCAAAGGCTTTCTGAAAGTCGAGATAAAGTATATCAATCGCCCTACTCTTATCATACTCACTCAACATGACGTGGAAAAACTCGAGCAAGTTGGTGAGACACGACCTATGCCGTCTAAACCCATGTTGGGAGTCCCCAAGCAGCTTGTAGGAATCCAAATGGTCAACGATCCTATCAGCTATTATCCCTTCCAATAATTTACCTACAACTGAAGTGAGACTAATGGGACGATAGTTCCCTGGACTTTCGTGATCCCCTTTCTTAAAGATAGGGGTCACGTTGGCTTCCCTCCAGTCACCAGGCACCTGGCCCATCTCCAACGATTTGTTGAAGACTGTAGCCAGGTGGGGAGCCACCTGGTCGCGCACTTCTCGCAACACTCTGGGGAGAAACTGGTCTGGCCCAGGAGCCTTAAACGCGCTCAGTTTGTCTATTCTATCGGCAACGACTGTCGCGGTACATCTAACACTATCCAGGCCAGCACCTTCGTGCCTCACGCCTGGCTCGGGGATGACGCGGGTATCCTCCCTGGTGAATACTCCCGCAAAGTACTCATTAAGCACATTGAAGAGTCCTCCACGTCAGGTATAAACCGCGTCAGGAACGCGCCGGTTGTTAGACCACCAGTAGTAGAGCCCCAACCCTCATCGACTTACGCAACCAACCCCACATCAGCTTCTTCAGCCAATATACCCACTTGTTCATTCTCCACAGTTGCCCCCCGTTCTGTTGAGTCTGCAATAATAGACCCCCAACCCTCAACGTCTTACGCAACCAGCTCCACATCAGCTTCATCCGCCAATATAACCCCTTATTCATCTTCCACAGCTGCTCCCCGTTCTGTTGAGGATGGTATAACGTTCGAGTTGGTGCGCACCGCAAACCCGACCCCAGCCTTGACTAGAAATCGGTATATAGTCAGGGTTGATACTAGATCCCTGTACAGCAACGGTATTGAACACGACCTACGTCGCGTTGTACAGCGTATTGTAGAGTTTGCCCTTCAGAGCCGCGACGAGCGTGAAGTCAGGACGAGGCTGTCCTTCGGATTCGGGTCAGATGATGGCTCTGTAGAGGATTTTTGGATAGTAGTGCCATTCAGACGTTTGGCGGCTGAAGATGTAGAGTATATATTAGGTCGTATAATACAGGCGTCCCAAAGTAGTATAGCTTTCAATATGGACAACTTCACGGTGAATATTGACCGTGTATTCCATGTTGCGGGTCATAGTGTCACACCGTATACTCTTAACTTCAATTCTCAGGCTATTTACAGGCGGCATATAAACGTCGATCGTGGTTGAGGCTTTATAGCAGTAGTCTTAGCTCGTATGTTTACTGTACTAAATACGAAGCCAAGCAAATTTGGTTGCCTCCGGTCGTGGAGCATGCCCGTAAACTAGCTGTAGACTGTGAACTTGAGTTTGACTGTAATATGGGTCCTGAGGAGCTGCGAAGGGTAGAACAGGAAATGAATGCTCGTATAGTTGTATTTGGACTGGATGATCATCGTAGAACTGCGTATATTTTTAAAAGCTGTGTGAGAGATCGTACAAGGCCCCTACTTATTTTAGGACTGTCAGGTACAACATATCTCCCCATCCGTAATATAAGGTGCCTTTACGCGAGTTATGACAAAAGTCGAAAATATGGACGACATCATGATTTGTGTAAAGGGTGTCTCGAGTTTGCGGATGATATAGTGAAACATTGTAAAGATGCCACATGGTATGTGAGCAGTGTAAAAGCCCCAAATACGAAAGCCGTGTAGTTGAAGCTGAGAAGAGGGATTGTAATGTGTGTAGACGCACATTTTTCAATAATAGTTGTTTTGAATTCCATAAATCAATTAGCACGTGCAGGAAAATGAGAATCTGTGAATGTGGTATGTTTCACATGATGGATAATTGGGGAAATTTCAAGCACAAATGTGATGAAATTCACTGTTCTACATGCCATGAGAAATATAAGGCGGATGGTGTAAAGCATGTATGTTATATGAAAGATGCCAAGCCTAAAAACATCCCTTGTATAACTGTGTACTACGATATAGAAACATACACAAACGCTGAAACCAAAGAGGTCATTCCACATTTACTTGTGAGCCAGACTATCTGTGATGAGTGTATGGAGATCGAGTGTGATGAGTGCCCCAAATGTGGTAAACGGACAAACGTTTTTAAAACGAATGTCCACGATAGCCCTGTGAAACTATTTGTATCCTATATTGTCAAGTTAGCGGACAAGTTCAAAAAAATGACTGTATATTCTTGCCCATAACGGGGCAAAATTTGACACAGTTCCTTTATAAGGAGTTGCTTGAGCACGAGTCCTCTGAGATATTTACAGGTGACCCATTGAAAAGAGGCAACAAACTAATACAGATGCAAATAAGAGGTAATGTACAATTTAAAGATACTTTATTATTCACACCCTGCAAATTAGCAAAGCTACCCAAGGTGATGGGGGTAGCAGCTGAAGTTTCAAAAGGATACTTCCCTTACACATTCCTCACTAACGATACTTTAAATTACGTAGGTCTACCTCCACCCAAACATTACTTTAACTATGATTGTATGAGTACAGATGAACGTGAAGATTTTGATCGATACTACAACGTTTTAATGAACGTAATCCTTATAATATAGCTGATGAATGTGAGCGTTATTGCGTGAATGATGTACGCGTGCTTAGAGTATGTTTCCAGGCCTTTAGAAGGATGTACATATGTCGTTTCAAATGCGATCCGCTGCAAGTCGCAACCACCATCGCTCATTATGTTTTACGGTGTTCAAGAATAACTTCATGCCTAAAGACACCTTAGCCATTATTCACAGAAACAACCCCGCAGTTATGGCACAAGGCTATTTACTGGCTCATACACCTACAGCAGCAGACAGGTGTATACATAAAGCACGCCCGCAACACGGGTGAAGTACCCATTAAGGTTAATGGCCGTGTTTTTTGGGTTGATGGTCTAAGTGAAAACCGTGTCACTGGCGAGAAGACTGTGCCCCCGTCCTGAGTGCGGAATCGCGGGAGATATCCACGGTAGATCTCCTGCTGACTGTCTTGCATGGACGCGCACCCGCGATCAGCTTATAGGGTCCCAGTTCACTCACAAAGTCTTGTGGGAGCATGAATATGATGCACGGATGGTGACAGACTGGGCGTACCGTGAAGAAATAAACACGATCAAGCGTTCAATGGTGCTGGATCCTCTCAAATGCGGTGATAGCTTGTTCGGTGGACGTACAAATCCCTTCACGCTATACTTTCCACCTACGGAGGGTGTGAAGCTTCACTACTACGATTTATGTTCTTTATACCCCTACGTGATGAAGAACAATCCGTACCCCGTGGGTGCGCCTGAAAAAATAGTGGGACATAGCCTACCCTCCATCAACGACTTCAAGAAATTTGTTCGGGCACTATTTCGGCCTTTCTTTCGTAGACGTGCTCCCCTCTACTGATTTATGGATGCCGATCTTACCCGTCGTTATAGATCACAAACTTATGTTTCCCCTGTGCGTGAAGTGTGCGGAAGAAAACAGTGGTGATTGCGACCATACACCCCACCAGCTTAAGATCAGAGGTGTATACACAAGCCCTGAGCTAGCCCTAGCCGTTCACCATGGGTATAGAATAATGAAGATACATGAGGTGTGGAAGTTTCAGAAGCTACGCAACCTTTTCACACCATATATAAACGCATTTTTGAAAGATAAGGTTGAGGCGTCAGGGTATCCGCGAGGGGTTGAAACCGAAAACGAAAAAACGTCTTATATTCAGCGTTACCGCGACCACGAAGGTATACAACTTGATCGTACCCAAATTGTAAAGAATCCTGGCAAGCGCTTTAGTGCAAAATTGTGCCTAAACAGCCTTTGGGGAAAGTTTGCGCAGAATACTGGTAAACGGTAAAGGGAATGTTCATTTGACGCAAAGTTATAGTGAAGTCTGGGATTACGCCAACGCACCCGATAAAGAAGTCATGGAGATTGTGAATGTAGGTAATACTTACATAATAAAGTACAACAATACTGAACTGGCCACAGATACATCACAGGTTAGAAACATTCCTGTAGCCAGCTTCACAACAGCCTATGCCCGCATCAAACTTTGGGGTCTATTACATTCTCTTGGGCGGAGAGTATTGTACGCCGATACAGATAGCGTGATATTCACAGCGAAGAGTGGTGAATACATGCCTGCTATTGGGGAGTTCCTCTGTGAGTTAACTGACGAGATCAAGGATGAGTATGGGGACAACGCATACGCCGACTCGTTTGTGTCAACAGGGCCAAAGACCTATGGGGTACGGGTGAGGATAGGGAATGGAACGAAGTATATCGGGAAGGCTAAGGGTATCGCACTTAACCAAGCGAATCGGGGTGTCGTCAACTTTGATTTGAGTGTGCTTGGATGATGAGGGTGGTCGGCCACCCCAACTGACTGTAGGCACCCACAATTTTCGGGCGCAGAAGCTGGGGGGCGTGAAAGAACTTAGGGGTACAAAGGTATGCCGTAACACCTATAGGAAACGCTACCAGGTGCCTGGTACCTATGACACCGTACCCTTTGGATACCATAATCTTTGATATGTCTATTGCTAACTTAATTATTACACGTATTTGTAAATATATACTTGATTATTTCGTTTATTAAATAAATCATGTTTCAACTAGCGTTTTACTTTGCGTGTGTGCGTGTGTACAGTAAAAGTTAAGCTCCGCCCACTGTAAGACCGGCGACGTGAATCACGCCGCAACCTGAGCAGACCTCTACCCTTCCGTACTCAGTTGACCTCTGTATACCCTTGAGCTCAGACGTGTATTCTCTCGCATAGAAGAAAAGCCACCTTTAATATCGCGTGTTCAACATTTATGAAGTGGTATTCTGCCAAGTGCGTAGATGTAGTGGATACTGAAAAACTTCCTATACCCGCCTCCTTTGCATCTTTTAAGGCTGCATTGAATCGTGCGAAGGGCCAGGCTATTCAAATACTCTACGGATATTCTGGCGAGGGGATTGTAGGATTTCGCAGTACAGACGATGTACTGAAGTATGTTATAGAACTAAGCTTTATAAAGGCTCACGTGCATCGCGTGGTAGAAGAAGCAACACGATCAGAAGATAAACAACAGTTATGGATAGTGAGTCTTGTGGATGAGTGGTGTGATAAGAGGTATTATATCATGTTACACCACACCGATTACTCGTACTCAACGGTTGAAAATGTAAATCTTGTCATCATGGACAATCTTAAGTATTTTTACCACTACATTAATATATATCATGATGAGGTTTGTAGTGAGGTTATGGCTAATGGGTTGTGTGAATTTTTAACAGATTTTAGAGATGAGTATCGCCTGTTACACAAAAAGGATAAATATGAACGTATGTTTCTCTCTAATAGCGCCCCGCAATGTGAAGATGTTTAGGAGAGATAAAAAATTATAAAATGTGTTTAGCTCTTGAAATTTACCCTGAAGGAAACTGTCTGGTATCTGAAAACTGTCTTGTATCTGAAAATTTCTCAAAACACCTGCCCAATATAATGGGATACAACAATTCATGTTGGGTCAGCGCCGTACACGTTTCATTAGATTATGGTGTGATTCACTCCTCACGGAGCATACGAGTTCGAACAAACCCATTCACGTTTCATCAGGGTGATTCACCCCGCCCGTCGAACCGATCCTGCCTGCCTGCCTCCTGTGGCTCATAGTCATCTCAGAGATTGCACCGAGTGATTGTGTCATCTCGATCCGTGTGAACGTGCGAAGCATTCTCAACGCCTCGTACGACGTCTCCGTGACGAAGTCATTGCGCGTATTCAGGCGAGAAACCGGCACCATTAACTGTGTTTGAAACGATCTGCAGGCATGCAAGCAAACGTAACGTTATTTATTTAAGTCTTGAGGAGATGCATAAAATCTTCGTGGTGGTTGAGAGGTGGGCTGAGGACCGTTATAAAATACCAGCTGACGTAGGTATAATAAGAGTGGTGATTAGTGACGCCTCCTCATATACCATTGTTTGTACATTGAGTGTAAATAACGAACAACCACGCATTGATATATGATTGATGTGGAAGAACAAAGCTGATAATGACGTTCTTGTTCCTACACGAAACCGTTTCATCCTCGACAGAATGTTTGAGATCGTCGGATTCCGTAAGCTGAAGCCTATATTAGATGCGCGTGTTACAGACCTGGTTTATTTTGACACGGTACTTGAATACGCTTACACCGCTCTGCTTGACGGATTTGTTGAATGTAGGAATGAACAGGGGTAGAACGGTCTAGATCTGGATGCATATTTAAAAGGTTTAGATTCTTCGAAATATCCTGAGCTTTGGTACAAAGCACTTGAGAGGTACAGAGCTGAGCTCGCATACACTGTTCACCCTGAAGAACTGTACCTCTATATAGTGGATAGGTGTCGTAATGATTTGGTAGAATATTTCAATTGCCGCTATGTCGAGTGAAGAAGAGCTCACGATTGAAAAGTTCGGGACGTTAAGAAAAAATCCCCGATTGGAAAGGCATGATTATAAACTTGTATTTAATGTAACGGTCAACGATGACGTTTTTGCGCGTGCTTTTGAATGTGTTCTAGCTGCGTTTAAAGACAACTTGCCTGCCGAGTGTAAAGTGGGTAAAGAAATAGTACTGAACGATATGAAAGCCATTTATATCGAGTATAGATCGTCATATCAGTTAAACGGTGAGGTGATGCTTGGACGGTTTTACCACATCGTGCAGAGTAATGGCGATGTTGATATAGCCTCAGTCACCGTTGAATTTAGCGTTTTGCACCGTAGGCCGTAAAGAGAATATATATATACAGGGCGTCCCAAGAAAATGTATACACACTTTAAATAATTATAAAGGCAGTGTTTATTAAAATACATTTCATTTTCAAAATGTAATAGAATCTACAGACATTATTTAATTGTTTTGTCAACGCCTGTTTTCAAACTGACGTCCGTTCTGGTCCAGGCACTGCTGATAACGCGAAGCAATGGAATCGCAAACATCACGAAACATTTCGTTTGGTATTTGTGTGCATTCTCGTTCAATGGCTGCTCTCAATTCAGCGACTGTTGCAGGTTTTATAGCGTAGACTTTGTCTTTTAAGTATCCCCATAAAAAAAGTCTAGTGGTGTGAGGTCTGGTGAACGCGGAGGGTATTCTACGAAACCCCTTCGTCCACTCCACATCCACATCGTGCCAAGTACCACTCGCAATACTCCACTCTTCGGTCCGGATCATCTTCATTAATAGCATGGACTAATCTTGGAATGTAACTTTTCCATTGACAGCGCTTCAAAATGCGTTGGACAGACGATTCTGAAATTCCTACCTCACGACTCGCTTGCCGCACAGATTTTCTTGGACTTTGGTGATACGTTTCCAGTACTCTTTCTTGCTTGTGGGGCTTGTCGATGTCCGTGGTCTTCCGGAACGCTTCTTGTGGACATTCTGAACAGTTCCATCGGCTTCAAACTTATCTCTAATTCGAGTGATGGTAAGTCGCGTTGGTGGATCTGTTTGAAACTCCCTCCTAAACTGTCTTTGCACTTCAACTGCGTTTTCACACTTCCAGTAGCATTTTAGAATGAATTTCCTTTGTTCAAAGCTTAGTCTGACTGCCATTATTAATTCTAATGGGTTTAACTTGGAAAGAAAGAAACATCAATTGAGCTATCAGCTGTTAAAGTGTGTATACATTTTTTTGGGACGCCCTGTATATATATATATATATATATATATATATATATATATATATATATATTTCCTGTATAATATGATTATGCGATTTGTATATATTTTCCTGTACTAATATTTGATATAACTTTTGATAATATAACTATATATTTTTCTGATATTTTGTTTATACTATGTTTTGTATGATTATATAATTAATATAGCTATATATTTTTCCTGTACTAACATTTGATAATATAACTATATTTTTCTAATATTTTTTTAATACTATGTTTTGTATGATTATATATAATTAATATAACTATATATTTTTCTAATATTTTGTATGACTATATATTTTCCGTTCCATTATTTGATCATATATATGCCCCATTCTATATCCATTAATTCAGCTAAAATAAACAGGACGTTGTAATGGTGTTTTATTTATTCCTTGAACACGGTTATATAATTTGTTTCTAAAACAGAGTAATTAATTAATTGCTATTTAGTGAATACATAAGTAACGAAGTTTACAGCTCAGCCTTCTAAACCAACTGGAATATAAGGAATAGTTAAATACATGGCGCTATCTGGCAACTCAGCAGCCAATTGGCTGTGACGCCTGCTGGCTGATAAATATATGAATTAAATTAATAAATAACGAATGTGGCAACTCAGCAGCCAAATGACTGAATAATATAAAGACTAATTAAACACAAGGCGCTATCTGGCAACTCAACGTGGCTGATTAATATATGCTTAATTAAAATACATGGCGCTATCTGGCTGCTCAGCAGCCAACTGGCTGATTAGTGCCCTATGAGAGAGCGGCGGGTGGCTGAAGAATCCTATATGAGCTTGGCAGTCAGCCAAGCAAAGACCCTCCTCTGGGTCTCTCTCTCTCTCTTTCTCTTTCTGCTCTTTTGAGGGGGTGAGGCCGTCCAAACTTCTCCCCCAAAGAGTCTTTGTAACAAAGGGTGGTGGGGTTGGCAATAAAGGGTGGGGGGTTGGCCCTCTTGCAACAAAGGGGGGTGGGGTTGGCACTCTTGCAACATTACGTAGCATTGCACTCTGGCATTTTGCGCCCATACTACTCCTTCATCTCTAATTTCCACTCTTTTCCTTCTATTTATTAATAATCTTTTAATTCGCACTTCCTGTCCTATTCACTCCTATGCCGATGATTCCACTCTTCACTTCTCCACCCGCTTCCCAAAGTGTCCTTCAGAGCAGTCACTCCATGATTTGCGTAGGACGACTATGGAGTATGGACACCTGAGTTCTGATCTTTCTGCTATCTCTGATTGGGGCCGAGAAAACCTTATGGCTTTCAGTGCCTCAAATCTGTCTCCACCTCTCTACTCGTCACATTCTTCCACACGACTATCCCCTTACCTTCAACAACATACAACTCAATCCTTCCTCTTCACTTAACATTCTCGGCGTTTCCTTTTCTCGTGATCTTTCCTGGAAAGATCACATATACTCTCTTTCTAAAACAGCTTCTATGAGGTTAGGTGTGCTGTACCGCCTCCGCGGTTTCTTCACGCCTACTCAGTTGCTGTCTCTGTACAGGAGTCTTGTTCGCCCCTGTATGGAGTATGCTTCTCATGTGTAAGGTGGTTCAACCCATACAGCCGGACTTGACCCAGTGAAATCAAAGACTTTTCGTCTCACAATCAATCAATCAATCAATCAATATCTCTCTCTCTCTCTCTCTCTCTCTCTCTCTCTCTCTCTCTCTCTCTCTCTCTCTCTCTCTCTCCGTGCAATGTTTTTTAATGCTAGGTCGATCAGGAACAAGTTTGGCGAGCTACGGGCTCTCTTAGCATCACAATACCAGGATATCGTGGCTATCACCGAGTCCTGGATTCATACTGATCGTAGGGACTACGTTGGGGAGTTCGAAATTCCCGGGTATAGAATGTTTCGCAAAGACCGCACCCGTGGGGATAGGGTGTGTGTAGTTTTAGGAGACTTCAACTGTCGCAGCATAAAGTGGGAAAACAGGACTGCCGATGCAGAAGGGAGGAGGCTAGTTGACTTTGCTGATGAGAACTTCCTCACTCAGTGGGTCAACGAGCCTACACGAGGCGAAAGCGTTCTAGACTTAGTATTCACGACCGAAGACAACCTCGTCACTGGCCTCACCGTTGACGAATCATTGGGCGGGAGTGATCACGGTCTTATTAGGTTCCGTGTGTGCGTCCCTCGGGTGAAGCGTAGTAACTCGAGAGGCAGTAAGCTCGATCTCCGGCGGGCGAACTTTGTTAGCCTCAGGGATAGCGTAGGAGAGATGGGGTTAGAGGTTGGCGGCGATGTTGAGGGAGTGTGGAGTGCATTCCGGGACGAGTTTATGGTGCTGCAGTCTGCTGCCATACCCTCAAAACCGGTCACCCCTGCTTCAACGCAGCCTAGGTGGTTCAATCGTGACATCGCTTCGGCTATCCGAAATAGGAAAGTAGCGTATAGGAGGGCGAAGGCCAACCGTTCCCACGAGAACACTGAAGCGTATGTCCGCCTGTGTAGGGAAGTGAAGGCGAAGGTTAGGCTAGCGAAACGTAACGAAGAACTACGGGTGGCAAGCCTCTGCAAGGGGAACCCTAAGGAGTTCTTCAGTTATGTTAATAGTAGAAAGCCCATTAGAAGCATGATAGGTCCGTTAAAGGACGGAAGCGGCGTTCTGCGGACCTCCGACGCGGACATCGCTAATGTGCTTAATGAGTACTTTGCGGGAGTGTTCACCAGGGAGGATACCCGCGTCATCCCCGAGCCAGGCGTGAGGCACGAAGGTGCTGGCCTGGATAGTGTTAGATGTACCGCGACAGTCGTTGCCGATAGAATAGACAAACTGAGCGCGTTTAAGGCTTCTGGGCCAGACCAGTTTCTCCCCAGAGTGTTGCGAGAAGTGCGCGACCAGGTGGCTCCCCACCTGGCTACAGTCTTCAACAAATCGTTGGAGATGGGCCAGGTGCCTGGTGACTGGAGGGAAGCCAACGTGACCCCTATCTTTAAGAAAGGGGATCACGAAAGTCCAGGGAACTATCGTCCCATTAGTCTCACTTCAGTTGTAGGTAAATTATTAGAAGGGATAATAGCTGATAGGATCGTTGACCATTTGGATTCCTACAAGCTGCTTGGGGACTCCCAACATGGGTTTAGACGGCATAGGTCGTGTCTCACCAACTTGCTCGAGTTTTTCCACGTCATGTTGAGTGAGTACGATAAGAGTAGGGCGATTGATATACTTTATCTCGACTTTCAGAAAGCCTTTGATAAAGTACCTTACCGCCGGCTAATGGCGAAAGTGCGCGCGCTGGGTATCGGTGGGGAAATAGGTAGGTGGATTGAAAACTGGCTGAGGAATAGGCGGCAGAGGGTGGTAATTAAAGGGGCTAGTTCGGGGTGGGCCTCGGTCACTAGTGGGGTTCCTCAAGAATCCGTTTTGGGGCCACTGTTGTTTATCATTTACATAAATGATATCGACGGTGGCATCGTCAGTCGGATCGCCAAATTCGCTGATGACACCAAGCTTGGGGCCAATGTTGGGACGCCCGAAGCGATCGAGGAACTGCGTGCGGACCTAGGTAGGATAGGAGAGTGGTCCTAAAAATGGCAAATGCCGTTTAACTTGGGTAAATGCAAAGTGATGCACATTGGTTACGCCAATCCCAAGTTGGACTACTCGATGTTGGGTAGTAATATCGAGGTGACTGATTTAGAAAAGGACTTGGGTGTGCTAATTAGCAGCGACCTTAAGTTTACGAAACAGTGTGTAGAGGTGGAAAAGAAAGCCCAGAAACTATTGGGTTATATCAGGAGGCAATTTCAGTTTCGGAACAAGGAGATTGTGCTCTCACTGTACAATTCCCTTGTTCGGCCGCACCTGGAGTATGCTGTGCAGTTCTGGTCGCCCACCCTCAGGAAAGATATTGAGAGGCTGGAGCGAGTGCAGGCGAGGGCCACAAAGTTAATCCCTTCCGTTAGGCATATGAGCTACAATCGACGGTTACGCGCCCTGAACTTGTTTTCGCTTGAAACTCGGAGGCTGCGCGGTCAACTGATCGAGGTTTTCAAGCTCTTACGCGGGTTGAACGATGTCGATTTTAGAAGTATGTTTAGTTTAAATGATAACCCAACCCGCAACAATGGTTGGAAGTTGGATTTGAAACGGTTTAGGACTAGTGTGTGTGGGAATTACTTTACGTATAAGATCTGTGACACATGGAACAGGTTACCTTCGGAAGTTGTGAACAGTTCCTCTGTGGATCAGTTCAAGAAAAGGTTAGACCAAATCTTGCACACTATTTGAGTGTGTACAAAATTTTTCCTGGCACCCGTTGCCATTGGTACCTCCTCGGTATGGGCCGCAAGGCCTTTTGAGGTACTTCTTTTCCTTGTAACTCCTTGTAACTCTCTCTCTCTCTCTCTCTCTCTCTCTCTCTCTCTCTCTCTCTCTCTCTCTCTACTATCACTATTATATCGGACATTGCTCTTCTGAACTCTAACTGCATGCCTCATCCTTTAAGGAGAGTACGCAGTACCAGACTTTCTACACTTCTCATTCCTTTTCTCTCCAACTATCTAACGCAGGGTTAATCGATATTTTCAATCTTTCATTTGCTCAACGGGTCAACTCTGGAACAATCTTCCTCAATCAAATCCACCTTTCCTTCTGTCTATGTTCTCACATCTTTCAAACGCAGAGTGTCTAGGCACCTCGAAAACCCCGGATCTTCACTTTGGCTCTCTTCTTCTTCTATGGGAGGGGCGCTTTTGCGGGTATTTGCCCTTGACCCCTCCTTCCTGCATAAAAAAAATGTGTGTGTGTTCAAGTCAAAAAATAAAAAATAAAAAATAAAATGAATACATTCAAATAACTATGTACGGGGTGATTCAAAAAATTTTAACTCATGGGTTTTCTGTTAAAGGGATTTGAAGATTAATGAGTACTGAATGAGCATTTGAAGTGGAACAATATGAATATTACCTGTAGTCAAAAGCCAGTCAGTTACTCACGCCATATGACTAGCTGTGCTTCGAAGTCAACCAGAGAGATCGAAGGCTGGTGTCATTATTCTCCAGGATGCTCCACCGAGAATAAGTGGCTCTCTCCAGTTATGCACTTAAAAAATACTTGTTTTATCGTCCTCTTTTAAACACATACATACATACAAACAGTCATATATTTGCTTGTTAGGTTAGGTTACTCCTCTCCCCCCTTGGAGAGTCCATCTCCGACCCCCATTTATGCAAAAAAAAACTCCCCCACCCATTCTACAACAACGTTGCAGGGGTCTGGCAGTGTTGCAAGGCTCTGGGACTGCAATATTGGAACAACAATCAGTATTGATCATATTGCATGCAATTGATTTGCACTCCACATTTTTTCTGGTATACTACTTTATATATATATATATATAAGTTGATATCTCATGAGATGCTTCCCTATAAATTATGGACTTATTCAAGTGACGTCAGATACAGGATCAAAATTTCCTGAAGTCAGTAAATTTTTAATAAAGTGCAAATCCATCGTATTTGAATTTAATAAAATATGAAACCATAGTTGTATCCTCTGAATGTGAAGGAAGAAATATAATTTCCTTATTCTAATTTCATTTTTGCTCTGACAGATGAAAAAGGTGAAGCTGTTAATTCTGTATTTCACTGACTTTAATATTGTCAAAATTTAATTTCTATAATAAATTCGCATTTCGCCTGTTTATGTAAATGATTCAGAGTTTTCATTATAAATTTCTGAGGATTTGGTATGTATAATTTTCTTTCGTGAATTTAGCTTTCATCAACTTTTTTATTTTGAAGCTCTTGATAAGTTTAGGTGTGGTTTGCAACGTAAGCGATGTATCATCGGTTTCAATAGCCAGTATACTCTGAGTCGTAATTTCGTAAGGTAAGTGTGGCCTATTGTATACTGTCTATTGGAACCGATGGCACAAGTAAATTAAGCTATTTTTTAATGTATGGGAATAATTATACTGATTGAAATAAAGTCAGTTAGTCCAATTTTATCTTATAACTTTACTTGTGACTTGGCATTTGAAGCTAATAAAATTACCAAACTTACATACTTACTCGTAAATATATTTAAAACTGTTATTTTTAAATAAAATGTGACCTTCCAACTCGAATTATCCGCAAAGGTAGTCATATTTGAGTTGAGGAACTCGTTTGTAACCATGAGCGCTTTATTCCGAATTATCATATAAAAAGACCTAAAGAGAAAATTAATGTTTTTTTATAAGTGCATTCACCACATTTATATTACAGAAAGAGGCCTTTTCCTTTTCGGCTTCAAGAGAAAACTTAATTTCTTTGACCTATTCCACATTACATATTTTCATTATTTGAGTCCTGGAATCGGGATATTTTGGGCATCACGTTATTTTGTAATCGACTGCATAGATTTGAGTTTATATCCGAGACAAATATTTTAATTAAGCGTTTAACTGTATCATTTTCATTTCATAATTCAAAGCACCTTTTTTTATTAATTTCTACAAATGATTTTTTTCTAATTACTATTTTCGTTCTTCATCAGCTTTATTACTTAACATTCAGGGCTACGTCGTGGCCAGTGTCGTAACGCCGCTTCCCGTCGATCAGTGAAATTAAGCGACATTGGGTCTGGGTAGTAACTGAATGGGAGACCGTCCTCTGCGCCCAAATTATGTACCGACCGTGGTTCTGATCCCACGTAAAGAGTTAGCTTCCCTCCGTCACGTGACCGTAGATGTTGCGAAGGTGCTTAAACAATCCCATCATTACATTTTACCAAAGATATGATGATGATGATGATGATGTTTGATGGAGTTGTTTAACCTCCTTCGTAACAGCTAAGGTCATATAACCGAGAAAACCTAT
The DNA here is from genome assembly GCA_023014485.1 of Bathynomus jamesi. Classification (NCBI taxonomy): domain Eukaryota; kingdom Metazoa; phylum Arthropoda; class Malacostraca; order Isopoda; family Cirolanidae; genus Bathynomus; species Bathynomus jamesi. The sequence goes on along the minus strand of JAJOZX010007305.1, from coordinate 186,046 downwards.
AGCTTTACATGGAATCCGGACCACGGGTAGCTACACAATCTGAACGCAGAGAACGGTCCCTCATCCAACTACGGGGCTCCAATAAACTTTAGTCCCCCCGCCCATGGCCTAAACCATTAGAGGTACAGTAAAACTAAACATACCATACAAAAGAGAATTTAATCCTGCATTTAACGAGAAACAATTAAAACGTGGTGTTCCCGCCATTAGCTTCCAAGACAGCCTGAATTCGCTTTGGGTAGCTTGCCAAAAGTGACGTGAATAGATCTTGATCGTTAAGCAAATTTGCTAAAACAGTTTCAATGTGTTGCGTCATTGTATCCTTCGAAAATCGATTTGCTGCAGCTTCTTGAAACAAGAGACATTCAACCTTGTCCTTTATAACTGATCCAATGTGTTCACAGACGTTCAGGTCAGGAGAATTTCCTGGCCATTCTTCATTTCCAAAGAAATCGATCTCATGGTTCCGCAACAACTGCTGAGTGGCTAATGTCTTAAAGCAGGGGGCCTTATCTTGCAGAAGTGTGACCTGATCGACATTCATAACATTGTTTGGGTTTCTTAGAAAAGGAATGACATGCTGGGATAGAATAATATCACGAAAATACTGTCCATCCCAACTCTGACCATTTGGCTTCAGCACCCACATGAGCTTCTTTGCAGTGAACAAAACAAACACACCAACACAGTCTGGACTTTTTAATAATTCGCGATAATGTTCATTGTCATCGATTTCATCTGGTGTTGTGGCCAACACTCGATCATTTTGGTAGTTAGGCCGACGTGTTACGCAAACAAAAATTCATTGGAGACAGCTAAATGCATGAAATCATCCACATCCCAATCTTCAAGATAATGGGCAAACCACATTCTGTCATCGATGTGAAGTTGAGTTTTTCTTGGCTTTGGAAGTTCATGCCAAGGCTTTAAACCTTGCTTATGACGGTACAGTCGAATGATCTCACCACTAACGATCTTTCCTCTCAACACTTCTCGATCTCTAGAAAGTTTAGCACAGCTGTTTTTCCGCTTACGCGTACCGCTTTCAATGATGTTCTTTGTTTCCTGAGAGAGTGGCAAATTTCGGCGCCCAGATTTGGTTGTATCCATTTCACATTCATCCAAAGTTTTATTTCAGTTTCTTTTGACGAAGTCCTCACTTCTTCGCAACTTTTTGGCAACCCATGAACGTGTTATAAAGGTGGCTCCAGCATCACGAGCTTCCCGAAATGTTATTGCTTGTATGCGATCTATCACACGTTGCCTCTCCGAATCACCAATTAATTGAGAAGCCATTATATTATCACTTTATCAGCTAGAGTAATTTTAATACCTGCAATAAATAAAGAATTTTATATATTTTTATAATCACTAAAAACTATTTCGATATAAGTAAACATGTAAGCTGCAAATGGGGGGGCTAAGGTTTTTTGGAACCCCCTTACAACCTAGACTCAATGTCGTTTAACTTCGCTGATCGACAGGAAGTGTTGTTACGACAATGGCCATGACGTAGCCCTTCAAGGATATGATTTCGCCCATTTTGTTTACTAAAAGTTGATTTCCCAAACATTCAGAGCGGAAATAAATTTGCTGATTAAAAGGAGAATTATTAAATTTTGAGAACCTTTTTCTCGATGAATTTACTCCCGCATCTGCATATTAATCACCTTCGTAAAAGGAAATCATGCTTTCAGATTATCTATTTTAGTGTAACCATTGTGTGCTTTATAAAGACGAGAGATTAGAAGGGAGCATGGATAAACAGTCTAAACAATGAACTTTCTTGATAGGGTCTTTTGTAAGGATACGGGGTGGTGTGTTCAGTAAGAGCGTTATACCCGATTCACGCTAGCCAAATTTTGAGAAAAGAAAACGGAAACGATCCGACCGATATTTTGCAAAACTGACTCCAGTTTCCAAAACAGTGACAAGGAAATACTCCCCGCCAAAAAACTGTTTTGGAGACGAAAACGGAAACTCTGTAGCCTATGTTTGATAAAATGTATATGTAACTTATTTTTATTTTTACAGTCGACCTAGGTAGGGGCGTCCGCAGGATTTTTTCCACCGGTGGGAGGGGAGGAGGCAAGAAGGCAAGACCTGACAAGGTATCAATTTATTCAAAACTGATCCTGTTATTCTGGCTTCGTGGTTCATGTCACGTCCACTTGCCTAAATTCAAAATAGGCCATTTTCTACTTTTTATAATCCAATCCAATCTGTTCTTCAACTCGCCGAAAATTCCTTTATCAGACAAAAATGTGAAAACCTATCCAATTCTAATTCTTCTCACTCTTTCTGGCATCTAGCTAAGAATCTCTTCAACAACTTTACTTCCTCTTCTTTCCCTCCTCTTTTCCATTCTGACGGCTCAGTTGCCGTCTCTTCTCCTGACAAAGCTGAACTCTTCGCTCAAACTTTTGTTTCAATTCAACCCTGGACGATTCCGGTGCTGTTTCTCCATCTCCTTCTCACTCTAACCTTATTATGTCTGAAATTAGAATCTCTTCTAAAAATGTTTTTTCTCCCCTATCTGGGCTCAACTCTAGGAAGGCGTATGGTCTTGATGGTGTTTCTCCTGTTGTTCTTAAGAACTGTGCTTCTGTGCTGACACCCTGCCTATGCAAACTCTTTCGTCTTTGTCTCTCATCTGGTACTTCTCCTTCCTGCTGGAAGTTCGCTTTCATTCAGCCTGTCCCAAAGAAGGGTGACCGCTTTGGGTCACCCAACAGTGACCAAAATGTTGAGTTCAGCAACACTACGTGTACAGTGTAGTTATATATGTTACGGTCAATATGTAAAACCACTCATTTCACGTAATGCCTAAAAATTTCAGGCATTTCGCGTAACACTTGTGATTCTTAAACGTAGGTAATACGGATTACTAACCTAACCTAACCTTTCGGGATTTCCGTGAAATTTTTGCTATTGCGCTTAACATATCAAAAGCTTTTCATGGAGTCTGGCACAAATCTTTAATTTCGAAACTGCCCTCCTTTGATTTCTATTCTTCTATCAGTGTCTTTATCTCTAATTTCCTTTCTGGCCGATCTATAACTGCGATTGTAGATAATCACTGTTCTTCTCCTAAAGATATTAAGAGTGGTGTTCCTCAGGGTTCTCTCCTGTCACACACTCTTTTCCTTTTATTTATTAATGAGCTTTTAATTCGCACTTCCTGTCCTATTCACTCCGATGCCGATGATTCCACTCTTCGATTTTCCACCCGCTTCCCAGAGCGTCCCTCACAACAATCACTCCATAATTCGCGTAGGACGGTTGTGGGAGACCTAACCTCTGATCTTTCTGCTATATTTAATTGGAGCAGAGAAGACCTTGTGGCTTTCAATGCCTCAAAAACTCAGTTCCTTCAACTGTCTACTTGTCACAATCTTCCACACGACTATCCCTTTACCTTCAACAATACAACTCAATCCTTCCTCCTCTCTTAACATTGTTGGCGTTTCCTTTTCTCGTGATCTTTCCTGGAAAGATTACATATACTCTCTTTTTAAAACAGCTTCTAAGAGGTTAGGTGTGCTGTACTGCCTCCGCGGTTTCTTCACGCCCACTTAATTGCTGTCTCTGTACAGGGGTCTTGTTCGCCCCTGCATGAAGTATGCTTCTCGTGTGTGTGGTGGCTCAACCCACACAGCCGCACTTGACCGGGTGGAATCAAAGGCTTATCGTTTCATCACTTCCCCGCCTCTTACTCACTGTCTTCAATCTCTCTCTCTCTCTTCGCCGCAATGTTGCCTCACTCTCTCTTTACTATCGCTATTATAACGGACACTGCTCCTCTGAATTCTCTAACTGCATGTCTCCTCCTTTAAGGAGAGCACGGAGCACCAGACTTTCTACACTTTCTCATTCCTTTTCTGTCCAACTATCTAACGCAAGAGTTAATCGGTATTTTCAATCTTTCATTTACTCAACCGGTGAACTCTGGAATAATCTTCCTCAATCCATCTTTCCTCCTGTCTATGACCTCCCATTCTTCAAACGTAGAGTGTCTACGCATCTCGAAAACCGCGGACCTTGATTTTGGCTCTCTTCTTCTTCTATGGGGTGGGCGCTTTTGCGGCATTCGCCCTTGGCCTCTCCTTCCTGCAGAAAAAACCTAACCTAACCTTCACGAAGTCATTAATCGCTTAATTGAATTACCCTAAATGCTTGATTGAAGCTTGTAGGTGTTACGTGAAATAACTGGTTTCACACATTGACTGTGACATATATAGAGTTGGGCTCAGTCGTTCAGTCAATCTTGACTCCATTCCCCCAAAGCAGAGTCATCGCAACCCCGTTTTCCTTTTACGTCATTGCTGACGTGTGTGTGTATATATATATATATATATATATCATGCCGTATACGTACGTATATAAATATAATTTGTGTTGGTCTGACCAAATACTGAATATGCGTAGCGTATTTAAGTAATTATGTAGCCTCCGTCCTACTTTAGCCAGGCCTAGCTAGGCCTAGCCGAAACATCATATATATATATTTATACACACTACCAATCCTGATAAACTTATTCATTTAATACATCTCAAATTCACTGTAATGACGGTTTACAGTAAGGATCAGGGTAATTATTCGTTTTTACACCCTGTCTGTTTTTATGATGAGAACAAACGTTTCTGGTCAATTTTGAGGTGTTTTGCACGAATCTGCCATCCGTTTCCTGTGGAAATGCGTAGTTTTCGAGATATCGTCATCTCGAAAACTACGCATTTGCACAGAAAACGGATGGCAGTTTCGTACAAAACACTTCAAAATTAACCAGAAAAGTTTGCACTCGTCATTAGGACCGATCAGTTTGTGATGCGTGATCTTTACGGGGGCTCCGCCCCCGTACCCCCGAGACCTAAATTATACACAATACCTTACCTTATTGCGGAGGGTAGAGTTCTGCAATTGCAGTCAGGAAGTGATGCAATTTTGTGGACTCGTCGGTATGTTCTGCTAGGAACAAGTACCTCGCAAAATATTTCCGGTAATGAGGGCGTTTGTTCCCAGCACGTAAAACCCACGATTTCACGTCCTTCCACAGGCGTTCAATGTTTTGTGTGGGGATACTATTGTCGTGGGGACCCACAAAATTTTCACTGTGGTTAACTCGCTTATGCGTGTAACCAAGCTCACCAATACGATCATAGGCACGCCAACAGTCGCTAATAATGATTGAACCCGACTTAATATTTTTCTGGATCAATGGCAAAAGGGTCGGTGCCGTTCTGTCTTCCACAGGGATAACAAATTTAGCCTTAGACTCACGCTCAATGCCACCGAATACCCATAATCCCTGAATTTTCCGCCCACGATCATATTTGGCACGGCCAAAATGCGATTCATCAATTTCCACAATCACGCCGGGCCCACCAATTGTTTGTTTATTATCCATCCATTTTTCACAAACTTCACCACAGTACGACTTCCAATTAACAACGCTCTCACTGCCTAATTTTAGAAATGTTTGTGCATAACTTTGTGAAAAAAATTTACGCAAATAAACATTTATGAAACGGAGGTTTTTATTCGCCGAAAAGTTACAATGCTCTAGCCACGTGCCCTTAAAAATTGAAACACTAAAACGACACTCACGTTTATTTTTAGGATTTTTTTTACGGCACCTAAAGACCTTCTGGTCTTTTCTTAAAATACAAGCACTATTGCATTTAGGGCAGGTCACGGATGTTTTAATTATTCCCTGATTGAAAAAAAGGTCTAAACTCTTGTCTTCATCGAGGGCAATATGGCGGATCACGTCTTCAAAATCAAATATGCATAACTGACACGTCATACTTCTAGTCACAAAAAACCGAACTGAACAGACCAAACAATTGCTAAAAATGATTTAATTGTAAAACAGGACAAATTGAATTATGCAGAAGTAGCCAGAATCACCAAAAATAGGAAATATTTCCCAATAGTCGATATATATATATATATATTGAAAAAACACGAAAAATAGGAAATATATTTTAATAAAAAAAAAATTTTATACAAATCTGCACAAGATAAGATATATATTTTCTTAGTCAGTTTTGAATGGCAATTCAATATATTGTACTGTTTTAACCGCGCGTGAGCGGGTTCAAAGACGAATATTAACCAGGATCAGTTATCTACAACATCTTGGCCTATATTAACTCATTAATATGTTTACCACATATTACTCTCCATTTTATGTTAAGGGCAAATTTTAAGTCCACTCTTCCACAATTAGATACCCAGATATTAAAAAGATCTTCATTATTAGGGAAATCTGAAAAACCTTGTACTGTTTGTAGATGTTTCTATATTGGTACAGCGTATAGCACATCACACTTCAAAGGCATTTTGCATTTATTTACAATAAACAAACTTTAATTAACTTTAAATGCTTTGAATATGATTCCATTAGATTTAATTTAGAGTTGAGTTATTACGTCATCAGTCTCCAGCATCTTTGATTGGCTGCAAAAATATCTTTCGTTCGAGTTACACGATTATAATAATGCAATTTTAAAGAATATTAATTAATTAAGAAATTATAAATTAAATACATAATTTTACAAAAATAAATTTTGTACGTTGAAATTACTTAATAAAAATTGCCTGATTCACCCTAATTTTAAAAACGTTTGTACCTATTTGACTACTCAGTGGGCGCAGGCAATTTCACAGGTGCAACAGTGCTTCAACTTTAGGGTAAAATATCCCATTTTAGGGTAATCGGACCATCTTTAGGATGAAATTTAGGACGAACATGAATTTCACAAAATCTCGGGTAATCAAGGATATTTTAGGGTAGTTTACTCATATTTTAGGGAAATCGTAGTATCAGTAAGGAATGAAATGAAGTATCATACAATTAACAAGATATTTTTTACGTTTTACGTTTTCCTTAACCCACAACTGCCGGATTTTATATTTTTAAACTATATACGAAAATTGGCATACCTTACTTGTCTAAGAAAATTTTTGTTGATATTTGTAAAGTGTAAATGACCGAAGTTGTTATGGTAGGTAAAAACAATTACTTTACTATTATTTGAAATTGAGTTTACATGTTTTTGTTTCTCCAACGCAACATTATTGGATGTCTTATGATACATTCACTTCATGTATCGTGTCATACTTGAAGAGTGATCCCCGAGACTATATACGAGTATATATATCGACTATGCGACGTGGAAACTCTATTGGAGTGCCAGCATGACTTCACCAGCAACAAAAGTTTTGTTTATTAATAAATCTCCCAAGACACATGTACAGTTGCCCGCATATGTAATGTTCCTCGCCTCATAAGCGACTCCGTACATGTGGCAACGCCGCAGCGATAATCAAGGTACCCCAACTGGGGGAAAGTGGGGTGGAGGGAGGACAACCGAGTCCAACAACATATAACATTGAAATACAGGTAAGGCGCCGTTCAAAAATTACGTAACGCTATTTTTGCTAAAACCTGACACCACCACCCCTGTAACGTTCCGTAACGTGTGGACTGTGGAGTGATACATAACATCTTAGGGGGTGCCTGGTCTAGCGTTAAAGAAGCTCCTGGGGGATCTGGGGTGTCAAGTTTTAGCAAAAATAGCGTTACATAATTTTTGAACGGCCCTTAATTATAATGTATATACTCTCTGTGTTCATAAAGATAAACGATTAATATGATCGTGAACAGCGTTGAACTCCATGTTTACTAGTCTTATACAGTAAGGTTCCATTATGAATACTGCAAGTCTATATGAACAGATACCACAATACAACTTTTTATATACAAGTGAATTTGAACCAAAAATAGACATTACACAACCATCCTCCACATTCCCTCATTCCCTTCCCCACCCGCCAGTCTCGCGTATATTAAATCATTATGTAACAATATTAATAAAGTTGTTTGTAGAGTCCGTGTGCAGCTTTAAACCTTTACTAACTTACGAATCTACACGATTATATATATATATATATATATATATATATATATGTATTCACACTGAGCGAGAAAAATATTGATACAGTGTGTGAGAGAGAGAGAGAGAGAGCGAGGTAGAGGGGCAGAGTTAGGGGGAAATGGCTTATCGATTGTTATACAAAGAACTTGTTAACAGTTCCGATCTGAATAACAGTAACTGATTAATTATCAAAATCACATAAAAATAATCCACGGTGATACTAGCATAAACATATTTATATATATACTTATAAATTCATACAATATTATACTGTTTGTGAAATGACGTTGATGGGCCAAACCGTGGTGTTGACATGATTACTTGCTGTCGCCGTGCAGGAGAGACTACATATGGGCGTGTCAGTGGAAACAGTGAGGTGACGGTTGCATGAAGCAGGATATCACCACCGGTTTGTGGCTGATGCCTATTATATTAATGGTGTTTTCCAGATTGTATTTGTATTATCAATGTGGAGAGATAATGATTTAATCACGATGGACAGATAAACCCATTAATGTTTTCCAGATTTCCTGTTGCATTATCAATATGGAGCTATTAGATCTTAACAAGGAATATACAATAAAAATACAATAAAACACCAATTCTTTATTACAACAAATATGCAATGGTTGAGAATGTTTTACTAAATAGTTTATCATACAAAATGATAAAGTCATACAAAATGCTCACAATTTGCCGTAGATTAACATAAATGGCACAGCTATACTCGGTTCATAGTCATTATTTGGTCCATTCCCCATTATTGTCTATTATATCTTGTAATCTGTGGGGCATAGATGCAACATGGTTATGTATGATGTGTGGGTTCCTTCGGAACATCTCCCACTTAGCCATAGTGTGATCCAGCAGCTGGCGGCTGGTCTGCTTCTGCCCAGGATCCCACGAGTTCACCACATTCCCCCACACGTTCTCAATGGGGTTGGGGTCACACCCCTTAATATTGTAGGCCAGTCCAGTAGTTCTAGATTTCGCTACTCCTTGAACCACCTTCTAACAATTCTGGTGGTGTGGGGGAGAGTTGTCCTGCAAATGGATTTTAAATATTAAAAGTAGAACTATATCTCATTCATACGCTTCATCAGTAACCCACTATTCGAGATAGATTTTAACCCCGATGTATTAGGGGTTTCTCTCAGCTAAATGTAATTGTACGCCGTTATACAAATAATATAGTCTGCAGTTATTCATAATAAAGTCGTAAAGTGTTGTCATAGTACTGAGAGAGTTAAAGAACAATTTTATGACCATTCTTCGTCCCATGTAAATGTGGAAACCGGATATACAAATGCGTGTAATACATAAACTTACTCTAGTAATAGTATAATATTCAATATCACACAAATACAACATACCTGTATAATGTGCTCAGGATAGGGCAAGGTATACGTGGTACAGAAGGCAGCATCACCTCCTCCATGATCTCTATATATTGATCTGCCGTAAACCTCCCGTGGATCTCAGTCAGCTCTCGTAGTCCTTGCAGGTGCATCGATCCCCACACATTCGCCGCACGTGCCCACTCCGTGCCACTTCGTAAATATTTTGGCGGGCATATCTCGTGTTGTTTTGTCGCCAACACCAAAGACGGCCGTGACTTGTAGACGCAAACGTCTTCTCTTCAGAGGAGATAACTCTCTCCAGTATGCGAGATCATCATTTATATGCTAGTAAGCAAACGAGAGCCTGGCCTGACGATATCGTTCCTCGATCCTCTCTTTTTTGGCAGGAATACGGTGGTGATATCCTGCTTCATGCAACCGTCTCCCTACGGTGTCCACTGACACACCCATATGTAGTGTCTCCCGGATGGCGACTGCGTTATTGATAGGATCGTTCTGCACTTCGGTGATTATTCTCCGGTCTTCTTCTGGGGTGGTCTTTCTTGGTGCCCCACACTTAGGACGATCTCGCAGATTCCCAGTCTCCTGCCACTTCTGCACCCAGTGTCGAACAGTAGGCTTCGAAATTCCCAGTTCCATGGCTATGTCAGCTACAGAGAGGCCTGCTTCCCGCATACCAATTATCCGACCTCGCTGTGCAATTTTATCTTGAGCTGGATTCATTTACAGAGTCGGTGTTCGTCATACGGTGTAGAAATATGGTATGAGCATAGATCATGCCAGTAACCATGTCAACACCTCGGTTTGGCCCATCAACGTCATTTCACAAACATTAGTATAATATTGTACGAGAATAACCTGCACAAAATGAGGGAGACCATTCGGAAGGGTTGGGAAATTAGCGGCATTCATGACATTCTTGTTATACAGTAATAATACAGGATAATTTAAAATGTTTTTACTGCTTTTACTTTACAATGTTTTATTACAATATACTGAATTTACTTATCAAATAAAGTATTTTAATGATCAAAGTTTTATTTTCTTACTAAATTCCAAAGATTAGTTTAAAGTGTTAAATTTTTTCCTGCTGGATATTTTCGCGAAAAACACGAAAATTTCCTACAAGCGAACTTTTCGCATTCACTAGTATATAAAAAGTTCTATTGTAGTAGCCGTTCATATAGATATGCAGTAATCATAATGGAACTTTATTACTGTATAAGACCAGTAAACCACATGGATTTCAACGCTGTTCACCATCATATTAATTGTTTATCTTTATAAACACAGACATTACATTATAATTACCTGTATGTCAATGACTTCACATACAATTGTCCTTTCGATATATACTATTAGGGTGGAGTGAAAAACAAAACTTTTTCTAGAATTCAGTTTTGTAGGGGCACTCAAAAGTTAGTCTATCGTACCAATAATAAATCTGTAAAATATTAGCTACCTGCGACATCAACTTCACAGGCCCCAAGGAGGTCAAAGATTTTGCCTTTCAGGTGCCCCAAAAAATTGAGGAAAAATTCAAAGATTTAGGCGTATCATCCATTGTGTTTATGCTAGAAAGATCATATTTTATTTCATTTGATTTGCCTATTTATGACATTTTTAAGGACACCCTATATACACAGTGCATATGTTACAGTCAAAGTGTGTAACCAGCCATTTCGAGTAATGGCTGAAACTTTGTCATTTCGTGAAACGGCTATTTCACTTGGTCATTTCGCGAAACGACTAAAACCTTTAGCCATTACGCGAAATGGATGAAATTCCACCTTGGTCATTTCGTACAAGATCATTTGTTCGGTTTAGTCAACTGTATGTCCTTGACAATTGGTTAGGTTAAGTTGTGTTATTTTCGTTAGTTTTAACGAAAATAACACGACTTAACCTAACCAATTGTCAAGGGCATACAGTTGACCTAACCGGGCCTTCAATGGCGGATATCAGAATAACATTGAAGGCTCGGTTAGTATTTGAAAACCTCTATATTGAAAATTCAAATGTGTTCAAATGAACGAAAATAACACGACTTAACCTAACCAATTGTCAAGGGCATACAGTTGACCTAACCGGGCCTTCAATGGCGGACATCAGAATAACATTGAAGGCTCGGTTAGTATTTGAAAACCTCTATATTGAAAATTCAAATGTGTTCAAATGTGTTCAAATGTGTATTTGAAGAGTGTTTCTCACTTATTTGAACAGACCTGTGGATGTACGGGGCTCCAATAAACCTAAGCCCCCCACCCCCCGCCCATGGCCTAAACCATTAGAGGTACAGTAAAACTAAACATACCTTACAAAAGGGAATTTAATCCTGCATTTAATGAGAAACAATTAAAACTTGGTGTTCCCTCCATTGGCTTCCAAGACAGCCTGAATTCGCTTTGGGTAGCTTGCCAAAAGTGACGCGAATAGATCTTGATCGTTACACAAATTTGCTAAAACAGTTTCAATGTGTTGCATCATTGTACCCTTCGAAAATCGATTTGCTGCAGCTTCTTGAAACAAGAGACATTCAACCTTGTCCTTTATAACTGATCCAATGTGTTCACAGACGTTCAGGTCAGGAGAATTTCCTGGCCATTCTTCATTTCCAAAGAAATCGATCTCATGGTTCCGCAACAACTGTTGAGTGGCTAATGCCTTAAAGCAGGGGGCCTTATCGTGCAGAAGTGTGACCTGAGCGACATCCATAACATTGTTTGGGTTTCTTAGAAAAGGAATGACATGCTGGGATAGAATAATATCACGAAAATACTGTCCATCCCAACTCTGACCATTTGGCTTCAGCACCCACATGAGCTTCTTTGCAGTGAACAAAACAAACACACCAACACAGTCTGGACTTTTTAATAATTCGCGATAATGTTCATTGTCATCGATTTCATCTGGTGTTGTGGCCCACACTCGATCATTTTGGTAGTTAGGCCGACGTGTTACGTAAACAAAAAATTCATCGGAGACAGCTAAATGCATGAAATCATCCACATCCCAATCTTCAAGATAATGGGCAAACCACATTCTGTCATCGATGTTAAGTTGAGTTTTTCTTGGCTTTGGAAGTTCATGCCAAGGCTTTAAACCTTGCCTATGACGGTACAGTCGAATGATCTCACCACTAACGATCTTTCCTCTCAACACTTCGATCTCTCTAGAAAGTTTAGCACAGCTGTTTTTCCGCTTACGCGTACCGCTTTCAATGATGTCCTTTGTTTCCTGAGAGAGTGGCAAATTTCGGCGCCCAGATTTGGTTGTATCCATTTCACATTCATCCAAAGTTTTATTTCAGTTTCTTTTGACGAAGTCCTCACTTCTTCGCAACTTTTTGGCAACCCATGAACGTGTTATAAAGGTGGCTCCAGCATCACGAGCTTCCCGAAATGTTATTGCTTGTATGCGATCTATCACACGTTGCCTCTCCGAATCACCAATTAATTGAGAAGCCATTATATTATCACTTTATCAGCTAGAGTAATTTTAATACCTGCAATAAATAAAGAATTTTATATATTTTTATAATCACTGAAAACTATTTCGATATAAGTAAACATGTAAGCTGCAAATTGGGGGGCTAAGGTTTTTTGGAACCCCTTATGTATGTTTTAGCAGATTTAGTTAGTTAAATAAAGGTTTCCAATTTTATTGTGATGTTTGCAGAAACGAATCGCTGTAGTTAACCAACGACTGTGACTTACGGGTCCAATCTCCAAGAGAGCCAGATTTTGAGGCAACTCTCCTGATCTGATTGCTTGAACAATACGATAAGCGTAAGATTGATCTGTGCTGAGGTCTTTGATAACTTCTTCAGACAACACTGGAAGGGGAGGGCCTACTTCGACCTTTGGAAATTTTGTATTTATTTCTAATTCCGTTGCTTCATCTAACATGTTGCCAAGGGGGCCTGACCACTTGTTGTTGCTCTTTGTAGGACCATCAAGTTCCTGGATGAGACGACGAAGAGGTAGTTCCCCTGTGTGCAAATCACATACAATCCAAACAAGCCTTCTTCCAAGTTTTTTCTCTAAATGCGTCATAACACCGCCCTGCCATCCAGTGTTCACCGCAGTTTAGTCTCCACCAACGGCCTGCAGTGAACTGTCAAGTCTTCTTTCTTGAAACCAACATATTATTTGATCAGCAATTGCCTCGGCGTGTTTCTTGCCTTCTACTTCTGCTTCAGATACAAAGCGAAACAAATAGCGGCCACCAGGTTCGGAACACACAGAGTAGTGTTCTTCTTTGATGAGACCGGGGAACTTTCTGTCCATTCCCTCCACCTCTAAGATAACTTTTGTGTCATCTCTTCTTCCATCAAACAAAAGGTAAGAGAGACCTTCCTCCTTCAAATCTTTTTCATGCTGATCAGATATTTCCTTCATTATTTTTTCTTGTGCTCTTCTTATCTTATTATGATCTATCACTAAGGATGTATCCTCTCGGCTGATGAGGCCTGCATCTATCCAAGCGGCAGTGGCAATCTCTGCAGTCTCTCGTAGCCCCGTATGGTGGCGAATACTGGCAAGGGCAATGTTTGAGATGTCTTTAGTGATGTATTTCGTTCTCTTCGGAGAAGGTTCAGATGGCATTTTGGAGCTATCATCTGATGTTGCTTCTTTCTGTTAATCTGAAGAGCTTTCAAAGAAGTGAGAAACCTCTTGATAGAGCTCTTCATCTCTTTGGGTGGCTTCTTCACTCTTCTTTTTCTTCCTTTCTTCACTCTCTCGGATTTTCTCTTTTTTCTTAGCAATAACAATCTGTTTTTTGGTTTCTGAATAATCTGCCGAACCAATCTGCATACTTCCTTGGCCTCCTGCCTTTGTTCTCTGCGCCTTTATGAAAGCCAGCTCCAAAACAGGGATCTTCTTCTCACGAGGACAGCGACAATCAATGTGAGGGTGAGGTTCTCTTCTGCATGAGGGAGAACAATTGGCTTCAGAACACAACTCTATGGGACACTGGCAGTTAAAAATGTCAAGAAGAGTATCAAGTGTGTGCAGAAATTTATTTTTCTTTGCTAGTTTTCCTTTACCAAGTGATGTCTCAACTGCTTTGTGCCACAGCTTTGTTAATTTTAGCTCAATAGTTCTATACTGATTGAGTACAGGTGGTTTGAATAACACATTAGCTTTTTTCCACTGATGCAGAAGAGGGGGAATCGTGTCCCTTATGAGTTCTTTCTCTGTGTAGTTCCTTCTATCCTTTGTATTTTGTTCAAGAAGGAGTAGGCTGACCATACGTACCGTTTTGAACGGGACAGTACCGTTTTTTTTATATTTCCTGGCCGTCCCGTCGTTTTAATAAAAATGTCAATTTTGTCCCGGTTTATGTACTTACTTTTTCATGAATACAGAATATTACATAACCCCCGTCCCTTTTTTGCCATCCCAATGTCCCGTTTTTGTCTCAAGGAAATATGGTCAGCCTACTTATAATACACTGACTCTTTTGTTCGCACCGCCAAAAAAGTAACGAAGGGTCGCGCTTGTTACATTTATCAAACACATACAAATATCCATTATGTGAAAACTTCTGTTTCCCTTTCTTACTTGATATATTTTCAGACATTTATGCTATTAAGGGCAACAACACAACTTATCTGAAAAGACAGACAGCACTTCAGGTTAATAATCAAGTATTACTACTTAATACTTAATACTAATTAACGGCGGCGCCAAACCGGCTCCGCGCCCAAACGGTGGCGCCCAAACGGCGGCGCTAAAACGTCGGCGCCAAAACGTCCCATTCCGAAAAAGGGAGTCCTGTCCGTCCGTCCTTCCCTCTGTATTCCGGATTGGTTGAAAGATTGTGACACCATAGACATGTCATAAAATGGGCAAAGCTCTAGCGCGAGCTTTTCATTATGCATTTACCATTCAGCAAACAAAATTATATTTTTTTTAATTTAACAAAAATTTCAATTTAAAAAAAATATCTATATATATATATATATATATATATATATAGTGGGCCTAAGCTTAGCCTAATGAGGTGATGCTGATTAATTTAATGCTAGTGATTAATTGATGCAATGATTGATTGTTATAATGACAGGCTGTGTTAACAATTTATGATGTCCTACAGTATCACCGGTTGAAGGTGGCTAACGGAGTAGGTCTACTATAATATTTCTGAGTGATATAAATTGCTTCGAGGTCGCCAGCTTGGATTACACCCAAGCAAATATTGTTATTTGTTCACAGTGAATAACAATTGTTTAACGGCCTTTATATTATGCTGAGATGACATGGAGCTGAGCCAATAAGAGAAATGGTTAAGAGCCTAATTGGCAAGTAATGCATTCATTTATGGTGGGCTAATGGCATGCAAAAATGGAACATAACATAAAATACGAAACCTAGTGATAACAGAAATTATGCACGTAACGGTTTGGTACACTGAATAGCATACGTAATACACTGATTATGGAGGCTAAAGGTTATGCATAGATGAACATAGAACAAATGCTTCTGCCTAATAAATAATAGAAATTAAGCACGTACGTTTTGGTACACTGAATAGAATACGTAACACACTGATTATGTAGGCTAAAGGTTATGCATGAATGAACATGGAACAAATGCTTCTAGAAGCCTAATAAATAAGAGAAATTAAACACGTACGTTTTGGTACACTGAATAGGTGACGCAGGCTAGAGTTACGCATAAATGGAACATTGAATGGGCCAAGTAATGATATTAAGAATGCACGTGCGTTTAGTACACGGTAAGTGGATTCGGCCTTCAATAATGAAATGCTTAAATAAATCACATAAATTAACGGATGCAAAGTATTTATGGATTACACGAAAGAACAATAGCTAGATGGTACACGCATACGGTATTGGAATGACACTTGACTTTGGCACAGGAAATAAGCCTAGTGTGGGTTTGTATTAGAGAATTAGTCTGATGCACAATCAAATATTGTAATGACACTTGGATTAGGAAATAGGCCTATTGCGTTTCAACGAGAGTTAGTTTAAAGGATTTGTAAAACACTTTGCGTTTATAGCCTACGCTTCTGCAGTACACTGATGTAGGCTTTGCGTTATTGTTTAAGAAAAAAGACAGAGCTTACCGACCACGGGTTCTACCTCTCGGTTGATGAGTTACTTGGAGGTAGGCCTATTGAACTGTAGGCCCGAGGTGTCTTTGCCGTCCGTTGTTATGCACGTCGAGATCGTTCTCAAAGAGTGGGGAGCTTGAAGGGGAAAATGACCGTCAGTTATTCCGCAAGTCGAGGTCTTCACGGTGAAGTGGTTAACGGGCCTATTGGATTCTCGTTGACGGCCGCTTTTCGTAAAGCGGCGAAATGTGAAGTGATTTGGGCTTGTAGCTTCGTAGAAGATTTACCTACTGCATCTTCCTTGAGGATGTTTCCTCGTAGCGTGTTGAACTTTGCCGGTTCTCTCGAGGATGATTGGTAACCGGTTGAGGTGTGGTGAAGAGGCCAATGGAAACGCCTACTGCGGTAGTGTTGTTTGTTGCAGGAAGGATTTATAGCTTACGTCAAGTGATGCTTCGTGTAGAGTTGAGATGATGCTTGAGGGACTGAAGCCAGCTGAAGTCGAAACGGTGCTGGGCTTCGAAGAAGTGCTTCTGCAGGCTGACGGCGGAAGGTCTTACTTGACAATAGATCGAAAGCCTTGAAGGAAGAGCAGGCCGCTCCTCTGGCGGGAAGCCGTTGGGCGGTTGACGTGACGAGTTTCTGCTGACGAAGGTGGAGACCAAGACGAGAAAATGACAAACGACAAGTGAGCGAGTGAGGAGTGAGTGAGAATGAGCGAGTGAGGATGTGTACCAGTGGAATCTCGCTTATACAGTCTCTGTGACGCGTACTTTCCCGCCATATCTTGAGACGCCTTCTACGCGTCCTTTAGTTGTTAAGGGCTTGCTTTCGCGGGCCTTGGGACAAAACAGACGTTTTCATTGTTTCTGATTCCTTGACCACGTGTTCTTCTAAGAATGTTTGATGATGGCGTGGAAGAAAGAATTTGTTTCTCTACTTGTTAGTCTATTTCTTGTCGATCCTCTACATATATACTGTTTGTCTGTCTGTCCCACCCTAAAACATGGAAACGGCTCCTCGAGAGAAAAAATTATTAGGTAAAAGTTGTTTAAAATTAATCGAAACCTACGGGAAAATTATTAAATGTCCGGTTAGGTTAATTGCATGCCCAGTTAGGTCAACCCTTGACGATTGGTTAGATTAAGTCGTAATATTTTCGTTAAAACTAACGAAATTAATCGAAACCTACTACGTGAAAATTATTGAATGCCCGGACATTCAGTTGACCTAACCGGGCATTCAATTATTCTAACCGGCATTGAATTAATCTAACTAGTTGGGTAATTTAAATTTTATATATATATATATATATATATATATATATTATATATATATATATATATATATATATATATACAGGGTGGGCCGAAAGTCTGGATCCATAGGAAAATATTTATTTTAATACATAAATTACAACAAATGGTAAATACTTAAAATGAATATCAACTTTAACTCGTAAATGCGTATCCGTGATACTGTACAGTAGTTCGTACTCCAGTATAAATACTCAAATACTTTTTTATTTCAGCCCAGAAATGGCTTCGAATCTAACAACAGAAGACCGGGTAGAACTTGTGCTCATGTACGCAAGACAGGGCGCTACACACAGAGAAGTTGCTACCGAATTCAATAGAAATCATCCTGATAAGCATCCAGTAACACATGCGACTGTTGGCAAGTTGTTTAAACGTTTAAAAGAAACAGGAAGTGTACATGATCGACGGCGTTCTGGTCGTCCAAAAACTGCAACTGATGAAAATACCTCTTCGTTAAAGTTTCACATACCATTGCATAGTCCAGTAAAGTCAACAAGAAGATTATCAAATGAAACACGCATCTCGAGAACGTCAATTCGAAGAATTATTAAAAATCATAAATTCCATCCCTAAGTGTCTCGATGTCAGAGGCCTCCAATTTGAGCATTTGTTATAATTTGTTATTTATACTGGAGTACGAACCACTGTACAGTATCACGGATACGCATTTACGAGTTAAAGTTGATATTCATTTTAAGTATTTACCATTTGTTGTAATTTATGTATTAAAATAAATATTTTCCTATGGATCCAGACTTTCAGCCCACCCTGTATATATATATAAGAGGCGGGGCCACCAGCTTGACCTCCGTGTGAAGAGAGACCAACGCACGAAATAACATAAGGTTCAACTTAAGGTAAGGTGTGTGTTATATATATATATATATATATATATATATATATATATATATATATATTAGTAGAGTGCAATGCAATTGCAAATGTTGCAAGAGTGCAAACCCCCCTCCATTTGTTGCAAGACACCCATAGTGTCAATCCCCACCCCCTTTGTTGCAAGGCACCCATAGTGCCAACCCCCCACTTTGTTGCAAGGCACCCATAGTGCCAACCCCCCACTTTGTTGCAAGGCACCCCCTAAATGGGGGAGGGGGAATGTTGCAAGAGCAACAAGGGGTTATGCAACTTGGAGGCAGAGTTATCCCCCAAGTTGCAATGAACCCCCGCTAGGGGAGACCTCTTTGGGGGATAAGTGGGACGGCCTTACCCCCAAAGGTTATACCTAATCTAAGAGAAAGGGAGAGAGGAGAGGTGTTCGCTTGACAGGAGCCAAGCGCATATTAAGACTTCAGCCAAGCGGCCGTTGTCTTAATATGTTCATAATCAGCCAGTTGGCTTAATCAGCCAATGCCTCCAGGCATCATCAGCCAGTTGACACAGTGTATACTTCGTTTGGCACGTACACACCCGTCTCTACGCCCATTACGTTTATATGCGTCGGGGGGCCGCGTTAAACTGTAAGTCTAAGGTGGAGTGGAGGCGGGCTCGAGACCCGGCGCGTCCTTCCGCGGTTGCTAGCCAGGGTGCCCTAATAATCCGTGTCAAACCGTAGGTCTAAGGTGGAGTGTAAACATCCTTCCACGGTTCGTAGGGGCAGGATCCCGTTATTGCAACACTCGATGATGTTGTTTATCTGTTTGTTTATTTCCCTCTCTCTCTCATCTATATATATATATATATATATATATATATATATATATATATATATATTATATATATATATATACTTCCCCCGTTTAAAAGTAGGTCTAAGGTGGAGTGTAAAGCTTGATCTTCATCAGAATGAACAATTCGAAAGGGAAGCAAAGGCGAGCCTATATATGTACATTTCCGGAAAAAAGTTCATCTAAAAATTCGTGTAAACATCTTTCTACGTTTCTCTCTCATATATATATATATATATATATATATATATATATATATATATATATATGGGAATGAACTCCGAATGATGTTCCCTGAGGTTTTTTTTATGATACACACAGACCGTGCATGGAACAAGGACCTCTTCTAGGAAAATTAAATCTACTGTAGTCCGAATAAGTAATGGTAAATGACAAATACTATAGTTTTTTATTTTTCATGATGTTAGCCCGACGTGGGCAACGGGTCACTCGCAAAGAGGTCCCAAAAATATAGCTTCTCTCACCAGCTATCTGCAAAGCAAATAGGATCCAGCTTTGGAACAGGATCTAGGGTAAAGCAGTCTAGCCCAGCTACATTTAGAACCTCAATATAAGCAAAAGACTCGCTGCCTTCACGTCAGATTGAATACATCAAAGAAAAAGGGGTAACTATTATATTTTTAGCCAAAAACCAAACTTATTCGGACTATAGTAGATTTAATTTTCCTAGAAGAATTTCTTGTTCCATGCACGGTCTGTGCATATGGTGGAGTGTAAAGATTGACATGCATCAGAATGAACAATTCGGACGGAAAGCAAAGGCGAGACCATATATGTACAATTCCAGAAAAAAGTTCATCTAAAAATTCGTGTAAGCATCTTTGTCAAACTGCATTAATTATCTCACTCTCTCTCCGTCTGTCTTAAGTCTAATATTACGGTCTTTTTCATGTAACAATTAAAACAGGACAGTATGGACAATAGAAGGACAAATATTTATGGAAAATTATATATATATATATATATATATATATATATATATATATATATATATATATATATATATATATATATATATATTTGTATTAAACATCGTTCTGAAAATTGCGGAGTTTGGCGGAAGCGATAGATAATTTCGACTAAAATCTAATAAATAATTTTTCCACAGGAGTTTATTTCGAGATCATAAAGATTAAAACTTCACCAGCAATTGAATCGTTGTGTAGTGTATATCTCTGCTAATCATGGTTTTTCTTGTCGTTGAAAAACAAAAAAAAAAATTATTTACGGGGCTATAAAGCCCTTCCATTCTGAACTTTTCTCATATATATATATATATATATATATATATATATATATATATATAACGTAAAGAACGACGCTTGTATAGAAGAACGTTCCGCACAAGATGAGGAGAAAGAACGAACAAATGAAAAATGAGGTAACCACCCGGGAATCGAACCCGAGATCTTCCGATTGCCGGTCAGATATGCTAACCACTACACCATGGGCCTCGCTTAATCAGAAGTCGTAATTCTCCTACATACGAGCAGAAACCAAGGCCCTGAGGGGGCACCTCCCGCATGTCGCACATATATACATTTTAACTGCAAACAACACACAGTATAATTAACGTAAAGAACGACGCTTGTATAGAAGAACGTTCCGCACAAGATGAGGAGAAAGAACGAACATAATATTTCTACTAAGCGTTGACTTTAACTTCAATGTGCATGCAGGCGTGTCTATGTTTACAACTTCAAAAAGTAAATCGTTTGTCAGGTACGACCTTTCAAGACTCTTGTTTAACCCCGTCACAATGTCCATGGCTGTATCATAATGCCCGATTCCTAGCGATATATTTGTGTTATAGTACTGTTCCTCACCGAACAGGACTGAACGCATAGTATTGTCTAAGGTTATGCCTAATTTTTCACACTCATCGAATCTTCTATTGATCAGAAATATGATTTGCTAATTTTCAAGAGTTAAAAATTTGGTGGCTAACTGGAGTTCGCATAACCCCACCTCATACGACTCACGCTCCAATTCACTGGGCGCGTGGAGTTCTGTCACAAAGTTGGCCAGGGTGTTGTTAGGATCTACAAACAGAGAAGAAGAGGACGGGAGTGTGACATAGAAGTGAATAGGCGCCATGTTGCATACTAATTAAGCTTCATTATTGCAGCAGCTTTTATATAGGTGTTGAAGCTTTCTGGGTAACCCAGCCACTTCACCAGGTACATTTTTCTCTTTCCTGAAACTTTGCTACCTAAATTTTTTTTAATTTTAAACACACTTTTTCCTAAATTAAATGTCACTTTCTGCAACTCCTCGCGGTAAAAGCCTCCAGCGATCTCTTCCCCATTCAAATCTTCAACGTAATACAGCATTATCTCACCTTTAGGTCTCATAGCACGAACTTTAAAAATCTCACGTGTCCATCCTTGCTCAAATCCCTTCTCGAATTTATTTCCCGAACGTGATAGCCTTACATAATCATTGATTTTGAAATGTGTAGTGTGGTGGTGGTGGTGTTCCATCTCTTCTCACCTCTGGCAGCGCACCTCTTTCTAAAATTTCGATAGGCGTTGTGTCAATCGTACGATGTTGTGAACGGTTGTATGATGATGCCAATGAACCGAGAACGTTTATATATCTGTGTTTTTATGTGTAAATTAGCGATGCATGCGTTCCTTTATGGTACGTTGAACTCTTTCAGCTAAAGAGGCCTTATGTATAGAACTCCTACTGCAGTAACTGATATTAAACTCTGTCAGCATGTTCTGAAAAGCGCGACCTATAAATTCTTTCCCCATATCCGTACAAAAATAGCCAGGAATCCTGTTTTCTTTCAACATCAACGTTTTGGTCGCTTTAGCAACTGTTTCAGGCGATTTATTTTTCAGGGGAATTAGCCACAGATATCCGAGAATACATCTATTATGAATAGGATGTATCGGTAACCATCATTATACACTGAATATCTTTGCATGTCTGTTAAATCCGCCTGCCAAATAGAGTCAATCGAAGCAGCTGTTGTCTTGGCTGTTTTAAACCTTTTTCTCACCGGTTTATGAAGTGTATAAGCATCCTGTTCCCGCAAAAACCGCTCAACATCTTTTTTCCTTACACCGTAAACACCTCTGTACAGTCTATTAACGCCACCATAGGAGGCGGGGTTAGAAATGTCATAATAGCGTTTACTTAATATGTTAGCCATTTGCGTATTTTAGAGACACGTGGATAAGGTTGGCTGTTTGTTCTCTTCTTTCTCCTCTTCAAAGACGCTGCTGCTGCTGGGGGCGATGGCGTACTCAGTTGTGACACATGCGAGATTTGATCCAAGTCTTTTAACCTATTCAGATTACCTATCAATATTTTGGGGACATTTATTTGTTGTAGTCTTACTTTAATATGCTTTCATCCTGTTGGCGAGTGTCTGTCCCACTTTCTCACCAAATCATGAACAATATCAACGATATTGGATCCTTGTACCCTTGTTCCTTCAACAATGACCTCGCCTGTATCGGCCCACTGTATGATGGGGTCCTTACTCAATAGATCATAAAGACTTAAGCCTTTATTCCTCAATGTATGTGGGAGGCTGTTTTTAGCACATGTTCGATGTGTTGTGTTCGGTTGTTCTTTGGTTGGTCACCTCTAACGTCGGGGTCCGGTCCTGTGTCGCCATGCTCAGCACTACTCGCGCTCTGCCTAATAACCACGGGGAGCTCTGTAGGATCCTTATAATCCTCGTACTCATGAAGAAATTTCTCCAAAGCCTCTTGGTACAAGATCCTTTTCTCATCAGATGACTTTTCACTGTTTATTAGGGCTAGCAACTCGCTTTCCATTCTTTTAAGCCTACTTTCACTGGGTTCTAGAGCCGTGTCTGGAGTCTTTCAACTTCGCAATGAAGCATACACCTCGTGCGGAATCACAACCACCTTCTTCATTATATTAATCTAGTCAGTAAAGGTCCCAAAACTGAAAATAAGATGGGTAGGAATGATCCTCCTCTTTGTACAATAATGCGCTTTTTCTTACCCACAGTTTGACTTTTTTAAGCGAGCGCTCGTATTATGTATTTCATTAGCCTATTTGTCATTCTGGAATATACACGGTTTCAGGTTCGTTTGGAAATATATTCGTTCTTTGAAGCACCCTAAACGTGTTTCGCGGGTGAAGGTCACAAATCAAATATCCATAACGCTGGATTGTGGCCTCTTTATAAACCTCCAAAAACTCCTTACGCTGATTCGGGAACATTTAATCGGCTAATACCCCAATTTGTGATACATCTCTACGTTGCGCGAATAAGACTAGATATTGTGTATTTAGCGACACATCGCGCATGTATCTATTTTTGAAAAATAGATTCTGATTGAAGAACACGCTTATTAGGGTGGCCCACTTTTCAATTTTTTTTTAAAAGTATAGGTGATCGTGGTTTTTCCCATTATTTGGCACTATACTAGCACATTGGTACCATTTTTACAAAAATTGATCAATATTTAGGGGTCTCGCATCGACCTTGAAATTACTAGTTTTTTTTTTAAATGCGTACTTTTAACTTTTTACTGAATCAAGATAAATCATTAAGTAGGGATGTTTTCTGAATCCTCTTAATGAGAGAAGTCGTTTGGTGTACCTGCCAATGTCATACGACTAACGGTTTAAAGGTTGTGCCTGTATACAGGTAATACCAATGTGCTAGTATAGTGCCAAATAATGGGAAAAACCACGATCACCTATACTTTTCAAAAAATGAGTCACCATACCCGGGGGAATGTATAATGTATATAGGTAATTAGAAAATGCACTATGCCTGTGCCAGGTACCTAACCTATTTCTTTTTTTGCAGATCATAACATTTTGAAATTCTGTCTGAGTTCCTCATCCTTTGTCATGGACAAATCGATGGCAACCATAACTGGAAGAACTCTTGAAGCTACAAATAGAGAGTCATCAAAAGGAAAGGCGAAAATAACATCGCTACCTTCTCTAAGATCGGCCTCGGAAATTTTTTTAGTTGGCCAACCGTCGTCCTCCATCAGTGGTAGCAAATTGCCAACAACACGGCAGGTTTTGCAATACTTCTTCAGTGTTATTCAGTACACTGCTAACAGGAAAGACGCATTCAAAGAAACCGTAAACAACGTCTTAAAGTTTTGGAACATGGCCCGCATTAAAACAATCACAAAGCTCAACTGCGAACGGAAGCTAGAGGCATTGTGGAAAGAGTGGCACTTACTCCAAAAGAGAAAACGAGAAACTGACGCCGGAGGAAAACGGCAGAAGTTTTCGGACAGTGTGGACAAGCTGTGGGATATCGGAGCATCTGACGCTGTCGAAGATATAAAGCAGAATCGACTGCTCTCCGACAAGGACAAGAAAGAAGACAGTGACTTCTACCTCGATCAACGTGGTCCTCGGGTGGCAACGATGAGCGGGAACGATAAAGTTTTCGCTGTAAAAAGAAAGCTACAGGAAGGAAGAAAACGTCCTCGCCAGGAGCCGCAAACCTCAAAGTGTGCATACGAAACCGGAGATGAGGGCATGGAGAATGATGATACTGGCATGTCAGGAGAGTGGGAGACAGAACTAGCGTTCCCCCTGCCGAAAGAGCCAAGTGTGTCTGTCAATCTTCCTCGCCGCATCCTTAATGCACCTGCTGTCATGGAAATGGCTGATCGTTTCCGCATGTCCAATAATCAGGTGCGTATTGTGTATAGTATTCATCGATAGCGTCAGTTTTAAAGTGTCCCGTAACCCACATGTATTCTTGACAGTTTCCTTTCCACTTTCCATTCTCTACATAGGTAGTAAGCATTGTGGCTGCTATCACACGTTCGGCGGATCCACCAGCAGACCTCAATCAGTTCAGCATCTCGAAAGAAACGGCTCGCCGGGGAAGAGTGTCAAATCGCCGTGAAGTGGCGACGGCTGTGAAGGACTCCTTCACGCCACCGAGGCACACTGTTGTCCACTGGGATGGCAAAAAGGTCAAGGTCAGTTGATTAAGTTTTCATAGCTATCAATTTAGTAATGAGATTCATGAAGCATAATGTCAATTAAAAAGAGAACTGAATGTGAACAAAAATAGGTTACTTTACAACCATGAAATTGAAATATATGGCATGTGTTTCAGAACGTCTCAGTCGACGAGATGACGCTACTCTCCGACCTGATCGACGAGTCCTCCTGGTTCTTATTTGCAGGTCTGAAGATGTATGGGTCTTCGTGGCTCACCCTGCCAACTGATAAGTGGGACGAGAACGAGGACTTTTGTCGTCTGAAGGATGTGATCTCTAATCTCCAGGTCACCAATGACGTCGCTGAAAGAGGAGTCCAACTGATACAAGACTATGCGAACACGGTCACAAAGGACGAGGCACAGCTGCAGGATCTTCTGCAAGTGGTGGAAAAGAACCGGAAAGAGCTCGGCGACTTCAAGAAGTCATCACTCTCCACGATGACATAGCACAGAGGGACAACGTTGCAGCCAGTGACGTGATAGTGGTCAATACAATGCAAAAGTGATTGTTTAAGTTATTGTTTCTTTCTTCCTTATTTGTCTGCTATTTGCTGATTTTTTTGAAAAGTATAGGTGATCGTGGTTTTTCCCATTATTTGGCACTATACTAGCACATTGGTATTACTGGTATACAGGCACAACTTTTAAACCGTTAGTCGTATGACATTGGAAGGCACACCGAACGACTTCTCTCATCAAGAGGATTCAGAAAACATCCCTACTTAATGATTTATCTGGATTCAGTAAAAAGTTAAAAAGTAGGCATTTAAAAAAAAAACTAGTAATTTCACGGTCGATGCGAGACCCCTAAATATTGATCAATTTTTGTAAAAATGGTACTAATGTGCTAGTATAGTGCCAAATAATGGGAAAAACTACGATAACCTATACTTTTAAAAAAAAATTGAAAAGTGGGCCACCCTAACGCTTATGTTAAGATGGTGGGAAAATACTGTAAATATCTCGGCAAACGTTTTATCCATCTCCAACATGAGATCGTCAATTACAATGACTGTATGTTCATTTCCCTTTAACGAATTAACGTCATATACACCTTTGTGGAACAAAATATCATCTTGGTGCTCGTTGAACACTGATTGATACGTCGAATAGTACCATATAACTTTATGCACAAATTTTGAGAACATCTCACCCTTTTCTTTAATAATCTTAAGCATAAACACAGTTTTACCACATCCTGTACGGCCAGATATAATACATGTGGATGGGCTCGTGAACCTGAATTTTTCTATAGA
The DNA here is from genome assembly GCA_023014485.1 of Bathynomus jamesi. NCBI lineage: Eukaryota > Metazoa > Arthropoda > Malacostraca > Isopoda > Cirolanidae > Bathynomus > Bathynomus jamesi. The sequence goes on along the minus strand of JAJOZX010007305.1, from coordinate 159,397 downwards.
ATCCATTTTTAACACGTCACATTCCTAAGTGGGTCATTTACAAAATATTACAAATTTTGAGTGCTATTCCTTATATTTTGTTTTCTTCTCCCACAGAACCGTGAATGACGATGAGGTACAACACCCCATCATCGATATCACAGACGAACCCGTTGACCGTGCAGCTAGAGAATCCATCCCCGCTGACGAATCCGCACGCGCCAGTTCAAAGCGGAAGCACGATGAAGAGCCCACCACGTCAGCAGCTTCTCATTCTGTTGAGGATGGCATAACATTCGAGTTGGTGCGCACCGCTACCCCCACCCCAGCCTTGACTAGAAATCGGTATATAGTCAGGGTTGATCCTAGGTCCAAGGATAGCAATAGTGTTGAACACGGACTACGGCGCATAGTTGAAGGTATTGTAGAGTTTGCCCTTCAGAACCGCGACGAACGTGAAGTCAGGACGAGGCTGTCCTTCAGATTCGGGTCAGATGACGATGTAGATGATTTTTGGGTAGTAATACCGTTCAGATGTTTGGCAGCTGAAGATGTAGAGTATACAGGGTGTTTCAGGAGGAAAGGTCAATACTTCGAGGTGATAGTATCGGTCAGTGTGAGAAAAAAGTTCATATGAACATGTGTCTAATTCTGAATGGTTACGGAGATAGAGCTGTTTGAATCTTATGCGCGCGCAGCTCTTCCTCCCTCTTCCTTCCCCTATAACCTTGAACCATGTAAGCTGTAATGTAAGCATGTAACATAAGCCAATCGACAGCTGACTGTTGTGAGTGACATTGTTTGGTGTTTGAAGCAGTGTTAAGAATGCCACACACCTTCACACATGCCGAATATGCAGATATGGTGTATGTCTAGGGTTTTTGCGATGGAAGTGCAACAGCTGCTGTTGCAGAATACCGTCGACGGTTTCCGAACCGCAGAATTCCGGATCGAAGAGTGTTTACCAGGGTTTTCAACGCATTGCGTGAGATTGGTACACTTCCCAGCGCTCATGTTTCATCTGAACGTGAAGGTCAACAAGATGTGGATGAAGTGGAAAACATTCTTCAGTTGGTAGAGCGTAGTCCTACTACTAGCTCACGAAGAATTTCTACACGTTTCGGTGTACCACACACAAGAGTATGGCGAACATTACTTGAAGAAGGCTTGCATCCATATCATGTACAGCATGTACACCTTCAACAGGAGACGCTGCCATGCGACTGGAATTTTGTCATTGGGTAAATGCTAATCGCCGATTGCTTCGATTAATACTGTTCACCGATGAAACTACTTTCACCCGTGACGGTATCAACAACACTCGTAACTCTCATCGGTGGTCAGACGAAAATCCAAATGCCAGTGTGGAAAAAAAATTTCAACATCGCTTCTCTGCCAATGTGTGGTGCGGTATCATCGATGATCAGCTGATTGGCCCTCTTACTTTAGAGAATCGTCCTACAGGGCAAAGTTACATAGAATTTCTGCAAAATGAATTGCCAGGACTATTGGAGGATGTTCCTTTGACTACACGTTCTGGTATGTACTTTCAGCATGACGGAGCTCCTCCACATTCTACCCGTCTGGTGATGCAATACCTAAATCAAACTTTCCCTTGTCGAAGGATCGGCCGCGGTGGTCTCATTCAATGGCCACCAAGGTCTCCAGACCTCTCTTCGTTAGATTATTGTTTGTGGGGGTGGATGAAAAGTCAAGTTTACAAAAGAAAGGTGGATACACGAGACGAATTGCTCGCGCGCATTTTGGATGCTGCTGCCCGCATAAAGGAACGTCAAGATCAACTCAGACGAATAACACGCGATCTTCGCACACGAGTTGCAAAGTGCATTGAGGTTGACGGTGGGATTTTCGAAAACGTATTGTAAACTGTAACAAATTTGTCATTTCTGTATCTGACACCATTCAAAATGCCAATGTTTAAACATTAAATGTTAGAAACAGTAATTGGTTTCCCTTTCTTGATTACCATTAACAATGCTTTTGTATTTGTAGATTCAAAGAGCTCTATCTCCGTAACCATTCAGAATTAGACACATGTTCATATGAACTTTTTTCTCACAATTACCGATACTATCACCTCCGAAATATTGACCTTTCCTCCTGAAACACCCTGTATATTACGTCGTATAATGCAGGCCTCTCAAAGTAGTATAGCCTTCAATATGGACAACTTCAAGGTAAATATTGAACGTGTATTCCGTGTTGCGGGTCATAGTGCCACACCTTATACTCTTAACTTCATTTCTCAGGCTATTTATAGACGGCATATAAACGTCGGTCATGGCTGCGGCTTTATAGCAGTAGTCTTAGCTCGTATGTTTACTGTACTAAATACACGGGCCCAAAAAATTTTGCTGCCTACGGTAGTGGAACGTGCCCGTAAACTAGCTGCAGACTGTAAACTTGAGTTTGACTGTAATACGGGCCCTGGAGAGCTGAGAAGGGTAGAACAGGAAATGAATATTCGTATAGTTGTATTTGGAATGGATGATCGTCGTAGAAATGTGTATGTTCTTAAAAGCTGTGTGAGAGATCGTACAAGACCCCTACTTATTTTAGGACTGTCAGGGACAACGTATCTCCCCATCCGTAATATAAGGGACCTTTACGCGAGTTATGATAAAAGTCGAAAATATGGACATCATGATTTGTGTAAGGGGTATATCGAGTTTGCGGATGACATAGTGAAACATTGTAAGGATTCCCACATGGTATGTGAGCAGTGTAAAAGCTCCAAATGTGAAAGCCGTGTCGTTGAAGCTGAGAAGAGGGAATGTAATGTGTGTAGACGCACACTTTTCAATAATAACTGTTTTGAGCTCCATAAATCAAATGGCACGTGCAGGAAAATGAGGATTTGTAAGTGTGGTGTTTCATATGATGGATAATTGGGTGAATTTCTAGCATAAATGTGAAGAAATTCACTGTTCTACATGCCATGAGAAATATAAGGCGGTTGGAGTAAAGCATGTATGTTATATGAAAGACGCTAAGCCTAAAAATAGCCCTTGTATAACTGTGTACTACGATATAGAAACATACACGAACGCTGAAACCAAAGAGGTTATTCCACATTTATTTGTAAGCCAGACTATCTGTGATGAGTGTATGGAGATCGAGTGTGATGAGTGTCACAAATGTGGAAAACGGACAAACGTATTAAAAACGAATGCCCACGATAGCCCTGTGAAACTTTGTTTCCTTTTTCGTCAAATTAGCGGGCAAGTTCAAAAAAATGACTCTGTATATTCTTGCCCATAACGGGCGAAATTTGACACACAGTTCCTTTATAAGGAGTTGCTTGAGTACGAGTCGTCTGCGATATTTCCAGGTGATCCCTTGAAAAGAGGCAACAAACTAATACAGATGCAAATAAGAGGTAATGTACAGTTTAAAGACACTTTATTTTTCACACCTTGTAAATTAGCAAAGCTACCCAAGGTGATGGGCGTAGCCACTGAAGTTTCAAAAGGATATTTCCCTTACACATTCCTCACTAAGGAAACTTTAAATTACGTAGGACTACCTCCACCCAAACATTACTTTAACTATGAATGTATGAGTACAGATGAACGTGAAGATTTTGACTGATACTACAACAGTTTTAATGAATGTAATCCTGATAATATAGTTAATGAATGTGAGCGTTATTGCGTGAATGATGTGCGCGTGCTTCAAGTATGTTTCCAGGCCTTTAGAAGGATGTTTCAAATGCGATCCGTTGCAAGTCGCAACCACTATCGCCTCATTATGTTTTACGGTGTTCAAGAATAATTTCATGCCTAAAGGCACCTTAGCCATTTTCCACAGAAACAACCCCCGCAATTATGGGCACAAGGCTATTTACTGGCTCATACACCAACAGCAGCATACAGGTTTATACATAAAGCATGCCCGCAACACGGGTGAAGTACCCATTAAGGTTAATGGTCGTGTTTTTTGGGTTGATGGTCTAAGTGAAAACCGTGCCACTGGTGAGAAGAGTGTGTACTCCTTTAACAGTTGCTGGTGGCACGGATGCCCCCGTCCTGAGTGTGGAATCGTCGGAGATATCCACGGTAGATCCCCTGTCGATTGTCTTGCGTGGACCCGCACCCGCGATCAACTTATAGCACTCACAGAGGCTTGTGGGAGCATGAGTATGATGCACGGATGGAGGCAGATGGACAGTACCGTGAAGAAATAAACACGATCAAACGTTCAATGTTGCTGGATCCTCTCAAATGCGGTGATAGCTTGTTCGGAGGGCGTACAAATCCCTTCAAGCTATACTTTCCGCCTACGGAGGGTGTGAAACTCCATTACTACGACTTTTGTTCTTTATACCCCTACGTGATGAAAAACAATCCGTACCCCGTAGGTGCACCTGAAAAAATGGTGGCTCCCACCATACCAACCATCGAGGAGTTTTCAGCCAACTTGAATGAACACTACTTTGGACTCTCTTTCGTAGACGTGCTCCCCCATCGCGATTTATGGTTGCTGATCTTACCCGTCGTTATAGATCACAAGCTCATATTTCCCCTGTGCGTGAAGTGCGCAGAAGAGAACAATGGTGATTGTGACCATATATCCCACCAGCGTAAAATCAGAGGTGTGGATATCCAAGCCCTGAGCTGGCCCTGGCCGTTCGCCATGGGTATAGAATAATGAAGATACATGAGGTGTGGAGGTTTCAGAAGCTACCCAACCTTTTCACACCATATGAGGGGTCCCGCGTCTTAAGGTACCTAAGCGCCAAAATTAAAATTCGGCAGAAATCGCCTCCAAAGTTCAGCAATATTCTGGCAATAATATCTCTGTTATTCTGTTATTAATTGAGCTAGAACGTTCATTTTTGGCTCAATTAAAGTTCTAAGTATGCTAATGAAGATGTTGATGAGTTTTTGGAATAGATTTTTATATTTTATATTTTACATATATATTTTTTAATTTTTTTATTTTCTTATTATGCCGAACTTTGGGTGAACTTTTGGCTGGCGATAAAGGTGAAAAAAATATTTCGCTTCATAAGGCTTTCAACCATACTTCTAGTGTCGTAAGGTCATTATAACCCAAACCACGCGATAGAGGAAGGGTGAAAATAGTGATATCCATCAAAAACACGTTTTCGCCTGTGGTGGCGCTTAGGTACCTTAAGACGCGCGACCCCTCATATATAAACTCTTTTTTGAAGGATAAGGTTGAGGCGTCAGGATATCTGCGAGGGGTTGATACCAAAGATGAAAAAACGGCTTATATTCAGCGTTACCGTGACCGTGAAGGTATACAGCTTGACCGTTCCCAAATTATAAAGAACCCTGGCAAGCGCTTTAGTGCAAAGTTGTGTCTAAACAGTCTTTGGGGAAAATTTGCACAGAATACTGGCAAAGGGAACGTTCATTTGGCAAAAAGTTATAGAAGTCTGGGATTATGCCAACGCTCCCGATAAAGAGGTCATGGAGATTGTGAATGTAGGTAATACTTACATAATAAAGTACAACAATACCGAATTGGCCACAGATACCTCACGGTTACAAACATACCTGTAGCCTGCTTCGCAACAGCCTACGCACGCATCAAACTTTGGGGCCTATTGCATTCTCTTGGGCGGAGGGTTTTGTACGCCGATACAGATAGTGTGATATTTACAGTTAAGGAAGGTGAATTCATGCCTCCTATTGGTAAATTCCTCGAGGAGTTGACTGATGAGATCAAGGATGAGTATGGTGATGGTGCATACGCCGACTCTTTTGTCTCAACGGGGCCAAAAACTTATGGGGTACGGGTGAGGGTGGGGGAGGATACGAAGTATATCGTGAAGGATAAGGGTATCACGCTTAACCATGTGTACCGTCGAGTCGTTAACTTTGACTCGTTGAGGGAACTAGTGTGCTTGGACGATGATGAGTGCGACCGGCCGCCCCAATTGACTGTAGGTACCCACAATTTTCGGGCACAGAAGCTGGGGGGTGTGAAGGAACTTAGGGGTACAAAGGTGTGCCGTAACACCTAGAGAAAACGTTACCAGGTGCCTGGTACCTATGATACCGTACCCTTTGGCTACCTTAATCCTTGATTGTATTTATATATATGTGTGTATTGATACGTTTATTATCACGTATATTTCCTCCAATTAAGGTTCCATTTTCTCCTTTGCGGTGTGTGTGTGTGTGTGTGTGTGTGTGTGTGTGTGTGTACAGTAAAAAGCTAAACCCCGCCTACTGTAAGATCGGCAACGTGAGTCCTGCCGCTACCTGAGAAAGCCTCTATCCCTGCGTGCTCAGTTGACCTCTGCATACCCTTGAGCTCAGACGTGTATTCTCCCGAGTAGAAGAAAAATAGTGATGGCTACCTTTAATATTGCGTGTTCAACATTTATGAAGTGGTATTCGGCAAAGTGCCAAGATATGGTGGATACTGAAAAACTCCCTATTCCCCCCTCCTTTGACACTTTTAAGGCTACATTGAGCCGTGCGAAGGACCAAGATGTTCAAATACTCTACCGGTTTTCTGGCGAGGATATTGTAGGATTTCTTAGTACAGACGATGTATTGAAGTATGTTATAGACCTAACCTTTATAAAGGCTCACATATACGGCGAATTAGAAGAAGCAACACGTTCAGAAAATAAGCAACGGTTATGGATAGTGAGTCTTGTTGATGAGTGGTGCGACAAGCGATATTATGTCATGTTACACCATACCGACTACTCGTATCCCACGGTTGAGAATGTAAATCTTGTCATCATGGAGAATCTTAAGTATTTTTACCACTAAATTAATATATATCATGATGAGGTTTGTAGTGAGGTTGTGGATAATGGGCTGTGTGAGTTTTTAACAGACTTTAGAGACGAGTATCGCTTGTTAAACAAAAAGGATAAATATGGACATATGTTTCTCTCAAATAGTGCGCCGGATTGTGAAGATGTTTAGTTTGTGGAAATGAACATCTGGTGAGTGATAAAAAATTAAAGTCGATATTGTTTCATGTAGTGGAAAATTTTGTATGTCCAAGAGAGCAAGCCTGTACACGCTTTAGCAGTGTGACGCGCTCCCCCTAACGAGCCGCCCACCCGTGTACCTCACGAAACACACGAGTTCGAACAAACCCGTACACGTTTCATCAGCGTCACTCACTCCGCCCGTCAAGCCGATCTGTCCACCTGTGGCTCATAGTCATCTCAGAGCTTGAACCGAGTGGACGTGCGAATACGATAGAACTTCCTTTGAGAAGCATTCTCAACGTGTAAAAACGTTCACATATATTCTTTATACTTTTTCTTTTAATTATTTCACCTCTCGCAAGATATTCGTTAATGCTGATACGAATGTTCGAATTCCGATGACGTCGCCAAGAGCAAGCATCTGAATTCGAAATCTTCTCTCTTGCTTCTTCTACCAATTTATAACGTTAAGATGTTATGTTATGTTATTATAATATACTGCATTGTTTCCATGCCAGGCCACTGGTTCGTTATCTGCTTACGTCAAATAGTGATCCACGTTCTCACTACTTGTATTTACTATTTCTACCTAATTGTCATTCAAATTCTATGTTACTTATGTGTTACGTTATCATAAATGTCCGTGTACTTCCAATGGAAAGTACACTGTATTTTTCCTCCGTTTTCATCATCGCTGGCTTTTAGGCTCTCGAACTATGATAACCAACCATTCTTCTAATAATATTTGACATAATTTGGCGTAATTATTGATAACTATAAATATATAACATTGTTGTTAATCCCCTTTAAATTATAGTACAACGGAGGACTCTCCTCCCTTATATAAATTGTATCACCTACTTAGATTACTTCAGTATCAGATATGTCAATTAACAATTTGCTAAAATTGTAAGTAACGGTAATAATTTAATATGATGTTATTAATGTACTTAATGTACTCGGTACATGGCGACACTCCGACATTATGTCGCCATCCAAAACCTTACAAAAATTAGTATCTTTTTTGTTAATTTTTTATCTTTCTAAATTTCGTGGCATGCTTAAATTATACTTAACGTCAGAATTCTTTAGCTCTCCAGTTAAAGTGGGAGCTTAACCTTCAACTGCACTCCCCCAAAATTTAGACTTATTTATTTCTTGTATTGTAAATTAAATCATTCCTGCCTTACCCCTTACTCGCGGACGACGACCTTCCTCCCTTTAAATTCCTGCCTTAGCCTTTACCCGAGGAGACCGAGCCCCCCTCACCTTAAATTCCTGCCTTATCCCTTACTCACGGAGGACGACCTTCCTCTCTTTAAATTCCTGCCTGAGCTATTGTGAAGAGAGGTCGAACCTCTCCCCCCGTAAACTTCTGACTTTTAGTGGTTATTGTAAGAGGCTGTAAATTCATTTTCCTCCTTCAGTGCCTCGTTCTGTATGTACTTTGTGTAATAGAAATTATATGAGTGAACGGAAACCAATTTAGAAGTGAAGTGTTTCCATTCACCCCTTCTGGAAAAAACTTGGTAGAAACTGTTTATTGTTACTCGGATGCTCTACGGCTAAGGCCGAGTTTAACCAACAAGGACCACCCTCGTTGGATTGTCCAAAGTGCATTCATCTTAAAAGTCGCCAGCGGACAGTGGCTCGCGCACACGCGCGACATTTGGATGTCCCACCGAGACATTTGAGTTTTCCACCGAGACATTTGAGTTTTCCCACCGAGACCGAGACATTTTAGTCTCCCACCGCAAAAACCGTCGTTCATCAATGGATGTCCATACTTTGCAAAATTTTTGAAACACTTCATGGAATTTATCTATTCACTCCGACGTCGACTTCAACCTCTTCAACTTGAACCCCAACCATCTGCAACCCCATTTTGATTCAATTCATCGTTGACTTTCAATCAACTTACGTTTACGTGGAAATTTCTTCTTTGAAATTCTCTCTACAATCAACCCTCTAAATTACTAAAAAAATTTCCCTTGAAGAACTTCTCTTTGATTTGTAATCTTCAATCAACTTTTGAATCATTGGTCATATTTTTATCCAATCAACCGTTCGACCGTCTTCCCGTCGACGATCTTCCTTTAACGCTTGTGCGCTCTGTCATTGCAACTGCGGCTGACCTTCAGAGTCAAGAGGAGGCATCAGCTGACTTCCTGTGTCACCTCACAAAACGTTCCTCCCTGTTTATGTGATTGGTTTTAATTATTAACTACTACTTTTAAATCATTTTCTTAATTATCATTTTCTTTAATTAATTTTAGTAATTTTAATTCACTTTTATTTTTTTCCTTTTTTAGTGTAAACCAGTGAAGTGACTTTAAACACTTAATCATTTTCTTAATTAATTTATTTTAATTAACCGTTCGATAGTGTAATACGTAACACAGTACTAATTAGACGGTCAGTCATTGATTCACGTATTCACGTATAGTGGACCTAGTTTTAGCCGTTTAAGGTGATAATGCTTTGATTGAATGCTAATGATTAATTGATGCAATGACTGATTGCTTATTAATGAAAGGCTGGGTTAATAATTTATGATGTCATACAGTATCACCGATTGCAAAGTAGCTATTTGAGTAGGCCCACCATACTATTGGAAGTGACAGGTATGGCAGCGAGGGTCACCAGCTTGGATTACACCCAAGCAAATTAATATTAAGGTTATAAAAGACACCTTATAGTTTTGTATTTTATTATGAAAATAAAGCCGTTATTTATTCACTGTGATATAACCAAAGGTGGGCACCCGGGCCTCAAAAAGGACCGACGGTCCCGGTCCCGGTCCTTGCCTCAAACTGGACCGACGGTCCCGGTCACGGTCCTTTCTGAAGATAGGACCTAGGAACGACTCGGTCCTCGGTCCTTATATATAATATAAGTGAAAAATTTGATTAAAATGAAAAATGAAATTAAAGACACTGGAAATCTTTAATTTTATTAACGTAAATTATAATTAATACAATATATAAATGATGAAAAAAGTTATTAAGTTAAATGCTTGAGTTTCCCTTCAAGAAGACTAGCATTTCAAAATGGCTGTCACTGAGCCCTGACCTTTTCGGCTTGAGCACTAGTCGAACTGGTTCTGGACGTGAGGGTGGCGCCTGGAGACATGTCGCTTGAGGTTGTTTTGGCTCTTGTTGCTTGTCGAGAGGATGTTCTTGTTCGGCAGGCACAGCAAGCACTTGTACTCCAGGTTCTGCTCACCCTTGGGGCCCAGGTATTCAAAGTATTTGTCCAGGTACGGCCAGGGATTGCCGGGTTCAGTTCTTCCGCTAGGAGCTCCAGTTGCTTGACTTGAAGTTGAAGCACTAACATCAGTAGATTCTTCGTCTCCTCCAGGTGTTGAAACAAGTTTCAGTTCAGTCTCAGTCTCTTTCTGAGTCTTCTGGAGGAAACGATCCATCTTCTTTAGAACTTCAAATAATCACTAAACACACTAAAAAAGACCGTCCGGACCGGACCGTCCGGAATTGCTTAAAATTGGACCGTCGCTCCTCATTTCGGTCCTCACTGAGAAAAGGACCTACTTTCCCGCTCACGGTCCTTAAAAAGGACCGTGTTCCTGGAATTCGGTCCTTTTGGAACTCGGTCCTGCCCACCTTTGGATATAACAAAGAATTGACAGTAATTAATTGATAGTTTTACGTTATGCTTATGACATAGACTTAGCTAATAAGATGAAATGTTAATAGCTTAATTGACACGTAATAAGTAATGTACTCATTGATGGTATGTAAATGGCATGCAACATGGAACATTGAATGGGCCTAGTAAATGATATAAAGAATGCACGTGCGTTTGGTACATTGAATGGAAAACATGACACTGATTAAGTAGGCTAAATGATTGCATGGATGCACATAGAATAATTGATGCGGCCTAATAATAATGCATTGAAATGTTGACAATGATTACACAAATATCATTTATATATAAGACCATATGTGATGTTAAGTGATTACGCCAAGAGAATATTTAGTTATCACATAAATATATGAATTGAACATAATAACGGATGATACGCGGAATTACGGTATTGAAATGACACTTGAATTGGAGAACAGGCCTACTGCGTTCTTTCACGAGAGTCAGTTGGAACGCTTAATCACTCACTTTGTGAGTATAGCCTACCGTTCGGCGGTAGGCTAATGTAGGCTTCACCAGAGTACTTAGAATGTGATGTACTTAGCTTACCGGGACGATGAAACCGCTGTTGAAGAAGTGTTGAAAAGGAACCTATTATCATAGGCTCGAAGTGTCGTTGATCGTCCTCTGGAAGCTGGTCGCTCACGCGTTGGTCGTGTCACGGATTAGGCCAAGCGTAGGCCTGAGGTGCTGAATATATCTCGAGGAACGGTAGAGAAACTTGAAGGCTGACCTTGTAAACCGTAGGCCCGAAGTGATTCTGGTTGGGCTTCGAAGGATTGCTTCTGCAGGCGGTCTGTAGAAGGTCTTACTTGAAGATAAATCGTAGGCCTTGAAGGAAGAGCAAGCCGCTCCTCCGTCAGGGAGCCGGAGGGCGGTTGACGTAATGAGATCTGCTCGACGAGGTAGAAAGCGAGTGTCTGTGTGAGTGCGAGTGAGTGTGAGTGGAAGCTCGCTTTTATACGTAGTTCCTGTGACGTAGGACTTCGCGCCAAATCTTAAGACGCCTTGTCCGCGCGTCCTCTTGTTGATAAGGGCTTGCGTTCGCGCCTTTTGGGAAGAAACAGACTTTCCATTGTTTGATTCTTTGCCCACGTGTGTTTTCCAAGACTGTTTGATGATAGCGTGGAAGGAAACGATTTGTCTGTCTATTTGTTGGTCTATTTCTTGTCGATCCGCTACACACGTATTTATTTTTCCAACCAAATTATAAATTTGAATGCTAAATTCTTTTTATAAAAATTATCTGCATATTTTGTAGATTAGGATATTAATTAATATCATTTTAGACTTTGTTGTGGGAAGTGGATGCGGCCAGTCATAATACTAATATATAAATCCATAACTCACATTTTTTTTATTTAGTTGTACCCAGTTAGGTTTTTCTTTTTTCTTTTCTTTTAATTTAAATTTTTTTCATTAATTTTAGTGAAAATTTACGTTTATTGTTGTTATACTATAATCCTCTTTTCTAGTGTGATTTTGAGTTCGTCTGACCGATTTTCGACCCTTGCCAACAAGACTTCAGTGTTGGGAGATTCAAAAATTACTCGTCGATCGTTGCTTCCGGATTTAACGCAGAGTTGCTCATTTTTGTTCTCCTACGTTATCTCGTAACTACAGGGTGGGCCGTAAGTTTCCATACATAGGAAAAATAAACATTTTTTTATGGACAACCATTTTTATTTATATAATATGCTCTACATGGTTGCCATTGTTTTGAAAACACATTTCAATACGTGTTCCCCACTGTTGATGAACACGCATTAGCACAGTTGACGTTATGCTTGTAATGGCGTTGGTGATACGTTCCTTTAGATGATTTATGTCTCGTATCTTTTCCTGATACACCATGGCCTTCAAGTGCCCCCAAAGATAGAAATCAAGGGGGGTGAGATCTGGGGATCTGGAAGGCCTCCACAGGACCACGCCGACCAATCCAAGCATCCGGAAACTGCTGATCCAAATACCGACGCACGTGAAGACCATAATGAGGTGGAGCTCCATCTTGCTGGAAGTAAACTGGGAAGTTACCTTCCTCGTTTAGCAGGGATGGGAAAATCTCTTCTTGCAACATGTTAAGTACCTTTCGGCATTAAGATTTCCACTGACAAAAATTGGTCCAATAATTCTGTCACCCCATATCCCGGCCCACACCATCACTTTACCGGCACCTTGCATCTTCGTCGGACTCAACCAGTTAGGGTTAGCATTACTCCAATAACGTATGTTTTGCCGATTAACCTCTCCATTGACGTAAAAATTTGCTTCATCAGTAAACAAGATCTTACGTCAAACGCATATTCTTAGGGTATCTGAAACATAAAAACAAACGTTTAATTTTTCCTATGTATGGAAACTTACAGCCCACCCTGTACATATATATATAAAAAAAATAAATTTGTTTCATTGTTTATCTCATTTTTTCTTTTTTCTTCAATTAATTTCATTCAAAATATTTAGATTTTGTTCCATTTTTTTCCTCATGTCTTGTCTCTTACATGGTTATTTTTGTTTTACACACCCACTTTCGTGACAATGACACGTGTTAGGATTAACGATGTCTAAACCATTACCCCCCATGAAATACACTAATGTTAATCTTGTAATTCCCTCTTCAATACTGAAACGTACAATTGATGTCCCTCATTTTCGTGGTCGCGTCAATAATGAATTTGTAGAACCCCACCTTAAGGATTGGTTCGGTAAAATTGACGATTCGTTTAGGGGTTGTCAGGTTTCAGATGCCGATAAAATCGGTTTTGCTTTTGATACTTGTGTGACCCAAATTCCGGTGACGCCGCACGCGTCCGTACTTTTCTTATTAATTGGTCAAATGGACTAGTATATCATTTTTCTTGAGTAGGATTTATACGTTATTGGTATTTCGTATATAAAGGTCTGCATGAAATCACGAAGTATTGTGACCGGCAGGAATCAGTCAAATGGGTCGTTGACGTTAAAAGTTTAAGAAACAGCAGAACACGCCAGTTCTGGATTTTCCTTCATTCCCTTGCTCATGAGTCATATCACTATCCTTCAGTGTTGCGCAAAAACGCATCTCCCGATAATGTTGTTTCGGGAGAGAATCGGAGTGATTCCATTGACCCTTCTGGTCTGGGTAAAAAGGCATTGAATGTACCTTATTCTGACCCACTTTCCAAATTTACTTCCTCTTTGAGTTCTGTACATTCGGAATCTCCAAAAAGTTATTATTTTATTCCCGAAATCGATTTCGAACTCCGTTGCCCAAAGAAGACTCTTTTAGATCGTTTTGATCTTAAATGTTCGTATAGTCTTGTTTCTGCGTCTATAGCGGATAAATTGCTGTGTCCTCTCTTTAAAGGGCCGCCATCCGTTCCACACATTCGGGATTCCGATGGTAACCTTATTCCCGTCCTTGCGGAAACCATACTTGCCATGTGCTTTGGTGATTGTCTTGTCTGTAAAGGTTTCTCGTTAGTCCCTCCGGAATATTGTTCCGGTTATGATTTAGTTATTGGCCCAGAATCCCTACAACCCAACGAATTCTATTTCGACCTTTCGGCTCGATGCTTCGTCGATAAATGGGATAAAAGACTTTATTCCCTTCTCTGATACGATGCACCCGAGCAGGACCTTTCTTGTGACGATGAAACGTCACCCTTAGAAAATTTGGGTAATCCTGACCCAACTTTCTTCTCTAACTCATTTGTCTCTGAACCGTTTGTTTCGGCTTGTTCTTCGAATGAATTTCCTTCGAGGCTAGAACTCACAGCCTCTCCTGATGATGATTTTTGTGATGCATCTTGTGACAGTGTTTGTGATGCTAATGTTGAAAACAGTAACGACAACAATGAAATTGTTGATTTATGTAATTATAAAGGTACTTCTGTTGGAAGTCTTTATGATGAAACTTTTGTTGAAAGTAAGTGTAATACCTACGTTAATGATTGTTGTGATGTAAATGGGGATGTGACCAATCCTTTCTTAGATGTGAATTCAGACTACTTGGATGATTGCTGTGTAACTGATGTTGAAAATCAGAATTTACCTTATTCTCACCATGGTCAGGACAACCATGTTGGTCCCGATGGCCATGACTTGTACGATGACTTAGACCAGTGCTCTTCAACCTGGGCGGTACCGCCCACTAGTGGGCGAAGGATCTCATTAATCTAAAGGTAATTGCAATTAATTTTATTGTTTTATGCAGGGTATATAGCTTTTAGTTTGAGTTTTTGCATTTTTAATTTTGGTGGGCGATACGGAGATTCAAAAGTTACAAAAGTGGGTGATAAGCATAAAAAGGTTGAAGAGCACTGACTTAGACACTGCTCCTCAAATTGTTAGTAATTTTAGTCATTCGGACATTGATTCAACTGATTCGGTTAGTTCAACTGATATAGTTCATTCAGTGAACTTTGGTCAAGAAGACCTTGTTTTTGGTTTAGATGGATCAGATATCCATGCATGTCCCAAAGAGGACGCGAATTTTGTTACTGATGTTGTTGTTTTTGATTCAGATGGGTCAAATATCCATGTATGTCCTAAGGAAGACACGAATCTTATTACTAATATTGTTTTAGATGGTCAGGATGACCATGTTTCTGATAACTTTTCTCCACAGGACCCGAATTGTTTTGAGTTTACTTCGGTCAACGGCCAATCGGCCATGCCGCCTCGTTTAAGTGGTCATAAAGATGACCCTGTTTTTTATGTTTTTGGTCATGATGACCGTCATCTTGTTTCAGATGATGCTTTTTCTGCTTCAGTAGCAGTTGGGGAAGATGCCCCGCAAGGTCCTGTAGGCGAGTCAGTTTTTATGAATGTTGGAAATGACTTTGATAACACTGGGCAACAAATTTCAACTTTTTGTCTATTGAATTAGATTTGACAGTTAGTTCTAGGTAATTTGGGTGCGCTGAGCACGAATGTTTACTCGGCTTTGCTCTATCAGGTCCTGATTTTGCTCAACACCCCTCCTTTCATCGTATTCATAAAAAGGTTTTTTTCTCAATACTCGCTGTCTTTTTGCAGTTACACATTATGCAACTAGGTTTTTATCTAGGTATTTGTACCTATGTTATGGTATTGTTGTATTATGTATATTTTTATATGTAACACCCTAAAAATATTTTTAATTTTGTCATTTTTAACCCATTTTAATATTAGTAAATTAAGCTAAAAATATCATAGAATTCTAAAATTTTCTCGAGCGTTCCTGTTCTCTGTAGAGTATTCTAGAGGGACAACTAAAATATATAAAAGCGACTCGTTTCCAGAGTTAATCAGTCAATTCAATCAGTCAGTCAGTCAGTCAGTCAGTCAGTCAGTCGAGTTAGTTAATTAAGTTTGGGCATTAACATAATTTTGAATTGGCATATGATTTAGTGAGTAATTTTGTCATCGTGATTTAATATAGTTGATTTAATTAGACGTAATTTATATTGTACCTACTCATCCGTGTTTTCTAGTTTAATTTCATAGATTGTAAGTACCTATTTCATAATAAGTACCTATTTAAACTAATTTTTTGTGTTTATATTTCAGATTTTCTTAAATTTATATGAATTAAGGGCTTTAAATACCTTTACAAATTGGCAGAACAATCAAGCAATATGTCATCAAGCACTAGAAAGTTCAAATGCAAAAACAACCCTGATTCCTTCTGTTATATATGTGGAAATTTTACACTTCTACATCAACGAGCAAATATAACTGACTTCGTAAAAAGAGCTTACTTAGCTTATTTTGGCATAAAACTGGGGGACCAAGATAAATTGTGGGCTCCACATAAAGCCTGCACTATATGCATTGAAAGACTGCGACATTGGACGAAGGGTTCGGATTCAAAAATACCTTTTGGAGTTCCGATGGTAAGTTTATGATTTCATAAAACTACGTAATTTAATCACTAGTATACTGTAACTTACCTAAATGTAATTGTAACTTAGGTACATAAACAAAAATTTACAGAAAATGTTTATAAGAATCTCAAATATTGCATAAGGTTGAAACACATAGAAATGTTAAATGTTTGGGTGATAACTTTTGATAAAATTCATAAAAACAAGTCTCTCGTCGCTTTTGTTAACGCTTTACAATTTTTTTTCCATATCAGGTGTGGCGAGAGCCTACTAACCATGAGACCGATTGCTACCTTTGCTTTGTCATGACTTCGGGCTTCACTAAGAAAAATAAACATTGTATCGAGTACCCAAATTTCGACACCGCGATACGACCTGTGCTACATTCAAATGAGATCCCCATTCCAAAATTTAAAGGTCTGCCAACTCAAGAATTAGTTGAAGATGTTCCTGAAAATATTGTTATGCACTTTGAGGAGTCAGACACCGATTTTGACCCCAGCGTATTTGAAAGTCAAAACGATCCGCAAAAGTTTAACCAGGCCGAGTTGAATGATCTTGTAAGGGATCTAAATTTGCCAAAAAGGCTGCGGAAATTTTAGCTTCAAGACTTAAAGAGAAAAACTTGCTTACTTCAAACACATACATTTCATTTTACAGAAAAAGAGAAGAAGAACTTGTTAAATATTTTAGAACAGAGGATAGTTTAGTATATTGCTGCGACATAGTTGGTTTGTTAAAGAAGATGGGGGTTGAGTCTTACGATGCAAATGATTGGCGCTTGTTTTTAGACAGTTCGAAAAGAAGTCTTAAGTGTGTGTTGTTGCATAATGGCAATCTATACGGCTCGATACCGATTGGGCACTCAACAAAATTAAAAGAAAAGTATGAACATATAGAAAAGGTTTTAAATCTTATCAAATATAGGGAGCACGAGTGGATCATATGTGTTGACTTAAAAATGGTTAATTTTCTGCTAGGACAACAAGGAGGGTATACTAAATATCCCTGCTTCCTTTGCTTATGGGACAGCAGAGCCAAGGAAGAACATTATTTCAAACAAATCTGGCCAGCATGAACATCACTTACTGTCGGAGAAAAAAACGTAATTAATCCACCTTTAGTGAGTAGAGATAAAATCATATTTCCTCCTCTGCATATAAAACTAGGCCTCATTAAACAATATGTAAAAGCTTTAGATACGAACGGCGAGTGTTTCAAATACATAACTTCAAAATTTCCAAGTTTAAGTTATGAAAAAATCAAGGCGGGAATTTTCGACGGTCCACAAATAAGAACAATGATTAAAGACAGCAATTTTCCTAATGTCATGAATGAACGCGAAAAAAATGGCTGGTTCTCATTCGTGGACTTGATAGAAAACTTTTTAGGCAATTATAGGACAGATAACTACGAAGAAATCGTAAAAAAACTTTTAAGGGACTACAAAGAGTTAGGTTGCAATATGAGCATAAAAATGCATTTTTTGAATAGCCATCTTGACCAATTTCCAAGTAATTTAGGTGATGTAAGTGACGAACAAGGGGGGATTCCACCAAGATATCAAAATTATGGAGGAACGGTACCAAGGCCGCTGGGATTCCCACATGATGGCTGATTACTGCTGGTGCTTAAAAAGAGACCTGCCATCAACAAGCAAATACGCTAGAAAGTCTTACAAAAGAAAATTTTTGCCACAGTGAAAGCTTCATATCTGTTTGTTTTTTTATTTTAAGTCATTTCTATCGTTATAATGTAATTTTACTGTAGTTTGAACTGCTTGTATTCATGAAACTTGAAAAAAAATTTAACACATGACTTAATTTTTGTCCTAATTTGAAAAATCTGGAAAATGGCACATAGGCTGTCGACAAGAATCAGGACCTGATAGAGCCAAACCGAGTTGAAATTCGTATTCAGCGCACCCAAATTACCTAGAATCAAGTGTCAGATATCATTCAATAAAATACGTGTTGCCCAGTGATAATCATTGTGATGTTTATGAGGACAGTAACAGTCAAGTAACGAATCGATCATGTCCCAATGACTTCTTGTTAAACTCCGTTAATTTGTGTCCTGAGCAATATGTCAAGCAATCTCTTCCTAAAGAGCAGAGTGCTCACGTAAAGACGTATTGTCAATTTCAGACATCATGTCTCCCCAGTTGGTCACCCAATTCTCCTGATTGCAATATTCCAAATTTTGTTTTTCCTCCCAATACCCCAACCCCGCGCGAAACCATCGATGACGCATACGAAGCCTGTTCACAGGTTTCGGAGACGCCTTCTTGGGCTCTTGAAATGGAGCTTCTTGACGAGAGCTCACAAATTTTCATGAAAACTTCTGTCGACAACCAAGCAGTTTTGGCTCTTGTTGAAACCCGCTGTCAGGCGAATTACATTAAACAAAACGTATACAAGAAGTTACTCAAGATGGCTACGGGAAAATTCGATTTGCATTCTCGTTTAACATGCATTGATGATGGTTGGGAAGAATACAGTACAGGAGAAATTAATCTTCCTATTGAGTTTGCTTCAGTCCCTTATCTGACCCCATTTGTGGTCGTATCTGAAGTAAACTGGGATGGAGATTTACTCCTGGGGATGAATTTCTTTGTTACGCACGATTTTTATGTGGCCGATAGAGAAGCAGGCCCAATTCGAGGAGAGAACCCACTTTTCGAGTATGTTTGTCACCCCTATTCTTCGCTCTTTTCAGCTAAGGGTGAAAGACCCGTTTCAGAGAGCCCGACAGACTCCCTGGAACCAGTTCAAAATAAAATGGAACTGCTACTAGATGGGGAAGATTCTTCATCAATTGTCAATTGTTCCGTTCTAGTTCCGACGAGCAAGGAACTAGAAAGCCAACATACCTTTGGTAATTTTGAGTATGAAGACTCGAATGTCTTCACAGTAGACCCCTGTGACTCCATCGAGAGCGAGTCACTCCCTTCAGTTACAGTTAGACCGGAACTTGAAGTTCCCAGTGTTCTGGTTATTCCAAATAAATTTGAAGACTCATCTCCTTTAAGTCCCGATTTGGCCATTTCGCTTGAACCCCTATTTAAGGAAGATGACTTGATTTTGTTTTCAAAGGTAGAGGGATTTCCACCCGAATCTGCTCCACCGTCGGAATTTGTACGCACGGAAGGGCAAGCGCGGAATATTCCTCAGTACCATAATATGATCGTTCCATCAATCATTTTCATTTTTCTTCCGCAAATTCATGTTTTCGCCCTTCTTGCCTCCTATTTTGCGGATGTTACTCTTTGGCTCTTCCTGGATCCTCTGCTGAAACCAGTGAAAGCCATTCTTCTAAATCCCGATACACCACCTCCTTTTTGAGTGAGCAAGGCTCGCATGGTCAGTCCACTGCTTCCCGGCATGTTGCGAATCCCGTTAACATGATGACCAACATGCCCGCTCGCATGACAATCTAACCATGCGCCTAATATATCTTGCTCCGTATGTTCGTGAAATTTACCCGTATGACCGAACATACCCTAAATTTAGGTTAAGTTGTTTTTTGTTTTTTATTCTTAATTATACGGAACCTATAACCACTTGTTCAGTCCAGTATAGTTCATAATTGAATTCTATTTTCAACTTTTAGTCTTCATTTTTTTTTATTCAATTAATCTTGAGTAACTGTCATTAAATTGTTATTATACCATTTGTTAAAGCATCAACTAAAATTATAGTCAATTTTGACACACTATACCAAAATGCCATTTTTTTCCCCTTCTAATAATTCTGTTACATCATTTCAATATTACTAATTACATAACTGTACCCTCACCATGAATTCCACTAAAACCTGTTATTACCTATGCCCCGTCAAATCATCAAATGAAATTAAATTATCATACTGATATTCTTGTCAATATTAATGGTGATATACTGTTAATATATGCCTATGAATGTTACTAGTCGAATTTAATTCTGTGTCTAAATTCAGGTTTCAATACCACTTAATTTACGTAAAATCTATAATCCCGATTGAATTCTCTTACTTTTGACACATATTCGAATTCACTTTCCTTCCGTACCTCAAGTCACTTTTACATTGAAACTGAAACTCGTACGCATAAATACGACAAAAAATCTAAAGATACTGATTATACTTTCACCCAATTACACTCACCCACACTCTGAAACACTCTTGTAATCATTGGCTACCACGCTAAATTATATTTAATTGCAGTTAACTGTTTGATATTTACTCTGGATTATTTGAATTCATTTAATTTTTAATTGCTGCTTACAATATATAATCTTGTCTGTTGCCTTTATTAAGTTATTTTAACCAACCTCTAAGCTAATCCGTTCTTAAAACTTTCATAACTCACCACTGACCACTAAGGATTTAGTTCTTCACGGGATGAACCAATTACTTTCAAATTCTACACACTACTGCACATACCCACTCCGCTATACACGCTTATTACCCATATTTATACATACGTATACGCAATTACGGATAACTTCAACTATAAATTCCATTTCCCCATTTTGGGCAAATCACCAACCATTTACACTCCGTACCTATTGCACATAAATACACACGTGACCCTAGGTCTATACATCGTCCATTACGAAATTCTATCTTTCTTCTCCCCGTATATTATTAATGGTTAACAACATCTAAGTATCTAAAACTGTAACTAAATAAATTTTAAATGTTTCCACTAAATTAATTTTACTTTTCTTTAAAGAATTTTTTAGATTATACCAACTTATTCGCACTTGCAATAAGTTTACATTCTGCGACCGTTCTCCCACCGCTGAAGACTCCATCCACCAATAAAATTTAATTCGATTTTTACCTACCATAGTGAATAAGATTAGTTTATTAACTGTACGATCATGATAACTTCGGAAATTCTTATCTCTGTCCGTTCTGACGGATTAAAACTCCACTTCAAATAGTTATATGAATTGAAAATTCTTGGACCTTTAAATTTGAATTTTCCTTTTAACCATTATTTATTATGTACGTATCTTTTTCCCTAAAATCATCTTAATCCAGGTAATCCTTCCGAATTTATCACGGTTCTGTAGGTAATCTTGTTACTATAACGTTGGGCAAACTTAAAATTTACCTTAAATTAGGTTCAATCCTGTAATTGGAACTTTAACGGAAATAATTAGGTCGAAATGCCAGTAATAACTTAGATGGTTCATTAGTTTATAAGATTGTTTATGTAGTATGATGGCCACAATCGATCATACTTATAAATTTTTAAAGGTGACAACTTCGGACTTTATCGTACCTTGTTGACATAGTATTTCCACTACAATCCTAGTAATCAGACCGCAACCTTTTTAATTCACCTGTTGTAATTTTAAAATGATTCTTTTCCCCTTGATGTCTTTTTATTTCATTAATATAATTAGCATTCTTCCCCCTAAATTGCATTGATTAGTCCATCCCGAAATTGTCACTGTTTCATTTTTAATATATTGTAAATAAACTTTCACCCCACCATCACATCCTTTTTCACAGGAGGGAGCAGTGTCACAACCATGCGACCTACCATTTCTATGGTTGAGCAGTATCCATGTTTGTGCCATTAGAAATTCGCTGTGAAAAGCGAATGTCCCTTAACTGTGTCCCTCTAATTCGTCTCCTTTAATTTCTCCCAGTAATGACTTATACTGTACGTACAAAGTAAATCTCTATGACGTCATAAAGCAACAATTTCTTTCACGTTTTCCATACCTTGAATACTGAATCACGTGTTTAGTATGTGGATATCTTTCGTATTCAATGTATGGTAAATTCGTTAATAATAATAAGAACGTCGCTCTCTATAAGTCATCATTTATATGTTGTGTCCTGTCTGGCGTTATGCAATATAAATATTATTCAACCATACTCATTCATACATCCATGTTCTTTCTTGACCGCTATCCTTTATTAATTTTGTTACTTATTCATTCCTCTACCTATTGTCTACTTATGCCCTATCAACCTATCAGTCCATGTTTACTCGTGTCTATATTACGCACACAATCTATTGTGTGACAACCGATATGTGTACAATACTTTGTGCATTCGTACATGTCCCTTGATGATCATGATTACGTACATAGTTACGTATATGTAAAAACTTCCACATGTATTCTTTATACTTTTACTTTTAATTATTTCACCTCTCGCAAGATATTCGTTAATGCTGATACGAATGTTCGAATTCCGATGACCGTCGCCAAGAGCAAGCATCTGAATTCGAAATCTTCTTTCTTGCTTCTACTATCAATTTATAACGTTAAGATGTTATGTTATGTTACGTTATTATAATATACTGCATTGTTTCCATGCCAGGCCACTGGTTCGTTATCTGCTTACGTCAAATAGTGATCCACGTTCTCACTACTTGTACTTACTATTTCTACCTAATTGTCATTCAAATTCTATGTTACTTATGTGTTACGTTATCATAAATGTCCGTGTACTTCCAATGGAAAGTACACTGTATTTTTCCTCCGTTTTCATCATCGCTGGCTTTTAGGCTTTCGAACTATGATAACCAACCATTCTTCTAATAATATTTGACATAATTTGGCGTAATTATTGATAACTATAAATATATAACATTGTTGTTAATCCCCTTTAAATTATAGCACAACGGAGGACTCTCCTTCCTTATATAAATTGTATCACCTACTTAGATTACTTCAGTATCAGATATGTCAATTAACAATTTGCTAAAATTGTAAGTAACGGTAATAATTTAATATGATGTTATTAATGTACTTAATGTACTCGGTACATGGCGGCACCCCGACATTATTTCGCCATCCAAAAGTGTATACCTTACAAAAATTAGTATTTTTTTTGTTAATTTTTTTATCTTTCTAAATTTCGTGGCATGCTTAAATTATGCTTAACGTCAGAATTCTTTAGCTCTCCAGTTAAAGTGGGAGCTTAACCTTCAACTGCACTCCCCCAAAATTTAGACTTATTTATTTCTTGTATTGTAAATTAAATCATTCCTGCCTTACCCCTTACTCGCGGACGACGACCTTCCTCCCTTTAAATTCCTGCCTTAGCCTTTACCCGAGGAGGCCGAGCCCCCCTCGCCTTAAATTCCTGCCTTACCCATTACTTGCGTAGGACGACCTTCCTCCCTTTAAATTCCTGCCTGAGCTATTGTGAAGAGAGGTCGAACCTCTCCCCCTGTAAACTTCTGACTTTTAGTGGTTATTGTAAGAGGCTGTAAATTCATTTTCCTCCTTCAGTGCCTCGTTCTGTATGTACTTTGTGTAATAAAAATTATATGAGTGAACGAAAACCAATTTAGAAGTGGTGTTTCCATTCACCCCTTCTGGAAAAAACTTGGTAGAAACTGTTTATTGTTACTCGGATGCTCTACGGCTAAGGCCGAGCTTAACCAACAAGGACCACCCTCGTTGGATTGTCCAAAGTGCATTCATCTTAAAAGTCGCCAGCGGGCAGTGGCTCGCGCACACGCGCGACACTGAAACCACCAAAAACAAAGGCCCCAAGTAAAAATGGGGAAGAAAATATATGTAAATACTATGTGAAAGGAATATGCTGATATAAGGGAGGAGAATGTATTTACGAACACCCTCGTGTGTGCACCTACTTCTGCAATAATGGTCACTGCAAATTTGGTAGAAAATGCAAATTCTACCATTCGGACATTTGCAAGACCTACGCGACATATGGAACCTGCCAGTACGGGAGAAAATGCTACTACCATCATCTCCCGACAAGTTCAAAGGACAAAGGACAAGTTTCAAATGACAAGAGAAGGAATGTGAGAAAAAAAATATGTACCGAAATAGCAAAGAAAACCCAAATAGCACACAAAATTTTTTCAAAATCTCGGACACAATACGGCTGCTCAGTCTTATACAGCACATGCAGCTGACACAGCTGGGAACCCTCGAGTCGGACCGCTACATGGCAAGAAGTTACCAGAACAGGTAGGCGGGAACGGATCCATCTCGGAGGACCACAAGGCTACAAAACACGCGATATCAAAGGACAACGAACTTAAAATGCACAAGGGGCAATGCAAAACAAACAACATAAACATTGTCCTGGCAAATATTTAAGGAATAAAACTGAACAATTCACTAAACAAAGTTTCGTACCTGAAAGGTTTTATGGACGAAACAAGGACGAACATCGCATGCCTCACAGAAACACATCTTAAAGATTGCCAAGGAAACTGCGATAACTGCGAACACTGTATCGATAAGAAAGAATTGCATATCGATTGGTTCAACTTACTAAAAGCGGATAGAACAGCGAGACGTAAAGGTGGCTGTGCTATTTATATGCATGAGAGGCATATGACAGAGACGCTAATAAGTAAATCCAACAGTTTCGTCGAAACTTTTGCAGTGAAAATAGAAAAACTAAACGTGGTACTGATAGTCATCTACAGACCTCCAAACTCTCCAAATGAAAAATTTTCGGATGCCACTGATGACATCAGAACCCTAATAAAGTCTGTAAATTCTCCAGCCCCTAATATAATACTCTGCGGCGATTTTAATTTCCCATTTATAAAATACAAAAAGGTGACTAGAAATATATTTATACAGCAAGATAAGGGGGGCATAAGAGAGGGGAGCAAGCAAAAATGCTGATGGCTCTCACAAACGAGTTTATGCTGACACAGGAGATAACAGAAAATATCAGGAAAAATAACTGCCTAGATCTGGTATTCACAAATAACACGAACTTGATTGCGGATATAAAAATAACTCCAACTCTTATCTCAGACCACAATATAATCGAGTTATCAACAAATATGGTGATAACTTTAAAAGACAATACACATACGGAAGGAAGAAGCAAATTTGGGGCTTTTAACTTAAACTCCAAGAGCATAAATTGGGAAGAAATCAGATCACACATGGCCCAAATAGAGTGGAGAACAGTTTTCGAGATTAAAACAACTGAGGAAATGCTAACAACCTTGGAAGAAAAGACGCTGAGTATTTTGGAAAAATATGCTCCGAAAGCACAGCCAAAAGGAAAGAGGAACTGGCTAAAGAGGTAAAAGAGAAGAATATTCCGCAAAAGAAAGAAAGTAGCGACGAAGATAGCTAATTGCGAAGATAACAATGCCAGGAAAGTAATACAAGAAAAACTGGAGAGAATCGATTGGGAAATACAAACTCTGATAAAGGGCCATACAGAGAGGGAAGAGGAAAAGGCGGTAGAAGCAATAAAGAAAAATCCAAAATACTTCTACAGCTATGCGAAAAGGAAAACAAAAACACGCGCTACTATCGGGCCCTTAAGGAAAGGAAATAATGAGCTAACGGACGATCTAAAAGAAATATCTGAAACATTGAGAGCCCAGTATGAATCGGTCTTCAGTACCCCAAAAAGTGACAAAACGATACCTGACATAGATGCATTCTTCAAAGAGAAATTGCAAGGAGAATGTATAACAGACTTTGATTTTACCTCAGAAGATGTAGCGACAGCTAGAGGACAAATGAAATCATATTCAGCTGCAGGTCCGGACAAATGGAACGCACCATTAATTGAAAACTGTAAAAATGAAATAGCTACACCCTTGTACTGGATATGGAGAAGATCCCTAGACAGTCCAATGTTCCCTCTAAGGCGTGCGCGTGTGCACGCGCACACGCGTTGTGAAACCCGCGCACACAGCAAAATAAAATGCGCACAGGCTCAAGCGTATCATGAGTCACGACAGTAAATGAATTAATTTCAAAAATATACCGTCACACAAGGTCTGACCATTTGCATCAACATACTCTAAGTCGCTCTTTTAAGTATTAACCCCTTCCGCCCGACTTCACCGACGTCCGCGCAATTACACAATACGGATTTTTTTTACTCTATGTATTTGCATTTTTTTCTTTTATACATTAACGCATTAAATATAAACCTTCTCTTTCTTATTTTTGCATAAAAAACGAATAGTAATTATCTCATAATTCATAAAAAATAAAATTATTTTTTATTTTATTCCTATTTTTTGAATGGATAAAATCATGTATTAATCTTGATAGTTATTTTAAACTGCTAAATGCTAAAAATTGTTTTGAGAAATGATAACTAAAATAGTAATTTTCAATTAATGTTATTTTTATTTTATTTCTTTATTTTGTTGAATTTTATTTCACTATTTTTTATTTTATTCATATATTTAGAATGGATAAAATGTTTTCTTTTTTAAGAATATATAATATTGTAAGCAGTTTTTTAATATCCATTTAATAGTACCGTAAGGATCAAGCTATCACCTTATGGAAATAATATTTATTAAGTATTTAATATTTATATATATTTCATTTTGAAGATAATAGCGCTCAAAAAAGTTTGCACAATTTTTCACCATGAATCTAAATGTATGCACAACGAAAATTTCTTGCGCACACGGACTAAAAAAATTAGAGGGAACATTGCTAGACACTGGGGAAATACCAAGCACCTTGAAAAGAGCAAACATTGCCACAATATATAAAGGCGGAGATAGATCTCAAGCAAAGAACTATAGACCAGTGTCCTTGACGTCCCACCTCACCAAAATATTTGAAAGAATAGTGAGAGAGAAAATCTGACTTCTTGGAGACATTGGAAAGATTTAACGAAAATCAGCACGGATTCCGATCGGGAAGATCATGCCTATCGCAACTTATAGAGCATTATAACAATATCCTGATGCACTTGAAGGCAATGAAAACTATGATGTCATAGTATACACGGATTTTTCTGAAGCTTTCGACAAATGCAATCATGGTATAATAGCACATAAAATGAAACATGGGAATAACAGACAAAGTGGGAAAATGGATCTAGAACTTCCTCAAAAAACGACTACAGGTGGTCAAAATTCAAGGTGTATCATCATCAGAATCAGAAGTACGCAGTTCAGTACCATAAGGTACAATGCTGGCCCCACTGCTGTTCATTATCATGCTAACAGACATGAGAGTGGAGTAAACAGCAACAGTATAGTAACATCCTTTGCGGACGATACAAAGATCGGCAGAAAAATCAGCGATGCAAATGAAGTGGAGGCCTTGCAGAGGGACACGAACAAAATATACACATGGTCAGAAGACAACAATATAACATTTAACACCGAGAAATTTCAGCTCTTGAGATATGGTAGAAATGAAGAACTTAGACTGCATATTATGCTCCAGATAGATTGGAAATTCAGAGAAGCACGAAAGCGGTCGACTTGGGGGTAATAATGGCCGATGATGCCAAATTCGAGACACAAAATCAGATAGCAATAAACAAAGCAAAAAGAGTCGCAGGACAGGTACTAAGAACGTTCAAAAGGAAGGACAAGCCAGTAATGATTCCCCTGCTGAGAACACTGATCATACCAAAACTTGAATATTGCTCAGTTTTGACGTCCCCATATAAAAAGGAAGAAATTAATAAACTAGAAGAAACGCAGAGACATTTCACAGCCAAGATTGATGGCTGCAAAGAACTCAACTACTGGGAAAGCCTATGTAAATTAAATCTGTACTCCCTGGAAAGAAGAAGAGAGAGGTACACCATAATCTACATCTGGAAAATTATCGAAAAACTGGTACCAAACTTCAAAGTAAACCCAATTACCATCCAAACAACGCTGGAAAATAGGAAAGGCAGAATGTGTAGTTTTCCCAAATTAAAGGCCCGACAAGGAACTTCCTCGCATCCGCATCCGCATCATTTTTAACATCCGCATCCGCACTTCTGACTGCGGATGTTATGCGGATATTACCTCGAATAAATTATGCAATTTACAATTAAATTAGCTTATAAAGTAGCTTACAAGGCCCAGTCATGCACATTTCATGTAAAGTATTATTTATTAATGAACAAACAAATATATAAACCTCAAAATATAAATACCTGGTAACACAGAAAATTGAATGAAACTTGTTTCATTGAATTTTCTGTGGCTGAAACTCTTGAGAAAGTTATTATTTTTATGATAATAAAAACATTAATATTAATTTTAATTCTTATGCATTGCCTGCCATAATAGTAATATCACGAAATTTGAAAAATTATGTCATATATTCATAATTCTATATTATATTTATAGATTAAGTAAATATCCGCATCCGCATCCGCAGATGTTGAAAAACTGACTTCCGGTCCACCACTAATGTGTATATACAATTCTTCTCTACTAGCTGTATTATTATTATTTTATGCTTGATGTAATATATATGTTAAATAAATCTTTATATTATTCCTGTTTTGCATCTAATGTATACACATATTTTAACTCGTCTTTACCAATTGTATTTCAGGTATAATATATATTAAATAGACAGAGCGATGTAGTTGTGTTATATTTTACTTTACACCATGTAAACAAATATCTCTGTTATTTTGTTAATGGAAATGAAGGGTATATAGTGTATGTGTGTGTGTGTGTGTGTTAGGGTGTTTCATACCTATAGGGTAAAATAAAAATGAGCTTGGAGTTTTAATCCACACGTTTCTCCGTATTCTAAAGAACAAGAAAACACGTTTGTGCAAGTTTGAACCAGATCGCGCTGCATTTAGAGGTCCCCAACTTTGACGACTTTTTGTCAGTTCATTTCTCGCCTGCCTGCAGTGAAGACGGTTTTCTTCGTCACTTGAGCGGTTCGTGTTGTATAGCCTATTGGACAACTATGGAGGTAATTATATATGCTACTAATTATCTCATTTTACTGTGGTATTGAAATTTATTATTATTTAATTTCTGTCATTTTACTGTGGTAGTGATATTTATTATTAATATTACATGAAATTAATTAGTCTGTTGCATATTGGACAACTAAGTTGGTAATTATTTATGATACTAATTAATGTAATTTTACTGCGGTATTGAAATTTATTTAATTAATGAATTGTCAAAGAGAACGTAGTGTACACGTATCAGTTTTATAAATAAAGAAAAGCAGTAACTGGGACTCGAACCAGTGTCATAGCCGTTTGGCGGCATCGCTCAAGTCGGCGTACACAGCACGCTATCCACTACACCATCTAGGGAGTGGATAGCGTGCTGTGTACGCCGACTTGAGCGATGCCGCCAAACGGCTATGACACTGGTTCGAGTCCCAGTTACTGCTTTTCTTTATTTAATTAATGAAATTAATTACGATGTGAAATTATTTCTGTGGAATTATTTAGTTTGTTTTCATTTCCAGGTGTCTACCAGAGCGAAAACAGAAGTGTTTCTTATTGGCCAGACGGATGCGAACATCACATCAAGTGGCCTTCCAACTCAGTTGCAAGTACTCAAAAAGTACTTTTACCACCAAAAGGAGCAAAAATTTGGACGTACTAAATGCCTGAACCTGTGCCTGGATGCCTGTCTCATATTTTGGGAGAGAGCGAGAATCCCCATGATGCGTCGAGATTCGGCCTTGAGGAAGATGGAATCCCTTCTCAAGGAATACGACCGGCTTGTGAAGCACAAGTCACATAAAGCAGAGTCCTTCCGAGTGAAGGAGGCGATGTTCAAGGAGGCAATAGCGAAGGAGATCATGGACATTGTTCATTCACAGGCTAAGGAAATGATGAAGAATCAGGAGGACATCCACTTTCTCGACATGCAGCGTGAAGATCCAAATTCCTGCAGCATGGGCCCTGTTGACATGAAGCTTCACTATAAGGAGATTAGGAAAAGGAAGAGGCTGGACAAGATTAAGGAACAACAGGAGAAGGCCAGGAAGGAACAAGGAGCTGCAGAAGATACGGGGGCTTTAGTGATTTCAACTTCGTCAGAGACTGACTCAGATATCGTTGACCCAACCGTGGAAGTGTAGTGAAATGGTACTCGTTTGTTGAATAAAAATTCATTGACAGATTTTTGTTTAATTTTTTCCGTTTATGATCTGCCAGAGCATCAAACTGGGGACCCGTAAACTTTAAACTATTGAATTAATACTTCGGTTTATCAGTCTCCTCAGCAAATGGAACAAGGGGATCCATGTGGATTAAAATTTTTCCAAACCTTTAATTTATGAAACACCCTAGTGTGTGTGCATATATATATATATATATATATATATATATATATGATGCGCGTGTCTGTGTGTGTATCTAAGCCATACACGACTGGCTTTGCCTCCTGGCTGGGTTCTGAGGCCATCCAGGGAGTTCAAGGAAGGCAGCATTTTGCGCCAAGAAGCTCCAGCGGACTGCTGTACTACTCCAGTTGCCCAGCATATATATGTATACAGTGCTCTAACTAGCGCTCCAGTGTATATATGTGTGTGTGTGTGTGTATATATATATATATATATATACTTCTTAGCTAACGCGACTGGCTCTTTCTCTGACTGGATTCTAAGCCAAGTGGCTGTGTCCTTGATTGTTTACCGTCTAAACGAACTGGCTCTGAGCCACTTACGCCATACGATTTGCTGTGTCATCGCTGGCATCTAAGCCAAATGGTTGTGCTCCTAAAGCCGTCCAGGACGGCTAGGGAAGACACCATTATGCGCCAAGATGTCACAACGAAAGGATCTTCCTCTTCTCCTCTCTCTCCTCCTTGTGTTTTATTACCCTTGTTAGGTTAGGTCACCTCACTCCCTCCTTGGAGGGTCTAACCCCCACCACTCCTCATGCATAATCCCCTCTATCCCCTTGGAGGGTGTAACCTCTACCCTCTCTCCCCTTTGTTACATGCAATGTTGCAATGCTATATGCAATGTTGCAAATATTGATCATGTTGCAGGTAGTTGATTTGCCTTCGACATTTTTTGTGGGTATACTACTGAATTATAAAATTGCAAGACAGCATAAATATATAAAAATTTTGTTTTTCTTTAATTAGTATTATATATAAGCGTAAT
The DNA here is from genome assembly GCA_023014485.1 of Bathynomus jamesi. Taxonomy (NCBI): domain Eukaryota; kingdom Metazoa; phylum Arthropoda; class Malacostraca; order Isopoda; family Cirolanidae; genus Bathynomus; species Bathynomus jamesi. The sequence continues at coordinate 128,126 of JAJOZX010007305.1, read as the reverse complement.
AATAAATTTGCCTAGCACACGGTTATGCTGATGGCAATTCTATATGTAGATGCTGCCGAAAGTTGTCGAAAACATGTTGAGTTACAGAGTTACAAGCTAACAAAGACCCTAAGATCCACTCCAGCCTACCCCAAGAAGGTAATAGAAAAAATAGAAATAGCAAATGAAAATAAAGAGTACTGAAAATTTATACCATGCTTACACTTATAAACGCGTAAAGCTTTCACATATCAATTGTAGCAATAGTAAAGTATAAAACAGACAAAGTTCTCTCCCTCCTCCGCCAACCACTGCTGACAGAAAATAGTGTGAAAGAAAATTTATAGGAAGGTAGGAAAAAGTATTGTGAAGAGAATAGCTTCTGAGTTTATTTACACCATGCGTACACTTATCTCGTGTAGTCAGTTACGCATTAGAAGACAGCGAAAAATAAAGGATAACACAAATACTAAACTACTTAATCTAATCTACACCATGCATTTTTTAAGGGAATTTTTATTTATTTATTATGTACAAGAAGTCATCATTCTTTTTGTTGAATACGAATCGACACACTTTGTCTTTCCTTGGACTTACGGGCATATACTCGTACATATTATACCGTCGTCCCGTACATAACAGGAATAAATTAATTTTCTTTTTGAGTTTTATTAATTTGTCAAAAACTTCCTTTCTGTATTCACACACAAATAAATACATTTATTTTTATTTTTATCACTACTTCTTATTTCTGATTTGTAAAATCGGTCATTCAATTTGAATTTTATAATTCTTTTATCAGTGAAATTATTATTTTCACCAACTCAATGCTCCTCCGTAATAACATCTTGAGGAATGTTTATAGAAGTTTTTCCCTTATGGCATCTCTGACGATTTCGATAGTCTTCACTCGGGGAACCTCGTAGGACTCCGGGTCCCCCGATGAAATATAGGTCTTTATGTAGTTCTTGCTTAAGGTCGCTGTTTAACGTTTCATTTTCTTAGTTTGGTTCTAGAGTCCAAGTTCTAAAGTAGATATTGTCACATTAAGCGTGTTTATGTGCTGATTTAATTAGCTGTTTTCTTCTAATTTGTTCATTCTACCATGCTTTTCTGCCACGCACAATAGGATAAAAAATAGGTACGATTCCATATATAAAGTTAATTGCTTGTAAAGATACGACACTTTCATTAATAAGCTTAATGGAGTGATCTACTGTATTTTCTCGCGTTTTGCTAATAATCAAGTAACCGCTATAAATATGGATAATATTTAAAATAATAGCTTATAATGTGAATCATAAATAATGGAAGATTCATTTTGCGAGGAAATATTCCCAGTCAACGTAGCAACATATAATTTTTTTTTACCGAAATAAAATTTAAATTTTTACAAGCGGCAGGAATTACACATTTCGTTCACTGTGTCATCGAACATGAGACTTAAGGTTATATAAATTAAGTAAAAAAAAATCGCGTAATAATGATGGGGTTGTTTAACTTCATTTGCAACATCTAAGGTCATATGACGGAGTGGACCTACACTTTTACGTGAGATCCGAACCACGGGCTGCGACATTATTTGGATGCAGAGGACGATCTCCCATCCAATTACAACCCAGACCCAACATCGCTAATCTTTAATTATCGACGGGAAACGTGTTACGACCAGGACCCAAGCATCACTTTCTCGGGCCCGGTACACAATCAAATGCTGAACCCCCTTGCTTCTGTCTCCTGTCCCCTGGTTTCAGACAGGTCATTCATGCATAGTTTTGTATATTTTTATTGAAATAAATGCATTACACCCAGACCAGATCAGTGTTAATAGACATTAAAAAAAGGTTTAAAACATTTTTTTAATTGGGCCCTACCGGACCCAGTAAATTTTATCCCTTTTACCCCCATGCTTAGGCCGTGGTTACGACACTGCCCACAATTTAGCAAGAATTGTTATTCATTGTTACGCTGATTCACTATAGTAAAAACACAAACTAATTTTTACTTGTATTCAATTTTATTTGCTTTAAAAGACGCAGTGTATATATATATATATATAATATCCAGCGCCCATAGCTCTGTGGATAACACCGTTTCCCTATAAGGTAAGAGTATAGGCGAAGTGAGGACACTGTAAATGGTATATGTTTGAAAAACTAGATGTGTGACTATTCAATCGCACGACGCCAACCTGTGACGTTAATGACCAATTGTTTCAGATGAACATAGTCCACTGTGAGATAGACGACTAGAGACTCCCTACTTCCTATATTTTGAGTGCCAAATTTATATATACGATTAAAGCTCTTCAGATAGTCTAATTGATTCAGTAGCATGGGCCAAAGTGGACGAGTGCAAGATTGTTGCAGTGTTGCAATGCAAGACTGATCATTGTTGCAAGATGTTGCAAAGGTGATGCAACAAGGGGTTATGCAATGGAGGGGAAGGGGGTCATATGGGAGGGGTTATGCAACATCAATGTTGCGAGGGTTATGGAACATCAATGCTGCCAAGGGGGAGAGGGGAGGGGGCTTCGGGGGGAGAAGGGAGGATGACCTCCCCTCAAAAGGGTAACCTTAACCTAAGAGAGGAAGAGAAAGGAGAAGGAGGTCTTTGGGGGAGAAGATGGGATGTCCTTACCCCCCAAAAGGAAACCTAACCTAAGCCTTAACCTAAGAAGGAGAGGGATGTTCGCCTGGGTCCAGCCAGACGCATTATGAATGTCCAAGGGCCAAGCAGCGGTTATATAGAGGATCATGAGTTGCCAAATATCACTTATTTATATATGAAGGGGTTACCAGAGAACATTTATTTAGATGAGTTGCCAAATAGTGTTTTTTAATTGTTCAGGTATACCTTATTAGGGTGAGTTGCTAGATACCACCATTTATTTTAATTTTATTTACATGAGTTTCCAATTATTTATTTATTTATTTATTAAAGGCAAGATCGACTTTCTCCTTAAAGTTGTTCAGCAAGAGAACTAATTATTTAAACGTCGTTCAACTTAATATTAATAATAAAAGAAATACACAGGACTCTTTATATTGTACATTATTCCAATAACATATTCTCTAAGAATAATATTCAATTTACCTATAATTCATGAAACGCTTTCATTTATTTTAACACCTCAGAATGTATACTGTGTCTATTTACTTTTGACATCTTTCTATACACCATTTATATTTGTTATAAATAATTTTCAGCGAAAATTCAAAAACAATGCTACTTGACATGTTGTACTTTAGAACTAGACAACTAATCCATGGCTTAGCAAAATAATCGTTCAACTTAATATTAATAATAAAAGAAATACACAGGACTCTTTATATTGTACATTATTCCAATAACATATTCTCTAAGAATAATATTCAATTCACCTATAATTCATGAAACGCTTTCATTTATTCTAACACCTTAGAATGTATACAGTGTCTATTTACGTTTGACAATCCTTTCTATATATCTAACTGAATCTAATTTCTAATTATACAGAGAAAGTGAGAAAGAGAGAGTTAATGCTCGAAAAGCTGAAGACGGCACACACACACACACACATTATTGACTTTATTTCGAAATCACTGTTAAAAATTAGGTTACATTCAAACATAAGCCCCCGTGTGTCTATTGTGTATACTGTAGGTCTAAGGTGGAGTGAAAAACGTAGATTACATTCAAACATAACCCTCCCCTCGACCCCCCCGTGTGCCTATTGTGTATACTGTAGGTCTAAGGGGGAGTGAAAAACATAGATTATTGTCCGAAATGAAAGAAAAAATAAATTTCAGCAGAAAAAATAACAATACACACCCTATATATATATATATATAAAAGAAAACAATAATTATTTTAACTAACTTCACCTAAAGTGTTTATTTACTTTCTTTCCTTTCTTTGAAAGCATCTCTGGAAAAAAAATGTATAACGAGGTAAACTCGAAACAGGTAAATCCTCGAGCTGACCGCAAAGGCTGACCGCAAAGGTCCACTTGACCTAATTTCAACCATACAGCTGAAGAAAACCTCCCTGCACTCCTATTATTGTTTGCATCACTGTTATTATCATAATGAAGTTAAAACAACATAAATATGTACATAAGCATCACGTGATTGTTCTCCAATAGGCTAAATTAGCCTTTGATTAAGTAATGAGTTTCCTTATCATATTCCCAATGCAACAATATATATATATACAGGATGGTGCAAGTAGCAATAAGCTAAATCGGTTTTCCTTCTCCCCGAATTGTTCATTTCGACAAAGATCAAGCTAGTCACCCGCCTTAGACCTACATTTTAACATTGAATCCGAACTACGCTCCAGCACTGGCGGGGTGAAATTACAGTGTCATCGCCCGGACTCGATCTCTCAACCACCGATCAGCACCCAGCGTCTTAACCACTAGGATACCTAGGGTGCCCATTTATCTAACAGCCCAACCAGACATTAATTTTATATATAAATCTATTTATTTTTCTTTGTGTAGTTTGTGTGGTATCTTCTCCATTGTAGCTATTATTGAAATAAAATGAATGAATGAAAAAATGGAAAGGTTTATTATTATTATTTTTATTGCGATGATTCGATTAAGCTTATCCTTCTTTTACTCTCCACCTCACATAGATACACCCGGCTCATCGTGGATTGTATGTACCAAGAAATGCTACCATCCGGACTCGATCTCTCAACCAGCACCACAGCGTCTTAACCACTAGGATACCTCGGGCGCCCATTTATCTACCACCCAAAACAGACATTCATTTTCACGAGCTAAACACAATTTAATCACACTCCAACGCGTGAATTGGCAGGTAAAAAGTCAAGCCGAATACATGAACCAGAGTTGAGGATCGAATAGTATGACCGCAAATAATAATAATAATGTAAAATATTGTCGTGAGAGAGATGGCAAATGTTGATCAATGTTGCAAAAAGGCGAGGGATATTGCATAAAGGGGTGGGTTCTAAAATGGGAAAACCGAGAATAGTATGGACGCAAGTGAAAATATTGTCAAGGTAGAGATTGCAAGTGGCAATACACGATGTGAGCATTAAATCTACGGAGAGAAGATAAAGACACCATTAGTCGACCAATCAGGACGTCAAAAGCGTGGACCCGTAATATAGGTGTTACGATTGGTACACAAATTTATCATAGCCTCGCCCAGTTACATTGACAACCAATCATTAAACTTACGAACCGCCTATTAGTCTTTTGGTGTGGTGCTTGGGGATCATGCATATAAAAGGAAATATTTTCAGCTGGGAATCACAGTAGTTATTTTCACCAGTGAATAAACATTCCCTCCGCCATGAATCAAGAACTTTACAGTTTACCGGATTTATATCAAGATGGTGACATTGTAGCATTGTTCACAATCAATCTTTTTAACGCGGCTGACCGGGATGGATTATTTCCAACGCAAACCGTTGATGATATTTGCAATGACGCTCCTTACGATCCGACGCAAGGGACTGCCGTAATGTAAGTGCCAGTAATTTTATTTTTTCTAGACAATTATTCGCAAACTTGTTATTTATTTAATGTGTCTGTCATTAAGAGAAAGCGCACTGTTCTGGATTATTTCATCATATATATGGAGGGTTGTAGTAATTCATCTCATCACATTAAAAATTATTCATTTAGGTATCCGCAATTATAGATTAGTTTGCAATTAATATTATGCTAAGTCCTGTTTTGATTCATTGAATATTTTTTATAGCAATCTTTTGCATGTTTTAAATAATTTTATAAATTCCGCAATAAATGTTATTCGGAATTTTCTCAAAGGAATTTCTATGAACGGTTCAAAGATACCTTCACATTGTAATATTCTTACTATATGTATACTCTGCATATGTTTTGGGTTTTTATTAAAAAAGATTCAGTATGAACTAATGAATTATTCTTTCTCCTTTAAGGTCGGATGAGGACTTGACACGTGTTATACAATCTTTTCGTTTTGAAGAAACCCATGTCGTGGACCTGAATACGGAGGTAGAAGATTTACCGAGCAGTCGCTCCAACGATTGTCACATCATTAACGAAATAATGTAAGTATTTTTTTATGTTTCGATCTTTTTTTTCGGGGAAGAAAACCCAATGTATTTTCATCAATTTATTAAGTGAAAGAAATCATGTTTTTAGTACAATAACCATCTTAAACTACAAAATATACAAACTAACATTATTGGTTACAAATATATATACACGAACAAAACATCATACTATACAACGAGTACGCGCAATCGGAAAACGGCTTTTTATCTGTCTGCATACCATTTCGTCGTTTCGTTGTGTGACATGGGTCGAATAATTTTTAAAAATTTATAAAGTCTTTACCACGTGACATATGGATGAGAAATGAAAGGCAATACAGCCCACACGTATTACTAAAATATCCTTGTAGCCGGAAGGGATTCCATACAACTTCGGGGATATGCAACTGATCGAGAAATTTTACAATAACAGGGTCACTCCAGGATTGAGTGCCGAGTGAATGAAAATAGTACATGCGATCCCTATTTTTTTTAAATAGATTGCAAACCAATGAATCGCTTCACTACCAATAACATCTGTGTTCACAATAAGGCTACTACAATTTCTCGTAGATGGCAATTTCAATGATTCATTCTTCGCAAACACACCGATAAATTTGGAACGTGTGATTCGCTCATTATTCATTACTCTCTGAAGTGTATTCGCATCCATTTTAAAAGTCAGTGACAATACTCCTAAATCTGTCTACTTCTATTAGGGCTTGTGACTCGAGGTAAACTAGTACACTTATAGGCGCGTCTATAGGCTTGGCGAATTCCAAGCTGACTGAGATGTTTCCACTCTGTTGTGGACTTAAGTGTGTATTTACACTAGCAGATAAGTCAGGTGTGATGTCAAACGGATAAAGGTTAAATTGATCGACGAAATCTTTCTGCGTTACCCCATTTCCGAGCACATCAAAATCACCTGCAGTATGGGCCAGATTACTAGATGATCTCGCGCGAAGCGGGAACACAGCGTCTGATGAATAATCCATATCCATACCTACCTCCGCCCAACGCAATGCCATTAACGTATAGAGTTATATTTTTAAGGCCGAAATTCTCGAATTTAAAGGCATTCCTTTTATATTTTCCATTCACTGAAGCATGGTCCTGCATCCCGATTAATATCCTTTTAAGTAGATTTCCCAGGGCGATGTTTTCTATCTGCTTCATGTCAACCCTGCTGGCACCGTCTATAGTTTGATCTGTACTCTGTTAATTGGGTATTTTACTGTGGCGTTTAGTAAATTTTTCTCAATCTCTATTTGTTTTGGTGAACTTAATTTCACTCGCCGTACGCGGAGGTATGTCTCCATAATGTGAATCACAACGGGCTTTGCTCCCTCTTCTTGGTCAGCATCCAGATTTAAACAGATCTCAGGATTCGTGCGGGTGAGCTTTATTTTCATATCCACCCCGTTCACAAGCAACTTCTCCGGGAATGTGAAGTCTGTATGCAGGCGCCCAAAACACTCATATATCTTCTTTTTAGAATTTTTAAATTTGTCCTTTATACTACTTTCGTCTTTAGCTTGATAATAGCCCTCGGCACTTAAAAAGGTATCCTTCGCTTCTTTGGAAAAGTTCAGCACATTTTCCAGATAAGATCGGAGGTGGTAGTACCCGAAAGTTTGTTTCAGGGTATACAGCATATTTGTCATCACAGTCCGTTCCATCAGAATGGGCTATACGTACTTTAGCGTACATGTGCACACAGCTTGGATCAAAAAAGTAACGGCCTGAGCTGCGTATCACGAATTCTATAGGGGCACTAGGGGAACTAATTGTGTTTAAAGGGTTAATTGTAATAAAGTCACTATGTTCAATAGAAACGAGTTGGAGGCATGTCAAAGAAGGACAGTTCCGATTTACAACATTGTGAACTACACGGATGGATGAAGCGTGCCATGACGAGTTGGAAAGAGTAACTCCTTTCTCGACAGGTAGTAAACAAACTATGATTCATGAGATCAATGTCCTTAGCTTATATCAGTCAAAAAAATAGGCAACCATAGGTTTCATTCGCTCAGAGCACTTCTGTTTTGATATCCTTTTACGTTTAATGCCACGTGGTGGTAATCCCTTCTTCCCGACAGCCCTCTTCTTCTTCCCACCACCACGCATTTTTCTCTTTGCATCTTTGACGATTTCGTCCCGTTTACGCTTTAAGTGTCTTTTTAGAGCTTCTTTAGGTTTAGCCCCAGCCAATATGTCTTCTGCTGTGTTAAGACCTGATTGTAACGCTTTCCGCCCGAGGTATTTGGCACCCCTCTTCAGCAAGGGGACAGCCGTACGTAGTGTGATTGAAAAAATGGAACCAAGTCCACTACCACGCTGGTATCTCATACCTCGATAGACTGTGAAAGGCTTTCTGTCCATTATAACTCACTGCGTCGAAAGTGCAGCTTCACTGTTAAGCTCCCGTTACCGAATGGGAAATTTTTTCCCTCAATCGTTCTTATACAGGGTCTTTCAGGAGGAAAGGTCAATACTTCGGGAGGTGATAGTATCGGTCATTGTGAGAAAAAAAGTTCATATGAACATGTGTCTAATTCTGAATGGTTACGGAGATAGAACTGTTTGAATCTACAAATACAAAAGCATTGTTAATGGTAATCAAGAAAAAGAAACCAATTACTGTTTCTAACATTTAATGTTTAAACATTGGCATTTTGAATGGTATCAGATACAGAAATGACAAATTTGTTACAGTTTACAATACGTTTTCGGAAATCCCACCGTCAACCTCAATGCACTTTGCAACTTGTCTGCGAAGATCGCCTGTTGTTCGTCTGAGTTAATCTTGACGTTCCTTTATGCGAGCAACACCATCCAAAATGCACGCGAGCAATTCGTCTCGTGTATCCACCTTTCTTTTGTAAACTTGACTTTTCATCCACCCCCACAAACAATAATCTACCGGAGAGAGGTCTGGAGACCTTGGTGGCCATTGAATGGGACCACCGCGGCCGATCCATCGACCCGGGAAAGTTTGATTTAGGTATTGCACCACCAGACGAGTAGAATATGGAGGAGCTCCGTCATGCTGAAAGTACATACCAGCGCGTGTAGCCAAAAGAACATCCTCCAATAGTCCTGGCTATTCATTTTGTAGAAATTCTATGTAACTTTCTCCTGTAAGACGATTCTCTAAAGTAACAGGGCCAATCAACTGATCATCGATGATACCGCACCACACATTGGTAGAGAAGCGATGTTGAAATTGGATTTTCGTCTGACCACCGATGAGAGTTACGAGTGTTGTTGATACCGTCACGGGTGAAAGTAGCTTCATCGGTGAACAGTATTAATCGAAGCAATCGGCGATTAGCATTTACCCAATGACAAAATTCCAGTCGCATGGCAGCGTCCCCTGGTTGAAGGTGTTGTACACGTTGTACATGATATGGATGCAAGCCTTCCTCAAGTAATGTTCGCCATACTCTTGTGTATGGTATACCGAGACGTGTAGTAATTCTTCGTGAGCTAGTAGTAGGACTACGCTCTACCAACTGAAGAATGTTTTCCACTTCATCCACATCTTGACCTTCACGTTCAGATGAAACATGAGCGCTGGGAAGTGTATCAATCTCACGCAGTGTTGAAAACCGTGGTAAACACTCTTCGATCCGGAATTCTGCGGTTCGGAAACCGTCGACGGTATTCTGCAACAGCAGCTGTTGCACTTCCATCGCAAAAACCCTAGACATACACCATATCTGCATATTCGGCATGTGTGAAGGTGTGCGGCATTCTTAACACTGCTTCAAACACCAAACAATGTCACTCACAACAGTCAGCTGTCGATTGGCTTATGTTACATGCTTACATTACAGCTTACATGGTTCAAGGTTATAGGGGAGGGAAGGGGGAGGAGGAGCTGCGCGCGCATCAGATTCAAACAGTTCTATCTCCGTAACCATTCAGAATTAGACACATGTTCATATGAACTTTTTTTTCTCACAATGACCGATACTATCACCTCCCGAAGTATTGATCTTTCCTCCTGAAACACCCTGTATATATTGAGATATTGGTTATTAGATAAGCTGCGACATTCACATAATGGGGCCTGTCATATGTAATACTCAAACTCCTTCCTCTATGGTTGGGGATGTGTGCTATGCGCAGCAGGCGTGCCTGGGTATCCCCAACAAACTGGTGCTCCACTATATTGCTGTAATTATAGCACATGTCTGGGGGTTCATAGCCGTCTACCATTTTCTCCAATTTCAACTGATACATTAGGCTGGACAAGTCGTGTTGTGCCTTGTGAAATATATCTCTTTGGATAACTGATCGATATCGTCCATCGGTCATAATTTTGAACACTCTTTGGTCTTTAATATTTCGGTTAGCCTGCGATTTTAGGGCCACAGTGCATGCATAGGGATCATTGTTTACGATTTCGTATACTAAATCGCCGGTAAAATTTGAGCTTTTTAAACTTACGTTTAAGTCTCTCACAACCTCCTCGGCCTCACCATAATGACCCGGTTCTACTGTTACTTCTGTACTGTAATACCGTGCATCCCCAGTCTGGGTGGTACGCATGGGTTCATCCCGAGTTACCCCGGCTTTTTCACACTCATTACAGTCTCTAAGAATCGTAAAAACGGGTTCTTTATAATTAATACTTAAAAAAAGGGTATTCAACTGAATTTCGCATATACCCACCTCATACGTATCACGGCCCAATTCAATGGGTCCGTGGAGTTCTGTTACAAAGTTGGCTAGTGTGTTGTTAGGGTGTACAGAGAGGGAAGAGGACAGGAGTGTGACGTAGAAATGGTTAGGCGCCATGTTGCATACTATTTAAGCTTCATTATTGCATCAGCTTTTATATAGGTGTTGAAGCTTTCTGAGTATCCTAGCCATTTCACCAGGTACATTTTTCTCTTTCCTGAACCTTTGCTTCCTAAAATTTTCTTAATTTTAAACATTTTTTCCTAAATTAAATGTCACTTTCTGCAACTCCTCACGGTAAAAGCCTCCTATGATTTTTTCCCCATTCAAATCTTCTACGTAATACATTATCTCGTCTTTAGATTTCATAGCCCTAACTTTAAAAATCTCGCGTGTCCATTCTTGCTCAAATCCCTTCGCGAATTTATTTCCCGAACGCGACAACCTTACATAATAATTGATTTTGAAATGCGTAGAGTGTGGTGGTGGTGCTCCATCTCTTCTCACCTCTGGGCGCGTACCTCTTTCTAAAACTTCGTTAGGTGTTGTCCCAATCGTGCGATGGTGTGAGCGGTTGTAGGATGAGACCAATGATTCCAGAATATCTAGAAATCTGTATGTGTTTTTATGTGTAAAATAGCGGTGCATGCGTTCCTTTATGGTACGTTGAACTCTTTCAGCTAAAGATGCCTTATGTATAGAATTGGTAGTGTAGTAGCTGATATTAAATTCTGTCAACATGTTCTGAAAAGCTCGGCCTATAAATTCTTTCCCCATATCCGTACAAAAATAGCCAGGAACCCTGTTTTCCTTCAACATTAACGTTTTGGTGGTTTTAGCAACCGTTTCAGGCGATTTATTTTTCAGAGGAATTAGCCACAGATATCTAGAGAGTACATCTATTATGAATAGGATGTAGCGGTAACCATCGTTATACACTGAATATCTTTGCATGTCTGTTAAATCTGCTTGCGAAATAGAGTCAATCGAAGCAGCTGTTGTCTTGGCGGTTTTAAACCTTTTCCCCATAGGTTTATCAAGTGTATAAGCATCTTTCTCCCGCAAAAAACTCTGAACATCTTTTTTCCCTACTCCGTAAACACTTCTGTACAGTCTATCTACGCCTCCGTAGGAGGCTGGGCTAGAAATATCATAATAACGTGGATAAGGTTGATCGTTGTTTAACCTCTTCTTTCTCCTCTTCAGAGGTGTTACCGCCGGGGGTGATGGCGTCTTCAATTGTGTCACGTGCGATGCATGTTCCAAGTCTTTTAACCTGTTCAGATTTCATATCATTGTTTTGGGGACATTTATTTGTTGTAGTCTTGCTTTAATATGCTTCCATCCTGATGGTGAGGGCCTATCCCACTTTCTCACCAGATCATGGAGAATGTCTACGATATTCGATCCCTGTACCTTTGCTCCTTCCACAATGATCTCACCTGTATCGGTCCAGTGTATGGTGGGATCCTCATTCAATAGATTATAAAGACTTAAACCTTTATTCCTCAATGTATGTGGGACGGTGCTTTTTAATACATGCTCGATATGTTGTGTGGCCGACCCATTAATCTTTGGTTGGTCAGCTCTATCGTCGGACACAGGTCCTATGTCACCATGTCCATCGTTCCCCGTGCTGTGCCTAATAACCACGGGAATCTCTGTCGGGTTCTTATAATTTTCGTACTCGTGAAGAAATTTCTCATCAGGTATTTTTTCAGTTTAATAGGGTTATCAATTCGTTTTCCATTCTTTTAAGCCTGCTTTTACGGGGATCTAGATCCGTGTCTGGATTCTTTGAACTTTGCAGTGAAGCATACACCTCGTGTGGAATCACTACCACTTTCTTCATTATATTAATCTAGTCAGTAAAGGACCCAAAACTGAAAATAAGATAGGGAGGAATTACCCTCCTCTTTGTACAATAATTCGTTTTTCTTCCCTACAGTTTGACTTTTACGAGCGAGTGCACGTATTGTGTTCTTGTAACGGCGTAGGCGAGCCTTCTGAGGTGGTTTCATTGATACATTGCAATTCATAACGTTAAAACAGATTTCACAGATGCATTTTAAAAAGTCGGAGTCGATATTTTTTAGCAAACATCTGCTGCATTGCCCGGGGCAGTCGATGATAGATTTTTATTAATTCATGGTATTTCTTTAGCCTCTTTGTCATTTTGGAATATACACCGTTTCAGGCTCGTTTCGAAATAGACTCGTTCTTAGAAGCACCCTAAACGTGTTTCGCGGATGAAGGTCGCAAAGCAAATATCCGTAATGCGGACTTGTAGCTTCTTTATAAACTTCCAAAAACTCTTTACCCTGATTCGGGAACATTTGATTGGCTAATACCCCAATTTGTGATACATCTCTACGTTGCGCGAATAAGACTAGATATTGTGTATTTAACGACACATCGCGCATGTATCTAATTTTAAAAAAAGATTCTGATTGATCAAGAACACGCTTACGTTAAGATGGTGGGAGAATACTGTAAATGTCTCTGCAAACGTTTTATCCATCTCCAACATGAGATCGTCAATTACAATGACTGTATGTTAATTTCCCTTTAACCAATTAACGTTATATACACCTTTGTGGAACAAAATATCATCTTGGTACTTGTTGAACACTGATTGATACATCGAATAGCACCATATAACTTTATGCACAAATTTTGAGAACATTTCTCCCTTTTCTTTAATGACTTTAAGCATAAACACAGTTTTACCACATCCTGTAGGGCCAGATATAATACATGTGGATGGGCTCGTGAACCTAAATTTTTCTACAGAATCCATTTCTTACACGTCACACTCCTAAGTGGGTCATTTACAAAATATAATAAACATTTAAGTGATGACCCTTATATGCTACAGTCTTGCTTTTCTCTTCTCCCACAGAACCGTGAATGACGATGAGGTACCCGCCCAGCGTGTGTACAGGAGAAAGTTCTAAGCTCCGCCTACCTGTATGATTGATCACGTGACTCCTGCTACTACCTGGGCATATCTCTTCCCTGCGTGCTCAGTTGATCGCAGCAAGCCCTAGATCTCAGACGTGTATTCTCCCGCATAGACGAAAAATAGTAATGGCTACCTTTAATATTGCGTGTTCAACGTTTATGAAGTGGTATTCGAGAAAGTGCCAAGATGTGGTGGATACTGAAAAACTCCTTATTCCATCCTCCTTTGATACTTTTAAGGCTACATTGAATTATGCGAAGGAGAAAGAGGTACAAATACTCTACGGCCATTCTGGCGAGAGCATTGTAGGATTTCGTGGTACAAGTGATGTTAGTCCGGTTGCAGGGGGTGGGAACCCTGCATTGTTTGTTATAAAGCAAATCTTGACATATTTTGAGAGCTTATATCACCCCATTCAAGAATCCATCGGGTGTACACCTGACCCCCACTTGGCTTTTTCAATATGGCCGCCATTTTCCAAGATGGCCGGCGAAACTGGAAAATCCCATATCCTGGTCAATCCTTGATGGATTTTGATGATCTTGGTGTCATTTCTAGGGGTTTTTAGGATGATGAGTCGATCTTGAGGAGTTGCAGATACTTTGGGAGTCGTTTTGACCCACATTTGTTAATACTCAAGGTCATTGGAAGTCAAACGCCCCCCGAAATAAGGAATATCCCATATCCCGGGCAATCGTGGAGATATTTTGGTGATCTTACTGTCGTTTTTATGGTTTTGGGCGAGACTGGGTAGTTCTATAGGCACATGATAACAGTAGGATATCATTTTGCAACTCTATGGGTCAAGTCAAGGTCATTTGAGGTTAAAGTTTGGCCTTGAAATATGATAATGCCACAGTTGACATCACTGTATTTGCTTTATTTCAGTGACAATTTCTACAATCTAGCCAACTGCTGAGCACTTAACATCTTTTCTGCAGATAAAACCAGATCATAATGCTTAAATGACATAACCCACATTATATGGATATGGGTATTCGGATATAAACCACAATTTATGCTGAAGTACAGGGCACATGCATTCTATGGAAGGTTGCAAAGCTACAAGATATGACCTCGTAAGCAAAACAAAGCTCACACCTAGCTGGGGGATTGGCATTGACAACTTTGATGCAGTTATTCACATTAGGTAACCATTTATTGGGGGCAAATATCAAAAGACATGGTTGTGTCAGGATCGTCAGGATCATCAGTCTGCTCTTCGTTTGCGTTTTGAGTCATTGGATTGTTGTAATCCAAGCCGCTGCCACATGCACAGAACATTGTGCAAGGGATTCCGCGTCCCATGCAGCCGCAGCGACTCTCCCTGCATGCTGATTGTGATTCACACCCACATCTGATTAGATTCAGAACTTCATCTGGTGCTAAGCACACTCCTTCACCAACAGTTTTTGGGATGAGAACTCTGTTTGTTTCGTCTCTCTCCCACCCATAATGCACAGGATCAAGTGGTGGTGGGTCACACTTTAGTGCATCGAGCCAGTTTGCCACAGTGTAGTGGGCTCTGAGCACATTTTGATGGAAAGCTTCAGTTGTTGGTGGTAGAGAACATAGTTTGGGTGCAGCAGTTCCAGACTTCCCTGTCTTCTGAGCCCATACTCGCTGACGACACTCACTAAGAGATGAGGATTTCTTATCCCCATAGCATGCAACAATGAACGCTGTTGCCTCTTTCTCGATATGGTCAAAGCATGTATCAAGGGACCCCAGCTTGTCTAGCTTCCGACCCTTCTTGGCTGTGGCAATGGCAGTGGCTTTGCCGATGCCATGTGTTGCTGCAACTGTGTCACAACCACTCAAAGCATGTAGTTTGAGGGTTTGTGGGATGATGTCTTTGTGCTGGGTTACAGTTGCTCGGATGTCCACTGATTTTCTGCCACGCACTGGAGACTCCATAATCATGGGACAGCCTAGTTTTTTAAATTCATAGAAGTGAGTCAGCATGGCAAACACGTCTGTTTCATCACAAATGATGGAGATGCGGGCATCAGAATTTTTCTCAGCTTGTGCGATAGTGTGTTGTGTTATTACCACGTCAGCCTCTTCATGAGATGATGAGAGCTCCAATGCTGCTCGACTCCTGCCTCGCACAATGGAAGTTGGTATGGTCTGCCATCCTGCAAGCTCTAGCTCATGGTCTTGGGTTACAGTTGCGAGATACTCACTGTCAGCAAGGATTTGCTCACAGAGCAGCCTGTTTAGTTGCTCCTTATTCGCGGTGCACGTGAGAACAGCGTCTCTTGTAGGCAATGGGGTGTTGAGGTCCAGCTTGTGAACTTTGCTGCTCTTGCTTCTCATTGCCCGAGTGCTTGATTTCGGAGAGAAATCATAGTAGCGATCAAAAGCTAGTACTACAGATGCATGAGAAAGATGTTTCGGTAACCATACTTTGAAGGCTTGGATAAATGTAGCAACTGTGCCACTAGCAGGCCAGTCGACTGTCCACAAAACAGCTGGCACATCCATGATAACAACTGTTGGTCGACCCCATGTTCGAGAGGATGTTTCCACTCCCAAGTTCTGCTTCAATGCGGACTTAGCTGCAGTTCTCATTAAGCCATCTGGTTGGAACAGTGCGGGTGGGTTTGCCGCAAGCTCTGTTGAGAATACATGGGTCAAGTCAAGTTCGCGTTCGCTCATCAGCAAACCGATGACGCGTGCATAAATCGTTTCTTGGTCCATAACCAAGTGGGCACCCACCTTGATATGTTTCGTTTTACTTGCAAAGGTGATGACATGTTTGGAAATGGTGCCATAAAAGCCTTGTGGCCATGATGACTCGTACTGTGCCAGTTTCGTTTCATCTTTCCAATACTAACAGCTCTATCGGCATAACAGCTCTATACTAATAGCTCTATCTACCTTACCATGGGGAAAATAATCCCTGATTTCATTTTAAACCTCAATGGAACTACTCAGTCTCGCCCAAAACCATAAAAACGACAGTAAGATCACCAAAATATCTCCACGACTGTCCGGGATATGAGATATTCCTTATTTCGAGGGGCGTTTGACCTCCAATGACCTTGAGTATTGACGAATGTAGGTCAAAACTACTCCCAAAATATCTGCAACCCCTCCAGTTCGACTCATCATCCTAAAAACCTCTAGAAATGACGCCAAGATCATCAAAATCCATCAAGTATTGACCAGGATATGCGATTTTCCAGTTTCGCCGGCCATCTTGGAAAATGGCGGCCATATTGAAAAAGCCAAGCGGGGGTCAGGTGTACACCCGATGGATTCTTGACTGGGGTGGTATAATCTTTCAAAATATGTAAAAATTTGCTTTATAACAAACAATGCAGGGTTCCAGTAAAATCACGGTCTGTGCTACCGGACTATGTATTGAACTATGTTGTAGGACTAAACTTCATAAAAGCTTACATATATCGTGAAGTAGAAGATACAACACGTGCATAAGAGAAGCAACGGATATGGATAGTGAGTCTTGTTGATGAGTGGTGCGACAAGCGATATTATGTCATGTTACATCATACCGACTACTCGTACCCTACGGTTGAGAATGTAAATCTTGTCATCATGGAGAATCTTAAGTATTTTTACTACTATATTATTATATATCATGACGAGGTTTGTAGTGAGGTTGTGGCTAATGGCCTGTGTGAGTTTTCAACAGACTTTAGAGACGAGTATCACATGCTAAGCAAAAAGGAAAAATATGGTCATATGTTTCTCTCAAATAGTGCGCCGGAGTGTGAATAAAATGTGTTTAGTTCGTGAAAATCCCCTATGCAAAAATGTCTGGTGCGTATTCTGGGGAGTAAGAGTGATAAAACATTAAAACCGGTATTACTTCATGTATCGGAAAATTTCTCAAAACATCTATCCAATACAATGGGATACAAGTATTCTCGTACATGTTGAAACAGCACCGTACACGTTTCATTAGCTTATGGTGTGACTCACTCCTCCCGTCGAGCCAATCCGTTGCATGTGGCTCATAGTCATCTCAGAGCTTGAACCGAGTGGACGTGCGCTCCCCGAATACGATGGAACTTCCTTTGAGCAGCATTCTCAACGCCGTGTACGATGTGTCCGTGACGAAATCGTTGCGCGTGTTCAGGCGTAAAACCGGTGCCATTAACTATGTACTGGAAACGACTTGTAGACAAACAAACAAACCGAATGTTGTTTATTTAAGTGTTGAGGAGATGAATAGAATCTTCGTGGTAGTTGAGAAGTGAAGTGAGAATCGTTATAAAATTCCTGCAGGTGTAGGTACAAGAAAAGGGCAGATTAGTGACACCCCCTCATATGTCGTTGTTTGTACGTTGTGTATAAATAACGATCAGCTATGCATTGATATACGACTGATGTGGAAGAATGCATCTGATAATAACGCTCTTGTCCCTACGCGAAACCGTTTCATCCTCGACAGAATGTTTGAAATCGTCGGATTCCGCAAGCTGAAGCCTGTATTAGACGCGCGTATTATGGATATGCTTTATTTTGATACGGTTCTTGAATACGCATACACCGCTCTGCTCGATGGGTTTACTGAGTGTAGGACTGAACAAGGCGAGAATGGTCTAGAGCTGGATGCTTATTTAAAAGGTTTAAACTCTGAAATATCATGAACTTTGGTACAAAGCACTTGAGCGGTACAGGGCTGAGCTCACCTACACCGTTTACCCTGAAGAACTATTTCTTTATATAACACTGGGTAACAAAATTTGAAAAATTTTGTTTATTGTGATTTTTCTGTCGTTTCTTAATGATTTCGGGGCGTTGATTCCAAAAATTATATTGGTTTTGCTCTATTATCAACCGTTTCAAAAATATAGGTTATCACACTTTTCATTTGGCAAAGTATATAAAGAAGGCTAACATAATTATTTTCTGAAAATAAAAACACTATTGGAAATTAATGTTTATTGAGCCAAAATTGTGTGACAAACACAAAATGGTGCAAAGGATATAATATATATCATGAGGAGAACCGATATGAGAATAACAAGCCTCGTTATGCAGTGTGCGTTCCTTAAAAATGCACTGAAGAACGCGACTTCCGCGTATGAACATTCTTATCCTTTCTGATCAGCGACCATACGTAGTCTCCCATCATAGAAGCATCCCAATGGCCCTGGTACCTTTTCTCCATCGTTTGAATATCTTGATGGAATCTTTCGCCATGTTCTTCACTCATATCGCCCAGGTTATCACGAAAAAAGTCTAGATGTGAATGCAGATAGTAATTTTAAAGACATACGGCACCCCATTTTGCCATGGCACTTAATCAAGTTTGACACTAACTCCTTATAGTTTGGTGCTTTATGGTTGCCTAAAAACCCACGAACCACATCACGGAAAGCACACCAAGCCTCTTTTCGAATTGAATTCAACAGCGCCTTGACTTGTGGTCCTACAAAGATGCCAGCCTTGACTTTGGCCAAAGAGAGTTTAGGGAACATGACCCGAATCCGTTGGAAAACTTCCCCTCCAAAATCTAACGCAGTTACAAACTGCTTAATTAGACCTAACTTAATATGGAGAGGTGGTAGCAGAACTATGTCAGGCTTCACAAGAGGTTCCCTGAGTACATTGTACTTTCCTGGTTGTAGTCCTTCACGTGGAGGTCACTGAACTGTTTTATAGTGCTCAGTTGAAGCCCTGCTATCCCACAGCAAAGAAAACATGAATATTTAGTAAACCCTCCTTGTAAACCTAACAGGAAACCAATCATTTTGAAATCACCACACACGTCCCAGTTATATTGTTCATACCTGATTTGAGTGAGCAGTTGTTTGACATTTTCATAGTCTTCTTTCATTTGAACAGAATGTGCAACTGGTAAAGATGGATATTTGTTCCCATTGTGGAGTAGAACAGCTTTTAAACTCCGAGTTGAACTGTCAATAAACAGGCGCCACTCTGAGGGTATATGTGTTAACCCAATAGCTGTGAATAGACCATTAACCTCGCTGCAATAACAGAGAGAGCCATTGACATCGTAGAACCTTGCAAACTCTTCATGCCGCTTTCGGTATACAGTGCTCTTGCAGTCTTCTCCAAGCAAATTCCACTCTTTGAGTCTGGAGGTCAGAAGCTCAGACCCTGATTTCCTCAGACCCAAATCTCTAATTAAGTCGTCCAATTCCCTCTGATTTGGAAAGTGAGGATTTGTACTGAAAGTTACTGTATATTCTTCATCATGACTGTCCTCACCAGCCGACATCTCAGATGAGCTAGCTGCATCCTCATTTTCAACCTGCAAAGCAAAGAAACAAAATATAGGCATAGCTATATATGTAGAAGAGCATCAGCACTAAGAAAAATCGACACATAATGACCCACAGTCTGTAAATACAGAAGGTAAAGTAATGGATAGATACCTGTTCTGGTGGACGTGGTATTGGAAGACCTTCGCCATGTGGTACAGGAGCTATGGACGACGCTATGTTTGGATACTGAAGAGTCTGCCTTCCTTTAACTTTCCTGTACTTAGAAACATCTACCATGCAGTAGTAGCAATCGTCGTGGTGGCTCTTTGGTTCTCTCCATATTCTGGGTACCACAAAGGGCATTGCCTTGCGTACTCCCCGCAGCCACCCTTCAAGTGTGGAGTGGCAGCTTCCATAGATCACATGGGGTGCCCAGGGCTTATCTTGGTCACCCATAGGCATACCAAAATAGAGCCGATACGCGATCCAGAACTTGGTGCCTTTCACAATCTTGTGCGATACTTGCTTGGGGCCTATGTAATACCCACAAACGTAGCAGAATATATCCGGCGAGTGTTTACAAGCTCTAGTTGCCATTCTCTTTACCAAACTGTACTACATTAATCATAACCTGCAGATATAGAGAGAAGAGTTATTAAATCTGCAACAGATTCCAGAAAAAAAGATGTATTCACAACACTGAAATAATGTTCGCAATAAAAAAGGATCGATAACACTCAAATCGTCAGCACAGAGAAGCTCAGAAACACAGTACCTCAGTGCTGGTAACCATCAGACAAACAACCTGCTTTCTTTGTGTGCTCACACTTACTGTCTTCTCAGACTCTGCGCTCTTCTTTATATAGCACAGTGGAAGTTTCGGGCAATTTCTAGAGCAAGAAACTGTCAACGAACATCCGGATTGTTCTCAACAATTCCTGATTATTCTGATATTGCTGCACCCATAATAACATTATACTGGTAAAACATGAAAAATGGATTATCTCTGAAACCATTGATGATACACACAAACCAAGGCCAGATTTGGACTCAGCGCCAACAAATGCATATAAAAACAAAAAATTCTATATAAACAGAATCAGTGTTACACAGTGTAATGAGCAGCTGTCGTAACGACCTAGAAGATTATTTCAACTGCTGCTATGCAGTGTGAAGAAGAGTTCACGATTGAAAAGCTCGGGTCGGTAAAAATAAACCCTCGATTGGAAAGGAGTGTTTATAAACTTGAATTTAATAATGATGTTGTGGATAACGATGACCTCTTTGTGCGTGCTTTTGATTGTATTCTATTCGTATTTAAAGATAATTTGCCAACCGGATGTAAAGTGAGCACAAAAATAGTATTGAACGAAATGAAGGCCATTTATATAGAGTGTAGGTTTCCCTATAACTTGAGCGGTGAAATAATATAAAGCCGCGTTTACTGCGTAGTGCAAAGCAATAATGATGTGACTGTAGATTCGACTACGTGTGAGTTTAGTGTTTTGCACAGTAGAACAAAGTGAATGTATTTTGATGTATATTTATTTTCAATATATTTAATTATATAACATAATTGTGTGTTATATATATATATATATATATATATATATATATATATATATATATATATATATATATATATCTCCTGTACTGCTATATTGATGTTTATACTCCATCGTTTTGTATTTCTTATTTTTTATTTTATTTTTTATTTTACTTAAGTGCAGTAGAAGATAAAGTGTATATTTATTTTCAATATATTTAGTTATTTAATATAATTCTGTGTATGTATATATATATGTATATATATATATATATATATATATATATATATATATATATATATATATATATGGGATGAATTAATTTCACAATAAAACACGTACACTGTACTGTTATATTGATGGTTATATTATTTCATATTTCTTATACTATTATTATTATTTTTTATTTTATTTTTTGATCATATATATTCCATCGTTTGATTGTATATTTATTTTCTATATATTTCATGAAATTGATTCCATAAGTCTTCTAACTAAACAGAATGATGTAATGGTGTTTTATTTAATTCTTTTGGTCGTAAACGATATTATTATTTAATTATACCAAATGGCTGGTTACGCCTTCTAAACCGACTGACGGATTTCTAAGCCAACTGTCAAGAATATATACATTAATTAAATAAATAGCGCTATCTGGCAACTCAACCTGTACACCTGAACAAGCAATTTACGCCTTCTAAGCCAACTGGCGGAATTACACCTTATAAGACAGCGGGCGCTCAGATGAAGACATAATATGCGCTTGGCTCCTGCCAAGCGAACACCTCTCTTCCTCTCTCTCCTCCTCTCTTTCTCTTGAGAGATAACTCCGCCTCCAAGTTGCATAACCCCTTGTTGCTCTTGCAACACTCCCCTCCCCCTTTGTTGCATACCCCCTCCCCTTTCTTTGTATAACCCCTTTGCAACATCTTGCAACATTGATCAACCTTGCATTGCGACATTGCAACATTCTTGCACTCGTCCATTTTTCGCCCATACTACTGACTCTTATCGGCTTGTTTAATACTTACTTGGTTATCCTTGATTCATAAACTTTTGATTCATAAACCATTCAGTTTATTAATTACTGATTTCCTTTATCAGGTGAAATTTCAGTACAGTTGTCTGCTGGCTTGTATTAACTTTTGGTTGTACAGCTGGACTAAACAAGATCATTGATATGACTCAGTCTAAAAGATTGCGTCATATCAATGACTCATACCGAAGATCACGTGAATACAAGAAAAAGTTATGTAATAATGACAAACAATTTTGTCGGTAGGAAATTCTACCAATGGGCACTAATGGGTTAATACGTAATGAAACGTACATTTTCCATTGCGCTCTGATAGGATGCAACCAAATTTTCTTCAATTTAGATAACTAAATTAACCTTAATTTCGTGCATTGACCTATTACAGTAGGGTCTTAGTCTGAATCGAACGTATTAGTATACAACTCCACCTCATTCTTCATTAATACAAGAGTATTCACGAGTACTCTCGGTAGTATTCATGAATTCTGAGAATGACGGTGATGAATTTTCGCGCGACAGACTTCACTAAGACGTGTCTTCGTGGCGTTGAATGTTCGTGGTAATGAATGAATATGTAAACTGTGAATTTTCGTGTCACGTTAAAAACCTTTTAAAATTTCTCTTACAGATTCTAGAAGTTGTGTTTTTGGTTTACTAAAGCAGTTTTTGCGAAGAGATAGATTACTGTAAAATATATTTTTCCTGTGTTCGACTTTTCTCATCCATCGATATAAAGGCAGTCGTTGTCTCATGAGATGAGTTTCTATTATAACGCTTATTTTCGCAGCAAATTTCCATACTAATTAAGTCCGTCGAGTAAACTGTCGAGCGCAAAAAGTCTGCATATCTTCCTTTGCTTACCTTCTCTGCCATCAAATTTTCCATGAAAGAGTCAAAAATATCTTTTAACCGTTCAAACTTTTCGATGTAAGTTGTAAAGGAACGAATTCCACGAACTAATTAAGATTACTGAAGCACATTTTCAGTGTAAAACTAAAAAGTGTATTTCAAGAGTTTTGCTTTTAACTTATCAAATATTATTGACTAGAAATTTAAAACATGAATTATTAGGTAAACGCAACAATTTTCATACTGCGTCATGGCTGACTTCAAAATTTACGTCTACATTTTTTAAGTGAATGGTAAAGCTATAAAATATATTATAAACATAAAATAAAGGGAAAATATGCACTTTTAATAGTATCGTCTTTTCTTAAGTTTACCTTTCCTTCATTATCATCTCCAAACGAAATTCAACAAGAGTCAATATAGAGAAATTCTATTTTTGCCTTAATCGCTGTCAAATCTATAACTTTGAAAGTTAAAATTGGTTTACGTCTCTTCAATTTATAATTGGTAACTAGGGGACTCAGATTTAGAATCTGAATTACATATATATAGTATTTTATGCAGGAAGGGAGAGCGCCCGCAAAAATGCCCCCACATAGAAGGAAAATGAGAGAGAAAAAATTAAGGTCCAGAGTTTTCGATGCCTGGACACTTCTTCTTCCGCAGCTTATTATCCCATCTTTACATGGGGTCGCTGTTTTTGGTTCGTCTTCTCCACTCTCCTCTATCGTATACCGCGTCCTCCTCCAAGTCCTTCTCCCTGATGTCCGCCACCACACAGTCC
Organism: Bathynomus jamesi; assembly: GCA_023014485.1. Lineage (NCBI taxonomy): Eukaryota > Metazoa > Arthropoda > Malacostraca > Isopoda > Cirolanidae > Bathynomus > Bathynomus jamesi. Next base: position 104,029 of record JAJOZX010007305.1, on the reverse strand, counting down.
CTCCATCTCGTCTTCGGTCTTCCTCTTCTTCTCCGTCCCGGCAACTCCATCTCCAGCACTCTGCGCCCCACATACTCCTCCTCTCTTCTCCTGACGTGTCCATACCACCTCAGCCTGGCCTCCTGCACCTTCTTAGATGCTTCCGCCACCTTCACTGTTCCTCTTATATGCTCATTTCTGACCCTATCCCTCCTCGTCACTCCACACATCCATCTCAACATCTTCATTTCAGCCACATCGATTTTTCTTTCATTGCTCTTCTTCATTGGCACAGTCTCCATTCCATACAACATTGCCGGCTTCACCACTGTTTTGAATACCTTTCCCTTCAGTTTCACTGGGACCCTCTTATCACAGAGCACCCCTGATACGTCTCTCCAGTTCTTCCACCCCGACTGTATTCTACAGTTTATCTCTCTCTCTGCTCCCCCCCTCTGCATCCACTGTTGCCCTCAAGTATTTAAAATACTCCACCGTCTTAACACGCTCTCCACTCAATGTCACTTCCTCTCCTTGGTCCTGCTGCACATCACATCTCATATATTCGGTCTTCTTTCGGCTAATTCTCATCCCCCTACTTTCCAACGCCTCTCTCCAATTTTCCAACTGCTGCTCCACCTCTTTCGTCTCCCCACTCAACACAACATCGTCTGCATACATCATGCACCACGGCGCCTCCCCTCTAATCCTGTCCGTCAACACATCGAATACCACATTGAAAAGGAAGGGGCTTATAGCTGATCCTTGGTGCAGACCAACTTCCACCCCAAAGCTCTCTGACACACCCACGCTACTCCTCACCTTAGTTGTTACTCCCCTGTACATCCCCTTGATCAGTTTAACATACTTCTCCGGTACCATCTTTTCCCTTAAGCATCTCCAAACTTCCTGCCATGGTATCCTATCATATGCCTTCTCCAAGTCAATAAAAACCATGTGCAACCAGAGCTGGGCAATAAATACATTGAATGTATTTAAATACTAAATACTAAATACATGGGAGAAATGTATTTAAATACTAAATACATTTTACGAATGTATTTAGATACTAAATACAAAATACATCAATTGTATTTAAATACATTTGTAAATACATTTTAAATACATACAAATTTTAACATATGCATTCACTAATTCACTAATTCATGAGTAACAACAATATAAAATGCTTGATAAAGGATAAAGAAATAGTACAATCTAATTTCCGATTATATATTTCCCTTTTTAGAACAAAACAAAAACAAAAGAACTTAGAACTTACGATGTTCAACCAGTGACATATTATACTCATTATATCATTGCAAAATGAGTAACAATTAATGAGTAGATGAGACATAAACGTAAACATAAGACGTAAACATAAACATAAGGCACCTTACGAATTCTCTTTTGTTTCACGGTTGCTGCGGATCAAAACCAATCTTTCAAAAGTTTTGTCTGAAAGAGAGTTTCTTTTGGGAGTGGCACACAACTAAGAGTGGCACACAACTGATTGAACTGACACGTTGAAACATGAACCATGCTGTACTACACTGTCGACGCGTCGTACTGTGCTAGTAGAGAACGTGTATTAAACCAGTAAAAGTATTTACATTTTTATATTTTGAGTATTTAAATACATTGTATTTAAATACTCATTAAAGTATTTAAATACTATATTTAAATACATGAAAAACAATGTATTTATAAATACAGTTCTAAATACACAAATGTATTTAAATACGTATTTAAATACAAATGTATTTAAATACTGCCCAGCTCTGTGTGCAACGCCTTCTGCCCCTCTCTGTACCTCTCTGCCAACTGTTTCAATGCAAAAACTGCATCTGTCGTTCTCCTTCCCGGCATAAATCCAAACTGTTCCACTGACACTTCCGCTTCGTCTCTCAACCTACTCTCCACAATTCGCTCGCATATCTTCATTGTATGTGATATTAGCTTGATCCCTCTATAATTCGTGCAATCTTGTACATCTCCCTTCTCTTTGAATATAGGCACTATGGTGCTGGTCCGCCACTCATCCGGAATCACCTCCTGGTCAAACAACTTCTGCATTAGATCCCACACCAGATCCACCCCCTCATCTCCCAGTGCCTTCCATGCCTCGGCTGGTATTTCGTCTGGGCCAGTCGATTTGTTATTTTTCATCCTATTCAGAGCACGACTCACTTCCATCCTCCCCACTTGTTCTGTCATAGCTACATTTGGTCTTTCAAACCCAGAGTGTCCAGGCATTTTCGATGCCTGGACACTCTGGGTTTGAAAGACTGGAGGTCATAGACGGGGAAATTAAAAGACTGAAAGACTGAGAATACCAAAGACTGAGAATGCCAATTAACCCTAGCATTAAAAAGATGGACAGAAAAGGTATGAGAATATGTCGAAAGTCTGGTACCACAGGCTCTCCTTAAAGGAGGAGGCATGCAATTAGAGTAGAGAATTCAGAAGAGCAGTGTTCATTATAATAGCGATAATAAAGAGAGAGTGAGGCAACACTGCGGCAAAGAGAGAGAGATTGAAGACATTCAGTAAGAGGTGGGAAATTGATGTGCCTCTGATTCCACAAGATCAATTCGAGTTATGTCGGATGAACCACCCCACACATGAGAAGCATACTCCATACAGGGGCGGACAAGTCCCCTGTGCAAACTGCAGAGACAACAACTGAGTAGAGAGTGAACAAACTGCGGAGGGAGGCGGTGCAGCACACCTAACCTCTTAGAAGCTGTTTTAGAATGAGAGTATATGATTTTTCGGGGAGGAAAGATCATGAGAAAGTAGAGGAGACGAATAGACAGATGAAGGAACTGAGTCTTTAAGGCACTGAAAGCCACAACTTTTTTTCTGTCCCAGTCAGAAATAGTGAAAAGATCAGAGGTCAGGTGCGCCACAGCCGTCTCACGCGAAGTTTGGAGTGACTGTTGAGAGGGATGCTTTGTGAAGCGGGTGGAGAAATGAAGGGTGGAATCATTGGCATCAGGGGCGTACCTAAAATATTTGGCACCCGGGGCGGATCCTTCCTTTGGCTCCCCCCCCCATAAATAATTTTAAAATTTAAACACACAGAAAAATATATTATGTTTGCAAGTAGATTTTTAAACAGTACAGTAATGTCATAAACAAATTGGAAATAAGAAAAATGCAGGACATTAAAAATTCAGTGAACAGGTAATACTGCATTTTATTTTATACAAAAAACACAAGAAATCCAGTCTCAGCGCTCAGCCCATTCTTCAAAGGTAAATAGAGAGGATTCACAGTCTCTGCTTTCGAGCCTTAATTTCTGCAAATTGATCAATGACCTCATCAAAATTCACCTTCTTTGCATATTCATGTTCAATTGAAAGTAAAGCCAGATTTGTCAATCTTGTCTGACTCATGGTTGAGCGAAAGAAATTTTTTATTAATTTCAGTTTGGAAAAACTTCTTTCACATGAAGCAATAGACACACAGACAGTCAGAAAGAATCTCAAACACAGTGACAAGCTTGGCAAAGATTCACAAAAATCCCATTTCACAATAAACTCCAGAAACTGCAATGCTGTCCCTTTCTTTTCCCTCTTGAACGCTGATTTTGGCAGCTTCCAAATGCCTCCGAAGTCGTCCAATTTCCACACTGATATCTTCATCAGAGAATTCATCGAAAATCTGAGTCAAATTTGGAATATACTTCCGAAGTTCTTCTTCTGTTGCAACAACCAAAGTGTTTGGCTGAATAACAGCGAAGATTGACAGAATTTGATCCATTGCCTTAGAACGAATCTCCAGTTCTTGATGAAAGCGATCAAGACATTCAAACATAGCCCTTTTTACTTCCTCTGGCAATGTGAGACCAGCATCCTTTGCCATCTCTCCTGGCATCCTTTTTCGGAGCTTTACTCTCCCTCTTCTCTCCATAGAAATGTCCATTTCCTCACACTTTGTAGTTGCATAATGAATGGCCCCTCTCCACATTTTCATTGCGCTGATCCTCAAGAAACAGTTTTGGAGCTTGGAGCTTCACAATGCAATTTTCAAGGCTGATTCCAACTGTTTGCAAATACTTTTGTGTGAGATTATTTTCTTCCAGGACTTCACACCAGAAAGAAAGGTAACTCAAAAAAGAGAAATCACATACAGTAGAGCAGACTGCAAAATCGGAGCTGATCCTCTTGTGTCCACATTTTCTTTGGGATCGCACAGTACTTCAAGGGATGAGGTCAGCTTTTCAAAATTTGCCTTCACTGGTTTCACAGCGTCATAATGAGCACTCCATCTTGTCTGGGTAATTTCCCAAAAGGCAAATGAACTCATTCTGAATCTTTGGAGATAAATACGAAGCCACTCTCCTCCCAGATGGAATAGAATGCTTAATCCTTACAAAATGTTCTTTCAAAACTGGATCATAATTTGACAGCAACTCTACCAATTCCATGAAGTTTCCTTTGTTTGCTGATGACATGTCCTCTTTGTGACCACGAAAAGGAAGATTCTGGTGAGTCAGAAATAAGGTTACGTCCAAGTCACTTGGAACCGGGATTGGCCAAGCAGCGACATCAGAATAAATTGAAAATCTATCCGTCTCCTCTTCTTCATCAGAGTCTTCCTCTTGTTGGTGTGGATTTCTGCTGGCGTCTCCTTCCTTTTCATCAGTTTCACTGCTTTTAGAAGGTGAACTGCCATCCTCCAATCCTTGCTCTCTCTCATTTCAATCCTCTTGTGAAGATGCTTCTTGTATTTGCTCTTCAGATTCATCAGGCTGAATATCTTCAGGACTCTCTCCTATTGCACTTGATGTTGAAGGCGTCACATACTTCAAAATTGATCCGGACATTGCCTGAGCCACCTCTTCTCTTGCCTTCTTCATTTTCCTCTGTTGAAATCCACTAGGTCGATTAACTGAACAAATTGTCTGTGATTATTATTATTTGGGGGGGGGGAGGGTTAAGTGCAAACAAGACTCTTAAAAAAACAGAAAACTATGAGCATTACTCACAAATAACTAGACCACTGACAAAATGAAAATTAACAGTACAGGGTGTACATAAAGTCAGGATCTATTTTTGTGAAGCACTTGGAAATTATATGGAATTCAATCATAAAATGATAAAGTGGTAACATTTATTAAATAATTAATAGTAGGATTCGACGTGACGCCCATCAGTATCCCTGCACAGCTCAAATCGTTCCGCAGCATTTCTAAACACATTCTGGAGCATTTGCGGGGTTATGTTATCTGCAGCAGTTCGTATACGTGTACGTAAGTTTTCAAGACTCGTAATCTTCGTCTGATAGACGTGCGATTTGATAAAGCCCCATGCAAAGAAATCTAAAGGGGTTAAATCTGGTGATCTCGCTGGCCAAGGTCTGTTGCTTCCGCGTCCGAGCCAGCGATTTGGAAAACGTCCATTTAGATAATCCTGAACAATTTTGGCATAGTGACAAGGAGCACCATCATGCTGATAGACGACGGGGATAGGATTGTTAGTACCGTCTTAATTATTTAATAATGTTACCACTTTATCATTTTATGATTGAATTCCATATAATTTCCAAGTGCTTCACAAAAATAGATCCTGACTTTATGTACACCCTGTATATCTAGTAAATAAAGAAGTAAAAAAAAATTATTGCAACAGAAAAGCTTCAAACAATTGGTTCTCAAACTTTTTCCAACCAGATACCCATTGGGTTATCAGATTATCAACCCAGACAAGCAGAGACAATTAATTAATTACACAGCTCACACAAAAAAAAATTTTGTTTCGTTGCCAAGGAAATTCGTACGAATTTAGGGTATTTTGGGGTTGCTGAATTCCAAAATGAAAGTAGTTTTTCCGATTTGGCTCTAGTTCTTGAGATAATGAATACCCTCAATTAATAGGAAACGTAACCATAACGCGTGCATATGGGAAACTACCGGAACATTTTAGATGATGAGACACGCGAATATTCTTAGTGTTACTCCGCGATCATTCTAGAATATTCCCCCTCCGTATATAAGTCATCGGCCACCCAACCAGTAAGTAGGCTCCGCCTGAACATTAAATTTTTTGCATTTTTACGTGTTTCAATGGGGTACCAATTATCTCATAAATTAGAGCCAATCTAGCAAAACCGATGTCATATTCGGAATCAGCACCACAAACAAGACTCTTAAAAAACAGAAAACTATGAGCATTACTCACAAATAACTAGACCACTGACAAAATGAAAATTAACAGTACAGGGTGTACATAAAGTCAGGATCTATTTTTGTGAAGCACTTGGAAATTATATGGAATTCATCATAAAATGATAAAGTGGTAACATTTATTAAATAATTAATAGTAGGATTCGACGTGACGCCCATCAGTATCCCTGCACAGCTCAAATCGTTCCGCAGCATTTCTAAACACATTCTGGAGCATTTGCGGGGGTTATGTTATCTGCAGCAGTTCGTATACGTGTACGTAAGTTTTCAAGACTCGTAATCTTCGTCTGATAGACGTGCGATTTGATAAAGCCCCATGCAAAGAAATCTAAAGGGGTTAAATCTGGTGATCTCGCTGGCCAAGGTCTGTTGCTTCCGCGTCCGATCCAGCGATTTGGAAAACGTCCATTTAGATAATCCTGAACAATTTTGGCATAGTGACAAGGAGCACCATCATGCTGATAGACGACGGGGATAGGATAGGATTGTTAGTACCGTCTTAATTATTTAATAAATGTTACCACTTTATCATTTTATGATTGAATTCCATATAATTTCCAAGTGCTTCACAAAAATAGATCCTGACTTTATGTACACCCTGTATATCTAGTAAATAAAGAAGTAAAAAAAAATTATTGCAACAGAAAAGCTTCAAACAATTGGTTCTCAAACTTTTTCCAACCAGATACCCATTGGGTTATCAGATTATCAACCCAGACAAGCAGAGACAATTAATTAATTACACAGCTCAACAAAAAAAAAATTTTGTTTCGTTGCCAAGGAAATTCGTACGAATTTAGGGTATTTTGGGGTTGCTGAATTCCAAAATGAAAGTAGTTTTTCCGATTTGGCTCTAGTTCTTGAGATAATGAATACCCTCAATTAATAGGAAACGTAACCATAACGCGTGCATATGGGAAACTACCGGAACATTTTAGATGATGAGACACGCGAATATTCTTAGTGTTTACTCCGCGATCATTCTAGAATATTCCCCCTCCGTATATAAGTCATCGGCCACCCAACCAGTAAGTAGGCTCCGCCTGAACATTAAATTTTTTGCATTTTTACGTGTTTCAATGGGGTACCAATTATCTCATAAATTAGAGCCAATCTAGCAAAACCGATGTCATATTCGGAATCAGCACCACAAACAAGACTCTTAAAAAAACAGAAAACTATGAGCATTACTCACAAATAACTAGACCACTGACAAAATGAAAATTAACAGTACAGGGTGTACATAAAGTCAGGATCTATTTTTGTGAAGCACTTGGAAATTATATGGAATTCAATCATAAAATGATAAAGTGGTAACATTTATTAAATAATTAATAGTAGGATTCGACGTGACGCCCATCAGTATCCCTGCACAGCTCAAATCGTTCCGCAGCATTTCTAAACACATTCTGGAGCATTTGCGGGGGTTATGTTATCTGCAGCAGTTCGTATACGTGTACGTAAGTTTTCAAGACTCGTAATCTTCGTCTGATAGACGTGCGATTTGATAAAGCCCCATGCAAAGAAATCTAAAGGGGTTAAATCTGGTGATCTCGCTGGCCAAGGTCTGTTGCTTCCGCGTCCGATCCAGCGATTTGGAAAACGTCCATTTAGATAATCCTGAACAATTTTGGCATAGTGACAAGGAGCACCATCATGCTGATAGACGACGGGGATAGGATTGTTAGTACCGTCTTAATTATTTAATAAATGTTACCACTTTATCATTTTATGATTGAATTCCATATAATTTCCAAGTGCTTCACAAAAATAGATCCTGACTTTATGTACACCCTGTATATCTAGTAAATAAAGAAGTAAAAAAAAATTATTGCAACAGAAAAGCTTCAAACAATTGGTTCTCAAACTTTTTCCAACCAGATACCCATTGGGTTATCAGATTATCAACCCAGACAAGCAGAGACAATTAATTAATTACACAGCTCAACAAAAAAAAAATTTTGTTTCGTTGCCAAGGAAATTCGTACGAATTTAGGTATTTTGGGGTTGCTGAATTCCAAAAATGAAAGTAGTTTTTCGATTTGGCCTCTAGTTCTTGAGATAATGAATACCCTCAATTAATAGGAAACGTAACCATAACGCGTGCATATGGGAAACTACCCGGAACATTTTAGAATGAGACACGGAATATTCTTAGTGTTTACTCCGCGATCATTCTAGAATATTCCCCTCCGTATATAAGTCATCGGCCACCCAACCGTAAGTAGGCTCCGCTGAACATTAAATTTTTTGCATTTTTACGTGTTTCAATGGGGTACCAATTATCTCATAAATTAGAGCCAATCTAGCAAAACCGATATGTCATAGTCGGAATCAGCACACAAACAAGACTCTTAAAAAAAAACAGAAAACTATGAGCATTACTCACAAATAACTAGACCACTGACAAAATGAAAATTAACAGTACAGGGTGTACATAAAGTCAGGATCTATTTTTGTGAAGCACTTGGAAATTATATGGAATTCAATCATAAAATGATAAAGTGGTAACATTTATTAAATAATTAATAGTAGGATTCGACGTGACGCCCATCAGTATCCCTGCACAGCTCAAATCGTTCCGCAGCATTTCTAAACACATTCTGGAGCATTTGCGGGGGTTATGTTATCTGCAGCAGTTCGTATACGTGTACGTAAGTTTTCAAGACTCGTAATCTTCGTCTGATAGACGTGCGATTTGATAAAGCCCCATGCAAAGAAATCTAAAGGGGTTAAATCTGGTGATCTCGCTGGCCAAGGTCTGTTGCTTCCGCGTCCGATCCAGCGATTTGGAAAACGTCCATTTAGATAATCCTGAACAATTTTGGCATAGTGACAAGGAGCACCATCATGCTGATAGACGACGGGGATAGGATTGTTAGTACCGTCTTAATTATTTAATAAATGTTACCACTTTATCATTTTATGATTGAATTCCATATAATTTCCAAGTGCTTCACAAAAATAGATCCTGACTTTATGTACACCCTGTATATCTAGTAAATAAAGAAGTAAAAAAAAATTATTGCAACAGAAAAGCTTCAAACAATTGGTTCTCAAACTTTTTCCAACCAGATACCCATTGGGTTATCAGATTATCAACCCAGACAAGCAGAGACAATTAATTAATTACACAGCTCAACAAAAAAAAAATTTTGTTTCGTTGCCAAGGAAATTCGTACGAATTTAGGGTATTTTGGGGTTGCTGAATTCCAAAATGAAAGTAGTTTTTCCGATTTGGCTCTAGTTCTTGAGATAATGAATACCCTCAATTAATAGGAAACGTAACCATAACGCGTGCATATGGGAAACTACCGGAACATTTTAGATGATGAGACACGCGAATATTCTTAGTGTTTACTCCGCGATCATTCTAGAATATTCCCCCTCCGTATATAAGTCATCGGCCACCCAACCAGTAAGTAGGCTCCGCCTGAACATTAAATTTTTTGCATTTTTACGTGTTTCAATGGGGTACCAATTATCTCATAAATTAGAGCCAATCTAGCAAAACCGATGTCATATTCGGAATCAGCACCACAAAGTTACCCCAAAATCACTCTAATATGATTGGCAATAAAATGAGTGTTGACCAGTGTTATCAATGCCAATGCATTAACACTAATTCAATATAGTATGGTATAACGCTAGCTATTATAATTGATATCATTATTTAATAAGCAGTAAGCATTAACAACATATTAAATATACAATGACTGGACATTGTAAAATTGTTGAACTTGACTAAGCCAATAAGCATTAGTACTAATTGTTGTACTAGTTGTTGATGTTTTATAACATCACGACGATGCATTTATTGGGTATTATAACATCACGACGATGCATTTATAAACACTTAAACATCACTATGATACCACATTGTCAAAAATTACTGGACACTGGTATAAGTATCATGATATTGGTATAAACACCAGCACTTTATGCTTTATCATAATTATTTAATGAAACATACCTCATGTATGTGGAGTCACAGTGTCAAGTGAACAAGACTTGGAATGTCAGTTGCAGCCAGCTGGCTATGCTCAACAAACTGATGACTAAAACGTCAACAAACGTTCGCCTTTCCATGTAATTTTTATCAAATATTTAATTTTTCGTTTGTAAATTTTGTATTGCCAATAAAAATAAAAATTTATTTTATAATGGAAATTAACATTAAGCTGTTGTAATAGTTTGAACATTTTTAATTTTTTTTCTTACTTTGTCGAATTTTCATTTGGTTTGAAAACTTGTACTAGTATTTCAACTCTCCTGATGGCACCCCCCTCCTGGCTGTCACCCGGGGCGGACCGCCCCCCTCGCACCCCCCTTAGTACGCCACTAATTGGCATGGAGTGGATAGGACAGGAAGTGCGACTTAAAAGATCATTGATAATTAAAAAGAAGAGATTGGGTGATAGTACAAAGCCCTGAGGAACACCACTATTCATAGTTCTTGGAGAAAAATAGTGGCCATCTACAACCACAGCTATAGATTGGCCTGAAAAGAAATCGGAGATGAAGGCACAGATAGAAGGATGGAAACCGAAGGAGGTTAGTTTGGAAGTTTAGGATTTGTGCCAGACTCTCAAAAACTTTTGATATATCTAACGCAACAGTAAATGTTACACCGAAATCCCGAAAGGCGGATGACTAAGAGTCAGAGACAGGGCCGTTTCCTGGCATAAGCAGACTAAGCGGCCGCTTAGGGCCACGCTGCTACTAGGGGGCCCCTAGACAGGCTCCCTGGTCATAGCTCAGTGGGCAAGAATAGGAATATAGCTGAAGTTATTATTAATATTATTGTTATTATTATTATTATCATTATTATTATTATTATTATTATTATTATTATTATTATTATTATTGTCGTATTAATTAAAGTTTTTGTATGAGACAAATGTGATAAAACGGAGATAAACGAAACGTTTTGGTCGTTATGTGTAAATAACTATTGTGAGATCTTATTTCTATATTATTTAACTTTATTCTTACTATATGCTCATACTTTCCCAAATGCTTAATTTTTCTAGTATTGTAAAACATTATTTCACTAATTTACTAATTATTAAGAGATTTTGTAACACTTTAAAACCTAGGACTATTTTCGTTATGTTTTCAAGCTTATTAATTCTTTTCTCATCTTTTTCAGATAATGTGAATTTTGTTGGTTAAAACCTAAATGGTCTGATTATTTGAATGTATTTGATTAACGTTACAATTATAACAATTATTATTATTATTATTATTATTATTATTATCATCATCATTATTATCATGATTATTATTATTTAGCAGATTAGTTGTGGTTAACTAGATGTGACTTCGTGCATCTTGGAAAATGAAACGACATTATCCATCAGGAGCTGAAAAACGGAAAAAGAAGAAAATAGAGGAGAAGCTTTCCAGTAGCACAGGTGAGATGTGCCACTTGTATATTCTTATGATTACAGTTCAGGCAAATAGGTTAGGTATACCATCAAACTAGGCAAGTGCTCAGGAATCGTGTAGAGTAAGTTAGTCTCTGTAATATTTATAATATTTCGAAATGTGAAATTTAATGGATCACATCACCTCAAATTCTGTTCACACAGATCAATTAATTATCAAACAAGATAAGAAAGAGTATTTTAGCAAAAATTAACTGAATATGCAATGCTATGTTCTTCTCAGGAGCACTACTGAAATATTTGGAAAAGCCATCCTCAGCAAAGCCTGATGAGCATCATGAGCCAACAGCAGGACCATCCTCTACGCAACCTCAAACACCAGTAGAATTAGAGCCTGATGAGCCAGCAAGTGGCCCTTCTTCTGTTCAGCTTCAAACACCACACACAGACATTTCTACTGAGCAACAAGAACCAAGATCTTCTCCACCGCTTGATCTGTATGACTGGCCAGTTGTCCTGTCAGATGCCTTGAAGACAGACCTGATGTCTCGAGGACCATTTCAAATCAGTCTAGATTTCACATTCCCTAAAAGAGAGGACGGTAGAAGTGTTCATCACCATTACATGTACAGAACATTAATTAATGGGGAAAAAATAAAGCGAAGCTGGCTGATGTACTCTAGAAGGAATGATGCTCTTTATTGCTTCTGCTGCAAGTTGTTTTCAAGGAAGTCGTACAAACTAATTACGGATGGACTTTCAGACTGGATAAACGTTGGTTCGCTTCTGAAAGGCCATGAAAATAGTTCAGAACATGCAGATAACATGGCAACATGGAAGGATCTGGAACTGCGGCTAAAAACTGGGAAGATCATTGACCAAACTGGAATGTCATTAATGGAGGTAGAGCGAAGACGCTGGCGAGATGTTCTCACGCGTCTTGTAAGTATAATCCAATCACTGGCAGAGAGAAACCTTGCTTTCAGGGGGTCTTCCTCTACATTGTACAATCGAGACAATGGCAACTTCTTGAAGGAGGTTGAGCTGCTTGCCAAATTTGATCCAGTGATGAAACAACACATCAGCAGAGTCGAAAGTGGCCAATCAATATAGTCATTCAAGTTACCTAGGAAACATTATTCAAAATGAGCTCATTGGGTCCATTAGTGGGAAGATCTTGGATGCCATTGTTGCAGAAATAAAACAAGCTAAATATTACTCGTTCATTTTAGACTGCACTCCAGACATAAGCCACCAAGAACAGGTGTCGATTATTATCAGAACTGTTAAAATGGGTGAAGTACCAGAAATAAAAGAATACTTCTTGGGCTTTCTTGAGGCTTCAGAAAGTACAGGCCTGGGTTTATCAGTTCTGATTCTGAAGAGACTAGATGAACTGAATATTCATTTTGATGACTGCAGAGGACAGTCATATGACAACGGAGCGAACATGAAGAGCAAGAACAAAGGTGTTCAGGCAAGGTTATTAAAGAAGAACTGTCGTTCACTCTATGTTCCATGTGGGGCTTACATTCTGAATCTTGTAGTGGCTGATGCAGCTAAAGCTTCCACAGATGCCATCAGCTTCTATGGCAACGTACAAAAATTGTACAACCTTTTTGCAGCAGCTACACAGCGATGGACAATCCTAAAGAAGCACGTGAACATAACACTCAAGTCTTGGAGTGAAACCAGGTGGGAGAGCCGGCTTAAGAGCATTGAGGCTGTGCGATACCAGAGCCACAACATCAGAGAGGCCCTGTTGGAAGTCAGAAACAATGCCACAGATGCCATAGCCAGGACTGAAGCACAAGCACTTGCAGAGGAGGTAGGGTCTTATCGCTTTCAGTTTTGCACAGTAGTATGGCATGACATTCTTCATGCAGTTAACCATGTGAGCAAACTTCTGCAGTCTCCTACAATGCAGTTTGATGTGACAGTTATGAAAAAACTATATAGGGCTATGGGTTGATTGCCTGATACCCTCATCCGTTGGAAATTTCCAGCAGATTTGAGTGGAAAGTTACCGACAAAAGCCCTATGTTTTTTCGTGAGAGAGTTATGTACGGGGTGTCAGGAAATGATTGCCCCCCCTGTAGAGCAAAAACTAGAAGAGATAGATAAAAACCGGCGAGACCACTTGAAAGAGCGTTAAAATCTGAATAAAAACCATTATATTCTATTCCTGTGATTTTAATTCTTACCATTTTTTTCCCCACAGAAACCATGGCATCATCTATTTTGAACGATTCAGAGAAAAAGCGAGTTCTTGACCGCATTCGATCTGTCACATTTCGTGAAGCAAAGGAAGCTGGTGCAACTTTCATAACTCGACACTGGGTGGCTGAGAGATTAAAAAGATCAGAAGACTTTGTCAAAAAGAATTGGAATAAGAATCCTGAAGATTGTGAAACAGAATTTCGAGGAGGAAGACCGGAGAAATTATCTCAAGAATCGAAAGACATTGTGCTTGCTGCATCACGGCGCCGAAAGAAGAGCTGCTCTGAGGTAGCGAAAGAGATACTTATCCGTCGTGGTAAGATAGTCAATCGGCAACTTGTGCATCAATTTCGAGTTCGCCAAGGCTTGAGTGCTTGGCATGAAATAGCTAAGCCACGGAAGAGTGATCTTAATATTGAAGATCGGCTATGGTTTTGTGATTATCTTGAGGAATGGACGGAAGACGATTTCCTTCACTTGGTTGTCAGCGATGAATTCTTCGTTTATGTCTCCAGAAAACCAAATTTTCAGAATGATCGGGTTTGGGCAACAACTCCTGATGAAGTCCCAGACGACCAGAAGTATCGAGAAATAGTAAAAAATCCAGCATGTGTGGGTGTTTTCATTATGTTCTCTATTCGGAAGCTCATCTGGGTTATCAAACCAAGAGGAACCAGTTGGGATGGGCCTTATTTTCGAAATGTAATTTTAGCCCAACATGTAATTCCGTTTTTGAAAGACCCCGAGTGTGTTTTGGATGTTGAACAGGCAACCTTTCTTCACGACAAAGCCCCCTGTATGAAAGCACTTGCGACTCAACAACTGCTTAAGGACAATAACATTGATTTTTTCGGAAATAATGAATGGCCTGGCAATTCTCCCGATCTTAATGTCTGTGAACATGTCGGATCCATCATGAAGGATCGGGTGGAGTCCTTAATGCTGGAACAACCCATTCAGAATCGGTATTCAACAGAAATTATGACTGCAAAGATCAACGAAGTCCTTGAAGAAATGAGTCATGATACCGATCTCTTTGAGACACTTCTGGGATCATACCCCCGTCGATTAATGGCCGTCAGAGCTGCAAATGGGGGCAACACCCGATATTAAAACAAGTGGTTTTTATTCAAAATTAAACGCTCTTTCGCGTGGTTTTGTCTGTTTTTTCTATTCCTTTCAGTTTCTTCTGTACAGGGGGGTGCAATCATTTCCTGACACCCTTTATATGTAGGTCTTTAAAGGACCTCTTTATACTTAATTGTTTACGGTCATTTTAGTGTCGGGATTTTAGATACCTATATGTGAACGAAAAGACATTGTCCCACCTTATTTTTTGCTGCGTCTTAGTTTGCTTCGATGTAGGGCGTCACGATCTTTTTCGGTGTAGGGCCGCCACGATGGAGCTACGCAATGAGTTTATTTGATGTAATTAATATAGGCAGTCACTATAAACACTTGAAGGTATAGGCCTATCCTTTTATATTAAGTTTATTATAAGGAATTCACTCAGAACTTTAGGGAAGACAAAAGCACATCTTCCCTGTTTAAAGCGTTCGCTGTACAATAAACAGCTCCGAGAGCCGCTCCTATTCGCGTTGTATTTTCATTATTTGCTGATCTAGCAAAGTTTTGTTTGGTCTACTTCTCTCTGAAGACTAAACAATAAATTGGGTTTTCTTGTTGCTATGTGAGGCTCGATCATACATACAGGTTCTTTGTACGTATGGCAATTATTTCATTCCCAATAGGCTATGTCGCCAATCCCGAGGCAATTTTGTATAGATATTTAATTCAATTAATTAATAATTTATATTTAATTATGAAATAAAGGTACCACATATGATACCATGTTGTGAGCGCGTATAGTTTTTCCATATACTGGGGGGGGGGCCGGAGAAAAATTTGTATGTTATAGATCAAATTTTTTGACAAACTGTTAAAACATGTAAAAATGGATTAAAAGAATGAAGTAGAAATTTAGGAAGAGAGAGGTTACCAAGACCTATTTAAATATAAAAGTTCAAGAGGCTAGCTTCTCAAGTTTAGTTAAAGTTATGTCAATCAGTTTGACTCCCTTTAGGGATGGGAAATTTATGGAATTAAAGTAAAGTTATTAAGCATTTTAACTTTGATCAATTTCTGTAAGGTTTATAAGTCACCAGTCTTAATTTTTTCTTGTAAAAGTTTTCTGGCTTTCAAAGCAGTCTTTCTTTGAGGCCTGTCTGGTTTAGTCTGAGTTACATCAGGTGCATTGAGAGATTCCTCCCCAATAGTATCCTGATCCATCCTTTGAGGTAATGGTTCTAATTTAGCCCCACACTCCAAAGGATATAGTAATGTGATATCTCTGGTGGTTTCACCAGTTGCTGTTTTCGGTTTTACAACCCTGGTAATTTCGTTTTCACCAGTTTTGAGTTCCAAGACTTTTCCCATTGACCAATGTTGTCTTAGTGTCTTGTCATGTATCAACACAATGTCCCCAATTTTGACTGAATCATTCCAATTTTGTTTTGTTAATTGTTTATTTCTTTCTCTAAGACTTGTTAAGTATTCTTCTCTCCATTTTGTTATAAATTGAGTTTTGAATTGTGTCAAATGTTGGTATTTTGTGTTGAGTTCTTTGTGTCCTATTACCCAATCTGGATCCTCTGCACTGTTATGTTTATATTCTGGTAACATGTTTACTGTTTCTCCCTTAATTATGGTTTGGTGTGAGAGGTTCTGGCTCATTAATACCATCTCCCACATAAGTTAATAGTCTGTTGTTGACAACGTTTTCAATTTCTGACAGAATAGTCATGAGTTCAAAAAGTTGTAGATGTTTGGTCCCAATAGTCTTTTTAAGGCAGTTTTTTACAGTCTGTATGTTTCTTTCCCAAATGGAACCATACCATGGTGTATTAACAGGAATGTACTTCCAGGTTATATTGTGTTTGATTAAATGAGTTTGTACTGTTTCACTGTCACAAATCTGATGAATAATTCTTTCACCAGATTTGAAGTATGTGGCATTGTCTGACCATATAGTTTTGGGTACAGAATTGTGTCCACAAAATCGTCTGAAAGCAGCAATAAAAGCTTCTGCTGTCAGATCTTCTACTATGTCCAGACATATGGCACGTGTGGCAGCACAGGTGAAGAGTACAATGTACACTTTGTATTCCTTTGAATCCATTTTATCTCCAAAACTCACATTTACCGCTCCAGTGTAGTCAATACCCGTGGTTTCAAATGGCCGAGTAAATGTTACTCGTTCCACAGGTAGATCTGGAGGGCTTGCGGTCTTAAAAGGTCGTGAATGGATACGTTTACAAGGAATGCATGTGTTTAAAATTTTCTTTGTTTCAGTTCTAGCCTTTGGTAGCCAGTAAGTTTTTCTCAGCTCCGTCAGGGTTTGTGGGACCCCATGTGGTGTATTTTGTTGTGGGTATCCCTGATGATGAGATTTGTGAAGTGATTCCTCCTCGGAAGAAGAATTGGGTGCTTAGAGATGTAAGTCAAAGTTGACTTGTTAAGCCTTCTTTTACACCTTATCAGACCCTCTGTATCCAGGTACAGATTTAGATCCATGACAAGTGAAGGAATTCCTTTGTTTAATGTGTTACTGGACCTAAGATACTTCAAATCCTTGTCAAATTCTGAAGCTTGTACCTGTTTGAGCCAGTGTTTTGTTGCAGTTTCTGTTAAGTTAGAAAAGGCCTTCTGAGGACAGTGTTTGAGAAGGTAGCTATTGACAAACTTAGCAATAGACTGTAATTCTCAAGAGTTTGTTGAGATCTGAATAATGTTTAGAGTCAAATATAGGTTTGTCCTCAGTGATATTTTCAGTTGTTGTAGAGTTGAGTGTGAGGTTAACTACTTTGGCTGGCCAAAGATCCTCACATGTTAGCCATTCATGCCCTTCATACCAGATTTTATTTGTTTTCAACAGTTTGTAAGAGAGCCCTCTTGTCAAAAAGTCTGCAGGATTCTGTTTTGTTTGTATGTACCTAAATTTGATACCAAGGGATGTGTTTGCAGTTTTGATTTCTGATAGTCTGTTTTTCACAAATATGTTTTTGCAAGAAGTTGTATCTGTGTTAGTCACTCATGTTAAACAAATTTGACTGTCTGTCCATAAGTAAATGTCTGTTATGTTAACTTCTTTATACACTTGTGAGAGAAAGTCTGCTGTTTTAACTCCCAATGAAACATCTAATAATTCAAGTTGTGGTACAGTTTTCTTTTGGTTTAAGGGTGCCACTTTTGCCTTTGAATAAACCAAGTTACTTTCATTTTCACTTGTTAAATAGGCACAACACCCGTAAGCTTGTGTGCTGGCATCTGTAAAAATGTGTAGTGTTTGAGGTTTCAATCTGTAGCCAGCACATCTTGGTACGTAGATATCTTGGACTTTGTTTAAGTCTGTGGCTAATTTTTTCCAATGAAGTTGGTCTTCCACTGAAAGTGGTTCATCCCAATCAATTTTCTTTTTCCATAAGTCTTGCAAAAGGATTTTGGATCTTATGGTTGCTGGTAAATATAATCCAATGGGGTCAAAAATTTTGGATGATTCTGAAAGCACTTGTCTTTTTGTATTGGCATTTGGATTTAAGTTATAACTCTTTGTGCAAAGAGTGTCATCGCATTCGGAATTCTGTTTTAAAAACCAAAGCATGCCAAGTGTTTTTGTGTAATTGTTTGGCTCAATGTTCCCATGGTTGTCTTTTGTTATTTGTTCATTTAATTTAGGAGAATTAGAAACCCACTCTCTCAGTCCAAAATTTCCTTGCTTCATTATGGGTTGTGACATTTGGTAAATTTCAAGCAATTCCTCTTCAGTTACAGTGGAACCAATGAGGTTATCCACATAAAAATTTTGTTTTAAAAACTGAGCTGTTAAGTCCTCTTGAAATAAATTTAGGTGGTTTTTAATTGTTAAAGCAAGAATACTTGGAGAACAATTTGCTCCAAAAATAATTACTTTAAGTCTGTAGGTTTTGAAACCTTTGCTAAAGTCATGTGGATCATTAAACCACAAAAACCTGAGATGATTTTTATCATACTCAAGCTTCAAATTTATACAGAGGAATGCTTTTTCTATGTCACTTTGTACTGCATAATTGTCTAAACGGAAGCAAAGGAGAATTTTTACCAGATCTGAGACAAGGTTTGGGCCTTCCATGAGACAATCATTTAAACTAACAGAATTTGTGTCTTTTAAACTACAGTTGTTTACTACTTTTAGTTTAGTTGTGGATGAGTCTTCTCTGTAAACTCCCCTGTGTGTTAAATAATGACAACCTCGTTTTTTAAAGGGTTCATCAGTAATTTCTTCAATGAAGCCTCTTTCTGTTTGTTCTTTGAATATGTTGTTGTATTGTTCTAAAAGATTGTCATTTTTAAGTTTTCTGTAATTTTTATACAGATGTGCCTTAGCTACTTTCAAATTGTCCATCATTTCTGGACAAGGTATTTTCCAAGGCAGCTCCACATAGTATTGATTGTCTCTGTGTTGTAATGTATCCTTAACACGTTAGCTGCCGTGTACCCCGCCGGCATCTCTCATGTTATCTGTCTTTAAGTACCGCGTGAGATGCCGGCGGGTCACAATGCATGTTTTACTTATGGATTTATTTCTCCTCGGCAACATGAGATATAATGCTTTAAAAGCCATTTGGCACCTCAGGAATAGCTATTTTTTTACTGGGTAAAATATTCATTGGCGTATCTGTAGACCCAGGGAAATAATAGACTTAGTAAAGATGAATATTTATTCTGAAGTACATTGAAAAAGTACAAACAAACAAGGGTTTGAAGTATATGTTATACAACTTGCAATCAAATAAAATTTGCCTTTGTATATTACAAATATAATCTAGAATATACTTTTCAAAAAAAAACCTTTTTTTAGAAAAAATATACCGGCATATTCCTTTATTTATTCAAATACTGTTTTCCTTTGAATAATATAACTAAAATATATTTGAAAATTAACATAATTTGGAACAAAAAATTTAGAAAATTTATATATTCCTTTACTAGCAAAGCATTTTATCTATAATAAAGTAAATGGAATTTACTTTTTAGTGGCTTTTCCTAAAGCAATCTATGCACATAGCTGGCTTATCTACACATTTGTTACAATAGGTACATACCTTTTTGCATTTTTTCAATGCCTCATTTCTACCTACGCTCTTTGCTAATTCCGAATAGCATCTTGTGCATCTTTTGCGAGTTTTTCTGTTTCTGGAGTCTCTGGTGTCATATTCTTCTAATGCGTGTTTGCCCGCATTTGAAGACTGTTGAGGTTGAGGTGCATTCTGTACATGGCATAGTGACTCAATAATAGCTAGTCGAAAGTCAGCAATTTGCATGCCCTTGTTGTCAGCTCCTTGTACATGATAAGTGCATTGACAACAGCTGTATTTAGAAGAAATTCGAAGGCAATTTTGTGGTACCATCTGACTGTTTTTCTGAGAGGTGAGAAGTAACTAGCCATTTGGTCAGAAATGTCAATTCCTTGTTTGGCAACATTATACGATATAATCATTTCTGGTTTAGTTATATCCTCACCGTTGCGATTTCTCTTTCCTGTAGTCGCCATCCTCAAGTCATGTTTGGTTGACAGCATAAGAACTTCCCGTTTGTCCTTCCATTTTGCTACAACGATTCCATCATCGCTCTCACGCCCTACAATTTCCCCTTTCTTTACTTTTGCTTCAGTTACGGCTTTTGGATTGTACTTACGATTTTTTCTAAGAGTTCCCATTAGATGCGTTTCCTGCTCAAGTAGGGCTCTGGCCAAAGAGACAGACGTGTAAAAATTGTCTGTAGCAAGAGTTCTTCCTTTTTGCAAACATTTGCCAAACATTTGACGGCAATGAAATATCCTCAGGGTTTTCAGAATCGACTCTTTGGCTGGGAAGAGGCATTTGACTTTCTTCATCTGACATAGATGAGTCTGTAGATTCAGACTCTGTTGGGTTATACTCATCCGAACTAGAACCACCACTAAACATGGGATCATCATCATGATCACTTTCAGAACTTTGAGAACTTCCTTTAGATGATGATCCATAAAAAGATTTAGTTGATAACATTTTTATATGGGTATTAGCTATGTTCATTTATAGATTATTGGCTTATATTGGTTCATAGTTTATAGTTTTATAGATTATATTGGTTTATAGTTTATAGTTTTATAGATTATATTGGTTTATAGTTTATAGATTTATCATCTGGGAAGAAGAGAAATATCAATTACTGTAAATTCTAATATATATATATATTTTTTTTTTTAAATAAAATGTGGACGCCGGCGGGTCTCGCGGCACATGGAAAATATCATATTACTTAAGTGCCGTGTGACCCGCCGGTATCCTCAGTACCTACGCTTACTCAAACACAGTAATATATCCTAATACCATCAAATATGTAAGAAAATAAACTTTCACAAAGAAAAAATTAGCATATGTCCATTGGCACTTGAGTACAAAAGAGCGAAAACCCCCTCCGGCAGCCAACGTGTTAAATTGTTCTCTCATCAACTGGTCTTCATGTGTAATTGTACTGTCCTTTATGCCAACTGATTCTAAGTCACAACTGCTGTAACCCTTCATCCAATGTGGAATAATTTTCATTCAAATGATGTGGGATTATGACAGTGTTTTTGTAGTTCGAGTTTGTCACATAGTTAGAAATTTGTGAATGTGGTGATTTTGTTTTATGTGAATTTTGTTCATGTTCTGTGTTTTCTGTGTCAGTAGTAAGATGGTATTTAGTTATGTCACCCAAAGGTGCAATACCTGTGGGAGTTCGTATGGCTATTCCATCTCCAATTTTAATGATGCCTCTATGGACCAGATGAAGATAGTCAGCCCCCATGAGCATATGTATATCACCAACTACATCTGCATTAAGGGTTTTATCAGCTATCGTGAATTTGTTTTGAAGTTGTAGCAAAGTTTGTTTTAACCCAGCTATTTGTATTTTTTCTTGTTCTACTTTGTCCACAACAACAACCTTAAGGGTTTCAAATGTTCCATCAAGAGTTAAAGTTACATTTGCAGTTTTAAAACTGGCTTGTACTGGGTTTTTATTGATAAATGATGAAATAGAGAGATCTTCATCTCCTTGTTGGTTCTGAAGTCCCAATTTTTCTATCAGTTGTTTGGTTACAAATGTTTGTTGTGAGCAGGTATCTAAAAGACACCTAACCTGTACTATTTGTCCCCTTTTGTTTTGGATTTCCAAGGTTGTGGTTGGTAAAAGAATTTTTGAATTGTGGTTAATGCTAGATGAACTGATATGCCCATTCATAGCATTCTGAGTTTGTTTCTGTTTGTTTTGGTTCGATTTGGGTGTTTGTTCATAATGTTTGTAAGTTTTTCCAATGTCTGTGTGTGTATTACACATGGGGGTAACATGGTCAAAACTGTTGCAAAACTTACAATTGTATTTCAAATTTGATTTGCAGTTTGACTTACTGTATGGTGCCCTGATCCAGTGCATTTTTTGCATAAGTTTAATTGTTCACAACGTTTTGATCTTGCTGTAAAGTCTGTGTATTTGGGACAATTTGTAGAATTATGTTCACTGCTAAAACAAAATTTGCATGGTGTGGGATTATACTCAAAAGTAGTTACATTAAAGTTTTGCAGAGTAGGGGTCTTTGAGTCTTTTTCTGTCACTTTATTTTCTGCAAATTGAGTTTTGCGGTTGTGTTTTGATGTAACTGGTAAGTGTTGAAATCTTTTGTTAGGTTTTTGGTTTTCTGCATTGTTGGTTTTTTCTTGTGCTCTGTTAAATTTTGGGAGTGTGTAACTTGATTTGTAAAGTGCAAGTACAGTTGGGAAATCTTTTGTTAGCTTATTAAGGCTAGGGTATATGTCAGTTGTCCTCTGATAAAATATCTCTTTGACTTTAGAAGGGAGCTTTTCAAAAACAACAGCTTGAATGATCCAAGCTGTTTCTGCAATGTTTAAATTATTGTTTTTAAGTTGTCCCATGAGACATTCAAACTCACAGTAAAAGTCAAAGAGGTCACCATAGTTGTCTTTTGGCGTTCGCATGTTCATTACTTTAAGAGCCAAATCATGTATAATTTCATCCTTATTCATGTAATTTCTGTTAAGTAATTATATTGCTACAGAATAAGAAGTACCTATGGCTGGTAGTGATTCCACTAATCTTAAGGCAGGGCCCTTCAGATAGTTCACTAAATAACTAAATTTATCAACATCTGTAATGTAGTTTTTATTGCCTATAAGGCTATGAAATTTTTCAATAAAAGATTGAAATTTGGCTCTGTCACCCTCAAAAGTGGGTACTGCAAGTGTAGGCAATTTTGATTTTAGTTCATTGCCCTCAGCCACA
Organism: Bathynomus jamesi; assembly: GCA_023014485.1. Classification (NCBI taxonomy): domain Eukaryota; kingdom Metazoa; phylum Arthropoda; class Malacostraca; order Isopoda; family Cirolanidae; genus Bathynomus; species Bathynomus jamesi. The sequence continues at coordinate 80,887 of JAJOZX010007305.1, read as the reverse complement.
TTGGGAGAGCTAAATAAAGCATTTCGGATAGCTTTTAAGAAGCTTTCATTTGTGTCTTCTTTTTTGTACTCATCAAGTTGGTTTTGAATTTCAGAAATATAGTTGTTAATTTTTGTAATGTAATTTTCATTGTCAAGTAGGAGAGTAGAATACTCATCATCTGTTAGTTCAATTGTGTCATCAATTTCTGTAATTATGTCTTCATCTAGTGTGAGAATTTCTTGTTTGGAACGAGTAATAGAATTTAATGTTGTTTCAAGATCATATCTCGTAGGTTCTTTCTGTTTGTAATCATTGTACAGTTTGGTGATGACACCTTTACGTGCTGATTTTTTCCTCATTAATTTTTTGTAGTTTTGAGATGGTGCCATAGCCCCAAGGTCTGTTTTTTTTTTTTTTGTCTGTTTTTTACCCTTTTGTCTAAGTCTTCCATAATTGTTGTTAGTGTTAAAGTTCTAAGTTTAATTTTATGATGTTGAGCGAGTTAAATTACTGTAATAAGTTTTTTATATAACCTGCGCCACAAGTTGAATTAAAAATTTACAATGTTTTTAGTTAGGATAGGCCTTGAGTGTAAAGAGTAAGGCCTACTTTAAGAGGTAGGCCTATTATGTCAGGTAAAGTAAGGTGGGCCTACTAAATAGGCCTATTTTGTGGGCCTACTAAGTAGGCTTAGGTTCGGGCCTATTATTTTATAGGACCTTAAATGAGTTAAGCCTGTTAAATCAACAAGGCTTTGTTTTGAGTTTGAAGAGTAGGACCTATTAAATAGGCTTAATGTTGTAGGCCTATTTTTATAGGACCTAAAATGAGTTATGCCTGTTAAATGAACAAGCCTTTGTTTTCGGTTAGTGTAAAGGTAAAGGGATCGGTTCCCCAGTTACATAGGCCACCATATGAAAAACCTATAGTGGGGTTATGGTTGAAATTGGGGTTAGGCCTAATGAGCTAAGCCTAGCCACTGTGTGTGTCAGTGTAAATTTTAGAGGGGTCAGTTCCCCATACACGGGCCACCATACCAAAAACTATATAGGGCTATGGGTTGATTGCCTGATACCCTCATCCGTTGGAAATTTCCAGCAGATTTCAGTGGAAAGTTACCGACAAAAGCCCTATGTTTTTTCGTTAGAGAGTTATGTGTATGTAGGTCTTTAAAGGACCTCTTTATATTTAATTGTTTACGGTAATTTTAGCGTCGGGATTTTAGATGCCTATATGTGAACGAAAAGAAATTGTCCCACCTTATTTTTTGCTGGGTCTTAGTTTGCTTCGATGTAGGGCGTCACGATCTTTTTCGATGTAGGGCCGCCACGATGGATCGAAGCGATGAGTTTACTTGATGTAATTACGATAGGCAGTCACTATATAAACACTTGAAGGTATAGGCCTATCCTTTTTATAGTTATTAAGTTTATTATAAGGAATTCACTCAGAACTTTAGGGAAGACAAAAGCACATCTTCCTGTTTAAAGCGTTCGCTGTACAATAAACAGCTCCGAGAGCCGCTCCTATTCGCGTTGTATTTTCATTATTTGCTGATCTAGCAAAGTTTTGTTTGGTCTACTTCTCTCTCGAAGACGAAACAATAAATTGGGTTTTCTTGTTGCTATGCGAGGCTCGATGCCTACATACTGGTTCTTTGTACATATGGCAATTATTTCATTCCCAATAGGCTATGTCGCCAATCCCGACGCAATTTTGTATAGATATTTAATTCAATTAATTAATAATTTATATTTAATTATGAAATAAAGGTACCACATATGATACTATGTTGTGAGCGCGTATAGTTTTTCCATAGCAGTCAACCTCCTCACAAAAACAAAAGACTCACTCATCAGCTACAGAAACACACGTTTTGTTGCAGCACAAGTCGTAGCTAGGGACATAGAGTTTGTGAAGAAATGAATGTGGAGGCTGTGCTGAAGGAGAAGAGGCTCAGACCCACAAAAAAGCACTTTGCTTACGAAGCTCCTGACGAACCATTTACAGAAGCCTTAAAGAGGCTGGAAGTCACATTTTTCAATGTGGTGGTGGATTGTGCCATCGGGTCAATAAATAAGAGATTTAAAACATTACATGATGTGAGGGACATATTTGGGGTTCTCCTAAACTTCACCACAATGAACAAGGAAGACTTGTCCTGCAAGTGTGAAAAGCTCTCTAAGATACAAAGCTCTGGAGCTGACTCTGACATTAGTGGAAGAGAACTGGCCCTCAAAATTAAGAACTTGCCGACTTTACCTTCACACAACATGACTGCATTGGAGCTTCTCTCCTTCATTCATCAGAAGCAACTGGAGGAACCATACTCCAATCTCTGGATTGCACTAAGAATTGCCTGCACTCTATCTGTGACAGTAGCGTCAGCTGAGAGGAACTTCTCTAAGATGAAGCTAATCAAGAACTACCTCAGATCATCAATAGGGCAGGATCGCCTCAGTGGCCTTGGCATCATAAGCATCAACCAGGACGTTGGCAGGGAGATTTTATATGATGATGTATTGATGATTTCGCCAAAAAAAAATCTAGGAGGCAAAAATTTTGAAGATACAAACTGTTCTGCATAACTGTTAACTATTACACGATTGTATCGTAGAGTTAGTAATTGTTTGGTAGTTGATAATTGTATTATTTTTGTATACATAGTTCTATGTCATTTATTCTAAATAATGTATAAGCTAATTTTCAGGAATTTCATGAAGAGTATTTTTTTCTGTTTGTCTTCTGAAAGTATATATTTGTTGTTTTGGACATAAATGTTTCATTAAAATTGTTTCATAATTGTTTTTTATTAACTCAGCCGTTTTTTGTATGTGTGTGTGCTGAGGTGATGTAGTAAGGCGTGAGTTGGTGGCTGGAGGGGTGGGGCCTCAAATGGGTATACTGCTTTGGGCCCCCTAATGGCTAGAAACGGCCCTGGTCAGAGACATATGCAAGATCACCAGTCGAGCCTTTGCCCTGCCTTTACTAACGATCTGAAAGAAGATTGTGAGAAGATAGGTGTTTCAGAATCTTCCTGTGTGTGTGTGTGTGTGTGTGTGTGTGTGTGTAATAAGTTCATAATTTATAATTTATTTTTCTTCCCTAAATTTTTGGGTGAAAATTAAGTATCTTAACAACCATTACGGAGTTGTCAATACCACAACTTAATCACGCAAAGAAAATGCAAACAACCTTTTGCTTTGATGTAAACACTTCAAGGATGGGAAAGCTTTTTCACTTTTTCATCCCACACTGTGTGTGTGTGTGTGTCTCTGTGTGTGTGTGTGTGTGTGTAATAAATCTGTTCTTTTGGGGCACGTTTCTTTTACCTGAAAGTGAAAATGTGAAATGGGAAGTTATTGTTTTAGGAATATACTGCTTTAAGTTTCTTTACCAGTTAAAAAGATTTGAGTTTCACGAGCTTAATTAAAGACTCGTTTAGCTTTTCAGCTTTTCCTTTTCTCCGGTTTGTCAAAGCTTGATCATTGTTTGCACTCATATTAGATAATGTGTACTGATGATATTCATTAAGTTAAAAAAAAATGCAAAGTAATCATTCGTTAGTTTCATGAAGCGACAGTTTTCATTTGTAATGTTGAAATTTCGTCTCATATATTATAAAAAAGACATTTAAAAAAGTCTGTTGCCCACTAACGGAAAATAGATTCTCAACTAGCAAAAGGTCGGCGCTACGCGCCGATTTTGCTAGATCTGCGGTGCTTCGGCTGAATTGTGGGCCTACGGCGTATTTTATTTTGAACATCAGTAGCCCTTTATCTGGATATCATTCCTATTCCTCTCACCTTGGGCCTCAGTAATTGGGGTGCCTGCGGCCTTCCAGTTACTGGCAAACCAATTATTCATTCAATAAAACTACAGAAAAGAACGCAGCCATGAAAATCTAAAGCTTCACAAATCTTAATACAATGAGCTCGGATTTGAAGCCTAAGATTTTCATGACTGCGTTCATTTCTATAGTTTTATTGACCAAATAACTGAACCGACAGTAATTGGGGGCCCTGCGGCCCGCCAAATCATAGTTTTCATTGTTTCGAGTGCATCAATAATATTGTTATAGTGTTCCATTAGTTGTGATAAGCATGATCTTCCTGACCGGAATCGATGTTGGTTATCATTTTTTTTCTGAGTTTCCTCATTAACCCCACCCCCTCCCATTACCCTGCCCCTCTCCCCCAATACCCCCTCCCCCACCCCTCTCCCCCATTTACCCCACGAATTTTTTTTTCTGAGTTTCCCCATTAACCCCACCCCTCTCCCCAATACCCCACCCCTCTCCCCCATTTACCCCCACCCTTCCCCCATTACCCCCAAGGGGGGAAGGGGGCTGGCACCTTGCAAAGGATTTACTTTAATTTTTTTTGAAGGGGCTGGCACCTTGCAAAGGATTTACTTTAATTTTTTTTTGGTTACATATATATATCGCATCTATTTTTCTGAGTTTCCCCATTAACCCCACCCCTCCCCCATTTTGTGCCAAAATTGATTAAAAATGAAGAAATGGGAAGAACTGTACCCCTAAAAGGGGGGGAAGGATTTATGTTAGGGATTTTTTTTTAGCATGGGCACTGCACAATAAAAAGACGCATCGAATGGTGAAAACCGCATTGTTCTACACCAATTGTAGCGACCTGTAGGTGTGCGCAAAAAACTGTTACATATATATATATATATAAGGCTTCATTTCTGAAATAGTATATTAGATAAAGGCTATTGAATACATAAGCGGACGAGACTCCATAAAGAAGCTAAATTATATTTCTTCATTTCGCATTTAATACTAATAAGAGGTAACTGCCAGCAACCTCTTCTAATATTATATCGATAACTAGATCATTTTATAGACTTATATGAACGGGAAGGCATCTTTCACTCTCTTGAAAATTGTTTTTGATAAAAAGAAAGAAAAGCTTTGCTCTCGAGCTATTTTTCACTTTCATTAGTAAAAATAACTATTGTAACACGACCCAATAATCAATTATTATTCATTCTTATCAGCTCGAACAGTGACTTTGCAAACAAGCAACCAGGATGACAAACATTTGGCAAACGGAATTAATAATGAAGCGATTTCGGTGGCTGTCACATAATGTTGTAAAACTAACCAACAATTCTCATATATATATAGCGTAAGGTTTTTTTTTTACTGTATTAATAAAGATGATAATGGTTATGGTTAATTGTTAAGGATAAGGCTGGGATCACCATGATCTTTGCAGATCAGATAATGTTCTTAATTAGTTATTAATTAGGTTGATTGATAGATCGACGTTTCTTCGTTTAATTACACAAAATAAATTGAATTATAAATGAAAAAATATGCGGATTGTTTATATTGGAAATAATGTGGACACTTGAAATAATGCTTACAATATGACAATTAATAACGCGCAGTAGATTGATGGATTCTTTATATAAAGTTAATTGAGTGATATTAAGGCCTTGCACGGTGATGTTTACATGATGGTAACGCGTGGATCACTGAGGTTAGAATTCGGAGAGCGAAAACGCTGCGACGCTCATCTTGAGGTTTCCGCGCTGTGACGTCATCTTTTGCTCGCTTGATATGACGTCATCTTTGTCGAGTTTGGTTTAATGAGTTATATCGCATTGTTGATGGCATGTTGCTGAAAGTTGCAAAGATGATTGCAAACGTTTCATTTGTCCACTCTATATATATATATATATATATATATATATATATATATTATAACTGCAAACACGCAGTATAATTAACGTAAAGAACGACGCTTTGTATAGGAGAATATTCCGCGCAAGACGAGAGCGAAAGAACGAAACAAATGAAAAAATGAGGTAACCACCCGGGAATCGAACCCGGGATCTTCCGATTGCCGGTCAGATATGATAACCATTACACCACGGGCCTCACTCAATCAAATGCCGTAATTCCTCTACATGCGCGCAGAAACCAATGCCCCAAAGGGGGTGTAATGGTTATCATATCTGACCGGCAATCGGAAGATCTCGGGTTCGATTCCCGGGTGGTTACCTCATTTTTTCATTTGTTTCGTTCTTTCGCTCTCGTCTTGCGCGGAATATTCTCCTATACAGAGCGTCGTTCTTTACGTTGATATATATATATATATATATATATATATATATATAAAATGTGTGTGTGTGTGTGTGTGTGTGTGTGCAATAAGTTCATAATTAATAATTCATTTTTCGTCACCAAATTTTTCGTGGAAAATTGTATCTTAACAACCCCCATGCACTCGAGGTAATGACAGCATTTCATTCGTAGCGTGATGGTTACGTTCTCCTCGCCTTCTACTCAGAAGGTGCTTGTTCGAATTCTGGTGGGGGCGTTTGTACATTATGTACAGTAAAATCGTGTGTATTCTTGCGATATATATACACCTTTAGTTAACCTTTGATTATATATATATATATATATATATATATTTGGTTATTTATATATATATAAATATATACAAAAAATATCCCTCAGCAGGATTCGAACCCAGGCCTTCTGACTTGGAGAGACGGCCGTTGACTATTTGGCTACGACAGGACAAAACTTAATAACCTGGCGATATTTCATTATCCAAGGGAAACGTCTGACGCTTCCGCGTCCAGAGGTATTTTTACGTTATTAACCCCCTGCATTCGAACCAGTGAACAACATTTAATTCGGATCTATCTGGTAAACACAAGAGCACCATTAGATGGAAGCGTAAATCCATTACCCCACATTTTGCATACATCATATGTTCAACACCAGTGTCTCCAAGTCAGAAGGCCCGGGTTCGAAATATGTGAATTACTGATAATTCGCGAAAGTTGTTTTTTTTAAATACCCTGTACAAATATTTGACGTTAATATGTCAAACCAAATGTTTAAATTTTAAAGAACGTAAAACTACCACGTTTTCGCTTTGTCTTGTTTAACCTCCTTCGCAACATATGACAGACGAAACCTACAGCTTCACGTGGAATCCGAATCACGAGTCGTTTCATAATTTGGACGCAGAGGACGATCCCCCATCCAACTCCAATCTAGACTCAATGTGAATTAACTTCGCTGATCGAAGGGGAAGCGGTGTTACGACACTGGCTACGACGTAGCTCAAAGTCAGCATGTGGTATATAACAGATAAGTAAATTTAGGATATAAACGAGTTAACGACATCTGATAGACTTCACATAAAACTGACAAGTTATTGTAGGTTATTCCCAAATAAGTTTAGGTTGAAACACTTTGATCGACACACTCTTAATCTGAACTAATCGAACCTGACCTACGTTAAAAATATATTATCGGAAATTTGAATAGACTTCCAACCATACACCCTTCATTTTTCAAAATAAATAAATAAATAAAGTTACGCAACGAAATAAAACAAAAGCAAGTAACATCAATTTCGGAGTATAACTTTCTTCCTGTAATTCATAAGGTATTTGTTTACAGGTTCTAGAACGAATGATACTTCAGACACAGCTTCAGCAGACGGACGTAAAATGAGAATGAAGATGAATCCTTGTGTGTGTATGGTAAACAAAACTGCGTGAAGCCTCTTGTTTTTGAACTTCAACGCAAGAATTAAGTTTTGAAGTACTTCAATAACTGTCTTACTTCACTCGTCTCCTGAAAGATCTCTCTCCTCATCCTCTTTTCGTCTTCTTTTCTCTTCTCCCTTCTTCGCTTATTCATTTGATGTATGCAGTCGAGAAATCTAGAAGTTGGAAAGTTGGGGTGGGAAGTACGGTGTTGATTTTACTTGAGAATTTGAACATTTTCCCTGATTTACAAGACTTTGTATTGTCTTACATATTTCATTTTTTATAGTTTTATGATGCAATAAAAATTAATAAAAAACACTTATTGAAAGGAACAATCGAAATGAGAGATGAACAATGTTAATAAAAAAGTGTCCAAAGAAAAAGATAAAAGAAAAAGTTGCTCTGAAAAATTAGCCGAAAGGGTTCACCATGGGTTAATCGAAATGATTATAATTGGACGAATTGAGTTCCAATTACTCGGAGGATCATTCGAAAATCATCAGTCAACCTGTTTTACACAGACAGAAATCTCGTTTTCTGAGCCCAGCTCAGTTTAGTAATTTTTAATTAAAAACACCTTTATTGAAATGGAGTGACGACACGCTGTTCAGCTGAAATGAAGCTTTATTAAAAGACTGGAAGTATATACTGTACAAGTCATAACTTAGTTTGTACTCAATTGCTAAAAAGTTAAACCGAGAGCTTTGAAAGTAAGCAAGGGAAAACTTTTTATTTCCAAACAATAAGGGACTCATTCATATATAGTTTTAACAATCTTTAAAAGTTTTTGCTATTCTTAGAAAGAATCAAAGTTTTAGGAACTAGATCCTTCTCCGTAAGGATTCGTGGACATTCACTACAGATTCGTCCATATTTTTAAATGCGATGATACCTCACTTTCAATATAGCCTTTTAAGATTATTTTGAGTATTAATACCTAAAGTAACATGCCACAAAACATCTATTATTTTTTAACTTTCGAAAACATTTAGATCACTGAAAATGCGCTTTTTCATAATTTAATTTTATGATCTCTCGTGGAACAGTGGTTAGAAATTAGATTCACAATGTAAGGGTTCTAGGCTGAACTCATGACTCTTATACTCGTAGTTCGCGTCCACCGCTCTTTGTGGTGAAGTTGGGGTTTCATATGTTACCAATAATAAGATCACTGTAGTAAGTATGAGCATATTCACTCTTTTTTTTTTAACAGACTAATGTACTCGTGAGAGTTTCTTGGATGTTGTTCCATTTTAAGTCCTTCAACTATTTAGTGGAAATGAGACCGGTAGCAACGGCATCCACAGCATCAACTGGAGAAAATGAAGCTGTCATTTTGAGGCCACGGTCAAGCTATAGAAATTATGAACAGCAGACTCGTCGATTACCCACTTAGCTCGGGTCAGTCAATGGTTGGTTTAAGGATTTCTTAACATGAAGGTAGTACTGAAAGATTTCGAACAGACGTCTTTTTACTACATTCAGGCTGAGATGATGTAAAATCCAGTGAATTATGATTGAGTTAATGTAATAAACACGTTTCCAGTAATTGAATAAAAGTAAAAGCTTTATATGCCAGAACAGTTTATTAATATTCGCAGCAGTGATGTAGTCGAGACCACCAAGTCCGAGACTGAGACCGAGACCGAGACCTGATCCTGTGAGACCAAGATCGAGACCGAGATCAAAGGTTCGAGATCGAGATCTACCTTCCGAGATCGAGACCCTTAAAATTCGAGACCGAGATCGAGATCGAGACCAAGCTCATGCCCTTTCAATTTGTTTTACACTACTATGGAAATTAGACTATGTTAAGTATATTAATAAACTAATAACTACTTTCTCAACTACTTTCTCAGATGTAGTGTGTTGAATGCAAAAAGTGTAGCCTCTAAATTAACAAATGAATATATATATATATACTGTACATACTTTTTATTTATTTACTTCTTTTATATCTGTTACAGAAGGTTTAATGAACGTACCCACTACCCAGTTTGACTTGTGCATTTATTTAAAGCATGATAGGTGTTCATTACACTTAAGGAACATCAGCATGCTCAGAAGATCTGCTGAAGTTCGACTTCTGTGGGGCCTCATTACACTGGCCAACAAAATGAAACTTTTTTTTCTCATCACAAACATGATCACACTTTTCTTAATGTATTTTTCGCGCTGATTCCGAATCTGGTTTTATTTATTTTCTAGCACGTATAGTTATATAGATACACTGGTTTTGATATTTTTAAGTTTTTGATATTGCTATAAGAAAATTTATGGATGTATAGATCACACTTAGGAATGCTAAACAACAAATACATCATATACCTTATTCAATGTACTTATAAATAAAGAATATATACATTATTTTATTAAAAGCGCTGTGAGTGTGATTTCCTTTTGTAAATTTGGCCTGGATTGTCACGATACAGCATCCAACAATGGTCCGCCATCATGCTTTCATTCCAATATCCTTGGTAGCGCTTCTCCATCATCTGAATATCTTGATGGAAGCGCTCTCCTTGCTCGTCACTCACTGCACCAAGGTTTTCAGGAAAGAAATCTAAGTTGGAATGCAGGAAGTGAATTTTTAACGACATTCGACACTCCATTTCTTTGAAGGCATCAAGGAGGTTCTTGATTCCATCCTTATACGCAGGTGACTTGTTGCTTCCAAGAAAGTTTTCACATATCCATTTGAACGCCAGCCAAGCCTTCAATTCCAGCGGACTTAGGACTTTTTCAAATTCAGTGTCATTCAAAACTTCCCTTATTTGTGGCCCAACAAAAATTCCTTCCTTCAATTTTGCTGCAGTAACCTTCGGAAATTCCCTTGAAAGGTATTGGAACCCTTCAGAATTGACTTTACCCATTGCTTTAACAAAATTCTTCATTAAATCAAGTTTAATGTGAAGAGGTGGCAGATAGATCTTTTGGGGATCCACTAAAGGGACAGACTGGACATTGCTTATCCCTGGGACATATGTATGCCTAAGTGGCCAGTCACTTTTGGTGTAATGTTCTATAGTGGCGCGACGGTCCCACAGGCAAAGGAAACAACAAAATTTTGTGAATCCTGACTGCATACCCATAAGCATTCCTGTAACTTTTAGATCTCCACAAACATTCCATTGATGACTGTCGTATTTGATTGCCTTAAGTAGTATATCCATATTGTCATATGTCTCTTTTAGATGGACGGAATGGGCAATGGGGATGGATGGCATTATATTACCATTATGCAAAAGAACTGCTTTCTGGCTTCTCTGCGACGAATCAATAAAGAGGCGCCACTCAGATGCCACATACGTCTGAGATATGGCTGTAAATAGTCCATTGATGTCATGGCAATAACAGAGAGGACCGTCTACTGAAAAGAATGCTGTTAATTCAAAATTCCGCTTTCGGTAGTAACTAATACGAACATTGTTCTCAAGTAAATTGTTCTCCTTTAGTCTTGAGGCGAGAAGCTCTGATTTCTCTTTAGACAGCGATAAGTCTCTAACAAGATCATTCAACTGTCCTTGGGTTAACTTTTTAGGCTCTAAATGTCTACCTTCAAAAGTGTACTCTGGTTCTGTAGATGGTCCGGAAACGCCAGTTGCACCTTCATCACTTTCCATGTCATCTATGATAGAATCTAGCCTATCACTTGGGGGAATTGGAATGGGCAATGTTTCATCATGTTTTACTGGTCTACGTGCTGAATCCAAGTTTGGATATACAATCTGGTGTTTGTTCTTGGCAGAAAACCCCATTAAGTTCACACTACAAAAATAACAGTCTTCATGATGATCTCTCGGCTCCCTCCATATCATGGGTATGGCAAATGGCATTGAAGCTTTTTTTTGTTAAGCCAATCACGTAATCCATTTGAACAGCCAGAACAGATTTGATGTGGCGCCCATGGTTTATCTTGGTCACCTAGATGGCAACCAAAGTATAGCTTGTATATTTTCTTAATGTCGGTTGTAATACTTCGTCGCTGTGTTTTAGTTGTCAACTGGCCGCATACGAAACAGAACTTGTCGGGGTCATTCTTACATTGTCGAGGCATGTTGACTGACCTGAGCAAACTATAAATTCAAAAAAAATGTACACCAACTTGACACAACAAGTTCTTGGACTGGACTGATCTTTTGACACACAAAGCACGGCGTTGTTGCCTGAATCACAATGCTGCTAGACGTAAAAGCTCACACCTGAAATACATAAGATGTATAATTAAGATAATTGAAATAAATAAGATGAATAAACTAAAAAAACACAATAAAATAAACACAATCAAATGTTGAAATATTAGTATTTTGCCTATTTAAAATGGTTAAATCTGTGTAGTTATATATATGCCTTCATCTTGAAAACTATACGTGCTAGAAAACATCTGAATGCAGTTTTGGAATCAGCGTGAAAAATGCTATCCAGCCACCACAAATTTTACTCTGATGAAAAATCTTTGTTGACCAGTGTTATTATGCCCCCATGGCTAAATACACGCTCACTTGGAGCACTAGAGGCAGGCACTGTTAAAACAGTCATGGCAATATTGGCCAGTGATGGGAATTTATCCCTTTTCTGGTGCCAAAACTTTATTGGAGAGCAGTTGTCTAAAATATGAATGAATACCTAGAGTCCCTTACTTTTACAAACTTTCATAAACATTCTGAATTGTGTCTGTTCAACCAAGCCACCATCATGAGTATGCCAATAACATGTATTTTTCATTACGGTCTCGAGAGGTCTCGAAAGGTCTCAGGGAGAAAAACCGAGACCGCGTCTGTCGAGACCGAGATCGAGACCGAGATCTAAATAGCGGAGACCGAGATCGAGATCTGCAAATTGGGTCTCGAGATCGGTCTCGAGACCGAGACCGATCTCGAGACCTACATCACTGATTCGCAGTACAAGATTCGATACTTTACATATAGGCTTGCCAACTTTCTGAAGTACAATTCAGGGATATACCTTGTTACCTTGTTAACCTTGTTAGGGTTCCGTGCATCGGTCTTTCTTCACACGAACGTCAAGCTAGTGGCCCCGCCTCTAGTCCTGGCTTGGTGGAGGAGCGAGTTGTTCTCTTGCGCTCTCCACCGTACATAGACAGGTACACCCGGCTCATCTGGTACCGTCCTGAGCCAGGCATCTAGTCTTCTCTTGAAGATTTCAACTTTGACCCCTGTAACGTTTCTGAGATCCTTTGGAAGCTGGTTGAAAATTCTTGGCCCCCTGACGACCAAACTATTTTCCTTCAGTTGAGGAGGTCCCTTGTCGGGCCTTTAATTTTGGAACACTACACATTCTGCCTTCCTATTTTCCAGAGTCGTTTGGATATATATATATATATATATATATATATATATATATATATATATATACAGGGTGGGCGGAAAGTAGCTCCCTATTTTGGATTGGTAAAAAAATACGTATATTATCCATTTATTTCAGAAGAAATAATATAAAAAGGTAGGCATACATGGTAGGTTTTCTCTAAAATTCAATGTGGGCTCCAACTCTTTCCACCAGCTTCTGGAGCCGCCCAGGAATGGCGTCCACTGACTTTAGCAGGAACTCCGGCGGGATGGAGGACATGACTTCCCGAATTCGGTCCTCCAGTTCTTGCAATGTCCTCGGTTTGGTGCGGTAGACTTCTTCCTTTACCCACCCCCAAAGAAAGAAGTCGCACGGTGTCAAGTCGGGGCTCCTGGCTGGCCATTGATGTGGACCACGACGACCCATCTAACGCCCAGGGAAGTGGGCATCCAGCCACTCACGGACAACAAGAGCGAAGTGCGGAGGGGCGCCATCTTGCATAAATATCAGATCGTCGATGTTCTCCCATGTGCTGACAACCGGCCAGACCTCGTTTCGCAACATAGCGAAGGGCGACCACATCTTCGAACATCTGCCACAGACCCCGTGGTCATGAGCTTCGAGTGGCAGTTCTTGATTGTTTTCGGGTCCACTTGGGCACGTGGTCCGTGAATGGCCCGCCACCATCTTTGAACTCGAATGACAGATTGCCAAACTTCGTACCGTGCCGCCAACTGGGCACGCTCCTGCAGTGTTAAACGCTCAGCCATGTTACCCTTCAATCTGAAATGAAAAAAAAAAATGAACGTTACAATTGTACCACTTTAGAGAACACAAAGAGAACACTTTAGAGAAAAAAAGATTACCTTTACAATTGTACCACTTTAGAGAACACACAATAACAATATAACAATACAATCACAATTTATACATAATTTATATGTAATTTAAATTAGGGAGCTACTTTCCGCCCACCCTGTATATATATATATATATTAGTTGCCTCTGTATATAAATTAATATATTAATTACGCGGTTGCCATGATAAATTAAAATAAAATAGATAACTAGAGACAAGAAAAGTCTGTAACAGTAGCGAGCCAAGTGACCATCGGCCTGATAGATGAGTGAGTGACGAGATTGACGAAAATTGTGGAGCCCGGAAGCCTAGAATCAAACTCGTCTGAAACATGTCTGGGTTTGGTTCTGGCGTCTCAATCAAGTTATGAACTTGAAATGCCAATGCCCAGTAAACATTTTTTTTTTGTAAGTTACATTTAGGAACATATAAAAACATTAATTTAATTATTGTGTGGGATACTAGCGTTTTATTTTCAAGCAGATTTTTTTTTAAGAATCTGGGAGATTAGGTAAGCGTTCCGGGAGCCGGGAGAATATACATAATTCTGGGAGACTCCCGGCGAATGCGAGAGGGTTGGCAAGCTTATTCATGTACCATCTTTCAGCTGGACAGGGAAGTGGAAAAATTAAATTCAAGTAGTTTTTAAATACCAGAGGCTTGAAGGTCACATGATTGGGGCGTGGCTTCTCTCATTCCTTACCGTCGCATTAAATCCGTAGTTTCCTTTTGATAAATTGAAGTTTGGAAAAGATTCAATTAAAGCAGAATTAACTATTAATCTTTTAATGTAATTATTTAAATTAAAAACTATTTTTCTTTCATTCCAATTAACCGAGGGATTATTATGATGAACATGTTTAAAAATTGCACTGGATTTGTTAGCAAACATGACGTCTTGCACGTCTTCAATCGTTTTTCAAAACTTTTACCCGTTTATCAAATATAGTTTTTATCATGGTGATTACGAGCGATTTTGTATACTATGGATTTGTCAGTCATATCAGTTTTATTTTTTTTATTATTTGGCTGCTGACTGACTGTGGAAAATTGAAGGTTATTTTATAATTAGTATTTCTCAGAAATTATTTAGTATTCTTTAAGTCACGGATTTTCAACCTTGTCTCCGGTTACCCTTTTCAAAAATGAAGGTGCATTTGTATACAGAGTTTAGTCACACACACACACACACACACACACACACAGAAAATAACGATGATTAACTTGCATTATTGAAATGTTTTGAAAAAAGCATTTGCAAAAGAAAAGAAAATGAGAGAAATTCGTATTTTGCCATCTCACTGTGTACCCCTGAAAAATCTATTACCAAGGATTGAAAATCCCTTGCTCTTAGTCTTTATTAATATTATATAACACAACAATGTACTTCCTGTTATTACAGTAAGTCCCCGGTTAACGTCGGGGATGCGTTCCTACAAACCACAATGTTACTGGAAATAACGTTAAGCGGACGTCATTTTACCATAGAAACCTGTCATAAGTGAGGATGCGTTCACGGACAAGGAAACTCACAGGATATGAAACTTATTTATTACAAAAAATACAAAAGAAACCCAAAATAAAGAAAAAATATGCATTATATATTAAATATAATAGACATAATATATTTACAAAAATATACAGAAGACTCAAAATTAAATTATATACAAGCCCATCACAGAACGAGAGTAAGTCTTCGAAGTAGAGAAGAACGCATCCCGAGTTGTTTGCCTCGCTTCTCTCTTCTTCTTAGTGTAGATTTCCCTGTAACATTTGATAGCGTCAGTAGTATAGTTGCAAAATGCTTTACTGCAAGTTGCAATTGCATAATGTTGCAAGAGTGCCAACCCCCAACCCCCCTTTGTTGCCAACCCCAAAATGGGACTGCAAGGGGTATGCAACCTGGAGTTATCCCCCAAGCTGAAGCCCACAAAGGGGAGTGCCAACCTTTGTTGCCAACCCCAAAATGGGATTGCAAGGGGTATGTAACTTAGAGGCGGAGTTCTCCCCAAAGGTGAACCCCCCCAAAGGGGCATACCTAACCTAAACAGCCTCTTTGGGGGAGAAGGGGACACCTCACCCCCCAAAGGAGCAGAAAGAGATAGAAGTAGATAGGAGAGGACCCAGAGGTCTTTGCTCGGCTGATTGCCGAGCTCATATGAGTTCTTCAGCCACCCACCGCCCTCTTATAGGGTCCCAAACAGCCAGTTGACTGCTGAGTTGCCAGATAACGCCATGTGTTTAATTATTAATCAGCCAGTCGGGTGCTGAGTTGCCAGATAACGCCATGTATTTTATTGAAAGCATATATTCCAGTTGGTTTAGAAGGCCGATTTGACAAATAGCAACTAATTAATTATTCTGTTTTAGAAAAAAAATTATATAAAAGTGTTCAAGGAATAAATAAAACACCATTACAACGTTCTGTTTATGAATTAATGCATATACAATGGGACACATATATGATCAAATAATATAATGGAAAATATATAATAATACAAAAAATAGTATTAACCAAATATTAGAAAAATATATATTTATATTAATTATATATAATATAACAAAACATAGTATTAACAAAATATTAGAAAAATGTAGTTATATTATAAAAAGTTATATTATCAAATATTGGTACTGGAAAATATATATTTATATTAATTATATATAATCGTACAAAACGTAATATTAGCAAAATATTACAGTAAAAAAATATATATTGTCTTTACGTTCTACGGTGATAAACGCTAAATTCAACGGTGATTGATGCTATATCCACATCGGCATTACTCTGCACGATGTGGTAAAACCGTCCAAGCATCACTTCACCGTTTAACTAATACGGCGGTTTATATTCGATATAAATGGCTTTCATATCATTCAACACTATTTTTGTACCCACTTTACACTCGGCAGGCAAGTTGTCTTTAAGCGCAGCTAGAGCACATTCAAAAGCACGCACAAAAATGTCATCGTGGGGTGTTACGTTGAACACAAGTTTATAATCTTGCCTTTCCAATCGGGGTTTTTTTCTTAACGTCCCGAACTTTTCAATCGTGAACTCTTCTTCACTCGACATAGCGGCAATTGAAATATTCTTCCAAGTCGTAACGACACCTATCCACTATATAGAGGTACAGTTCTTCAGGTGAATGTACGAGCTCAGCTCTGTACCTCTCAAGTGCTTTGTACCAAAGCTCAAGATATTTCGAAGAATCTAAACCTTTTAAATACGCATCCAGATCTAGACCGTTCTCACCCTGTTCATTCCTACATTCAACAAATCCGTCGAGCAGAGCGGTGTAAGCGTATTCAAGCACTGTGTCAAAATAAACCATGTCTGTAACACGCGCGTCTAATATAGGCTTCAACTTACGGAATCCGACGATCTCAAACATTCTGTCGAGGATGAAACGGTTTCGTGTAGGAACAAGAACGTCATTATCAGCTGTGTTCTTCGACATCAGTCGTATATCAATACATGGTTGATTGTTATTTACACTCAATGTACAAAAATGGTATATGAGGAGGTTTCACTAATCACCTCTCTTATTATACCTACATCTACATCAGCTGGTATTTTATAACGGTCCTCAGCCCACCTCT
The DNA here is from genome assembly GCA_023014485.1 of Bathynomus jamesi. Lineage (NCBI taxonomy): Eukaryota > Metazoa > Arthropoda > Malacostraca > Isopoda > Cirolanidae > Bathynomus > Bathynomus jamesi. Next base: position 63,588 of record JAJOZX010007305.1, on the reverse strand, counting down.
CAACCACCACGAAGATTTTATGCATCTCCTCAAGATTTAAATAAATAACGTTACGCTTGCTTGCATGCCTGCAGATCGTTTCAAACACAGTTAATGGTGCCGGTTTCCCGCCTGAACACACGCAACGACTTCGTTACGGAGACGTCGTACGAGGCGTTGAGAATGCTTCTCAAAGGGAGTTCCATCGTATTCACACAGCTCGAGATGACACGTCCACTCGGCGCAAGCTCTGAGAAGGCTATGAGCCACAGGAGACAGGCAGGCAGGCAGGATCGGCTCAACGGGCGGGTGATTCACCCTGATGAAACGTGAATGGGTTTGTTCGAACTCGTATGATCCGTGAGGAGTGAGTCGCACCATAATCTAATGAAACGAGTGCGGCGCTGACCCAACATGAATTGTTGTATCCCATTATATTGGGCAGGTGTCTTGAGAAATTTTCCGGTACAAGAATTAATTTCCTTTTTAATGTTTTATCACTACCACTTCCCTGAATACGCACCAGACATTTTTGCAAAGGGGGATCTTCATGAACTAAACACATTTTATAACGTTTTATCTCTCCTAAACATCTTCACATTGCGGGGCGCTGTTAGAGAGAAACATATGTTCATATTTATCCTTTTTGTGTAACAGGCGATACTCATCTCTAAAATCTGTTAAAAACTCACATAGCCTTTTAGCCACAACCTCACTACAAACCTCATCATGATATATATTAATGTAGTGGTAAAAATACTTAAGATTGTCCATGATGACGAGATTCACATTTTCAGTCGTAGGGTATGAGTAATCGACATGGTGTAGCATGATATAATACCGTTTATCACACCACTCATCCACAAGACTCACTACCATAACTGTTGTTTAGCTTCTGAGCGTGCCGCTTCTTCTACCACGCGGTGCACGTGAGCCTTTATAAAGCTTAGTTCTATAACATACTTCAGTACATCGTCTGTACTGCGAAATCCTACAATCCCTCGCCAGAATATCCGTAGAGTATTTGAAGCCTGACCCTTCGCACGATTCAATGCAGCCTTAAAAGAGTCAAAGGAGGCGGGGATAGGGAGTTTTTCAGTATCCACTACATCTACGCACTTTGCTGAATACCACTTCATAAATGTTAACACGCGATATTAAAGGTGGCCATTTCCTTCTATGCGAGAGAATACACGTCTGAGCTCAAGGGTATACAGAGGTCAACTGAGTACGGAAGGTAGAGGTCTGCTCAGGTTGCGGCGTGATTCACGTCGCCGGTCTTACAGTGGGCGGGGCTTAACTTTTACTGTACATACGCACACACGCAAAGTGAAACGCAAGTTGAAACACGATTTATTTAATAAACGAATAATCAGGATGTACATATATTTACAAATACGTGTAATAAATAAGTTAGCAATAGACATATCAAAGATTGTGGTATCCAAAGGGCACGGTGTCATAGGTGCCAGGCACTTGGTAACGTTTCCTATAGTGTTACGGCACACCTTTGTACCCCTAAGTTCCTTCACGCCCCCCAGCTTCTGCGCCCGAAAATTGTGGGTGCCTACAGTCAGTTGGGGCGGTCGATCACCCTCATCATCTTCCAAGCACACTAACTCCTTCAGCGAATCAAAGTTGACGACCCGCCGATTCGCTTGGTTAAGCGTGATGCCCTTTGCCTTCACGATATATTTCATATCCTCACCCACCCTCACCCGTACCCCATAAGTTTTAGGTCCTGTTGAGACAAAAGAGTCGGCGTATGCGATGTCTCCATACTCATCCTTGATCTCATCAGTGAGCTCGCCGAGGAACTCCCCAATAGCAGGCATGTATTCACCACTCCTCGCTGTGAATATCACGCTATCTGTATCGGCATACAATATCTCCGCCCAAGAAATGCAATAGACCCCAAAGTTTGATGCGGGCGTAGGCTGTTGTGCTGGCTACAGGAATGTTTGTAACCGTGAGGTATCTGTGGCCAATTCAGTGTTGTTGTACTTTATTATGTAAGTATTACCTACATTCACAATCTCCATGACTCTTTATCGGGTGCGTTGGCGTATCCCAGACTTCCCCTATAACTTTGCGCCAAATGAACATTCCCTTTACGGTATTCTGCGCAAACTTTCCCCAAAGGCTGTTTAGGCACAATTTTGCTAAAGCGCTTGCCAGGATTCTTTGCAATTTGGGCACGATCAAGTTGTATACCTTCGTGGTCGCGGTAACGTTGAATATAGCAGACTTTTCATCTTCGGTATCAACTCCTCGCGGATACCCTGATGCCTCAACCTTATCCTTCAAAAATGCGTTTATATACGGTGTGAAAAGGTTGGGTAGCTTCTGAAACCTCCACACCTCATGTATCTTCATATTCTATACCCATGGCGTACGGCTAGGCTCAGGACTTGTATATACGCCTCTGATCTTACGCTGGTGGGGTATATGGTCACAATCACCGTTATTCTCTTCCGCGCACTTCACGCACAGGGGAAACATGAGCTTGTGGTCGATAACGACGGGTAAGATCGGCATCCATAAATCGTTAGGGGGGCACGTCTACGAAAGAGAGTCCAAAGTAGCGATCATTCAAATTTCTTGAAAATCGGATGGAGGGCAGGTTAGGTCCCACCAGTTTCTCAGGCGCACCCACGGGTACGGGTTGTTCTTCATCACGTAGGGGTATAAAGAACAGAAATCGTAGTAGTGGAGCTTCACACCCTCCGTAGGTGGAAAGTATAGCTTGAAGGGATTTGTACGCCCACCGAACAAGCTATCACCGCATTTGAGAGGTTCCAGTACCATTGAACGCTTGATCGTGTTTATTTCCTCACGGTACGCCCCGTCTGTCTCCATCCGTGCATCATATTCATGCTCCCACAATTTGTGAGTGAACTGGGAGCCTATAAGTTGATCGCGGGTGCGGTCCATGCAAGACAGTCGGCAGGAGATCTACCGTGGATATCTCGGCGATTCCGCACACAGGAGGGGCATCCATGCCACCAGCATCCGTTAAAGGAGTACACAGTCTTCACACCAGTGACACGGTTTTCACTTAGCCCATCAACCCAAAAAACACGACCATTAATCTTAATGGGTACTTCACCCGTGTTGCGGGCGTGCTTTATGTATACACCTGTCTGTTGCTGTAGGTATGAGCCAGTAAATAGCCTTGTGGCCATAACTGCGGGGTTGTTTCTGTGAATAATGGCTAAGGTGGCTTTAGGCATGAAGTTATTCTTGAACACCGTAAAACATAATGACGCGATGGTGGTTGCGACTTGCAGCGGATCGCATTTGAAACGGCCTATGTACATCCTTCTAAAGGCCTGGAAACATACTCTAAGCACTCGTACATCATTCACGCAATAACGCTCACATTCATCAGCTATATTATAAGGATTACGTTCATTAAAACTGTTGTAGTATCGATCAAAGTCTTCACGTTCATCTGCACTCATACAATCATAGTTAAAATAATGTTTGGGTGGAGGTAGGCCTACGTAGTTTAAAGTTCGCTAGTGAGGAATGTGTAAGGGAAGTATCCTTTTGAAACTTCAGCTGCTACCCCATCACCTTGGGTAGCTTTGCTAATTTACAAGGTGTGAATAATAAAGTGTCTTTAAATTGTACATTACCTCTTATTTGCATCTGTATTAATTTGTTGCCTCTTTTCAATGGATCACCTGTAAATATCTCAGAACTCGTGCTCAAGCAACTCCTTATAAAGGAACTGCGTGTCAAACTTTGCCCCGTTATGGGCGAGAATATACACAGTCATTTTTTTAACTTGTCGGCTAACTTGACAATATAGGACACAAATAGTTTCACAGGACTATCGTGGACATTCGTTTTAAAAACGTTTGTCCGTTTACCACATTTGGGGCACTCATCACACTCGATCTCCATACACTCATCACAGATAGTTTGGCTCACAAGTAAATGTGGAATTACCTCTTTGGTTTCAGCGTTCGTGTATGTTTCTATATCGTAGTATACAGTTATACAAGGTTGTTTTTAGGCTTGGCGTCTTTCATATAACATACATGCTTTACTCCATCCGCCTTATATTCCTCCTGGCATGTAGGACAGTGAATTTCGTCACATTTGTGCTTGAACTTCCCTACCATTCAAGGTGAAACATACCACATTCACAGATTCTCATTTTCCTGCACGTGCCAATTGATTTATGGAGCTCAAAACAGCTATTATTGAAAAATGTGCGTCTACACACATTACAATCCCGCTTCTCAGCTCAACTACACGGCTTTCACATTTGGGCTTTTACACTGCTCACATACCATGTGGCAATCTTTACAATGTTTCACTATATCATCCGCAAACTCGAGACACCCCTTACACAAATCATGATGTCGTCCATATTTTCGACTTTTATCATAACTCGCGTAAAGGCACCTTATATTACGGATGGGGAGATACGTTGTACCTGACAGTCCTAAAATAAGTAGGGGTCTTGTACGATCTCTCACACTGCTTTTAAAAACATACACAGTCCTACGACGATCATCCAGTCCAAATACACTATACGGCATTCATTTCTGTTCTACCCTTCTCAGCTCTTCAGGACCCATATTACAGTCAAATCAAGTTCACAGTCTACAGCTAGTTTACGGGCACGCTCCACGACCGTAGGCAACCAAATTTTTGTGGCCTGTGTATTTAGTACAGTAAACATGCGAGCCAAGACTACTGCTATAAAGCCGCAACCACGATCGACGTTTATATGCCGTCTAAAATAGCCTGAGAATTGAAGTTAAGAGTATAGGTGTGGCACTATGGCCCGCAACACGGAATACACGGTCAATATTTACCGTGAAGTTGTCCATATTGAAGCTATACTACTTTGGGAGGCTGCATTATACGACTAATATATATCTACATCTTCAGCCCAAACGTCTAAATGGCACTACCACCCAAAAATCATCTACATCGCTATCATCTGAGCCGAATCCGAAGGACAGACTCGTCCTGACTTCACGCTCGTCGCGGTTCTGAAGGGCAAACTCTACAATGCGCTTTACAACGCGACGTAGCCCGTGCTCAATTCCATTGCTATACAGGGATCTAGGATCAACCCTGACTATATACCGATTTCTAGTCAAGGCTGGGGTAGGGGTTGCGGAGCGCACCAACTCGAATGTTACACCTTCCTCAACAGAATGGGGTGCAGCTGTGGAGGATGAATAAGGGTTTATATTGGCTGATGTGGGATTGGTTGCGTAAGACGTTGAGGGTTGGAGTTCTATTACTGCAGATTCAACAGAACGGGGGACAGCTGTGGAGGATGAATAAGGAGGTATAGTGGCTGAACAAGCTGATGTGGGGTTGGCTGCGTAAGACGTTGAGGGCTGGGGGACTATTACCACAGACTCAGCAGAACGGGTGGCAGCTGTGGAGGATGAACAAGGGGCTATATTGTCGGATCGATCTACTGTGGGGTTGGCCGCGTAAGACGTTGAGGGCTGGGGTTCTACTGCTGGCTGTCTAACAACTGACGCGTATCTCACGCGTTTTATACCTGCCGTGGAGGACTCTTCACCATGTCGCTGCTTTGAATGTGCTACACGTGTCGGTGGTGAGGGTTCATCGGAGGGTATGGGCAATGTAGATGCACGGTCAATGGATTCATCCGTGATGTCGATGATGGGGGCTGTACATCGTCGTCATTCACGGTTCTGTGGAAGAAGAAAACAAAATATAAGGAGCAGAACTCGTTATTTGTGATATTCTGTAAATGAGACACTTAGGGGTGTGACGTGTTAGAAATGGAAGCTGTAGAAAAATTCAGATTCACGAGTCCATCCACATGTATTATATCTGAACCGACAGGATGTGGTAAAACGGTGTTTATGCTTAATATCATTAAAGAAAAGAGTGAAATGTTCTCAAAATTTGTGCATAAAGTTATATGGTGCTATTCGACATACCAATCAGTGTTCAACGAATACCAAGATGATGTATTGTTCCACAAGGGGGTCTATGACGTTAATTCACTAAAGGGAAATGAACATACAGTCATCGTAATTGACGACCTCATGTTGGAGATGGATAAAACGTTTGCCGAGATATTTACAGTATTCTCCCACCACCTTAACATAAATGTGCTCTTCATCAATCAGAATCTATTTTTCAAAAATAGATACATGCGCGATGTGTCGTTAAATACGTAATATCTAGTCTTATTCGCGCAACGTAGAGATGTGTCACAAATTGGGATATTAGCCAGTCAAATGTTCCCGAGTCAGCGTAAGGAGTTTTTGGAGGTTTATAAAGAGGTCACAAAGCAACGTTATGGATATTTGCTTTGTGACCTTCACCCGCGAAACACGTTTAGGGTGCTTCTAAGAACGAATATATTTCCAAACGAACCTGAAACCGTGTATATTCCAGAATGACGAATAGGCTAAAGAAATACCGCGAATTAATAAAAATCTATCAACGATTGCCTCTAGCATTGCAGCAGATGTTTGTTAAAAATATCGACTCTGACTTTTTAAAATGCATCTGCGAAATCTGCCTTAATGTTATAAAATGTAATGTTCCAATGAAATCCTCTCAGAAGGCTCGCTTACGTCGTTACAAGAACATAATACGGACGCTCGCCCATAAAAGTCAGACTGTGGGTAAGAAAAAGCGTATTATTGTACAAAGAGGCGGTTCGTTCCTACCCATCTTATTTTGAATTTTGGGGCCTTTATTGACTAGATTAATATAATGAAGAAGGTGGTTGTGATCCCGCGCGAAGTGTATGCTTCATTACAAAGGACCCCAGACGCGGCTCTAGAACCCCGTAAAAGTAGGCTTAAAAGAATGGAGAGTGAGATACTGTCCCTATTAAACAGTGAAAAGGCACCTGATGAGAAAAGGGTTTTGTATGAAGAGGCTTTGCAGAAATTTCTTCATGAGTACGAAGATTGTAAGCATCCTACAGAACTCACCGTGAGGCACAGCTCGAGTAGCGTAGAGCATAGTGACACAGGGCCTGAGCAACCAAAGAGTAGCGGAACACAGCACATCGAACATGTGCTAAAAACAGCCTCCCCCATACATTGACGAATAAAGGGTTAAGTCTTTATAATCTATTGAGGGAGGATCCCATCATACAATGGACCGACACAGGCGAGGTCGTTGTTGATGGAGCACGGGTACAAGGATCCAATATCGTTGATATTGTTCATGATCTGGTGAGAAAGTGGGATAGGCCCTCAGCAGCAGGATGGAGACATATTAAAGCAAGACTACAGCAAATAAATGTCCCCAAAACATTGACAGGTAATTTCTGAATAGGTTAAAAGACTTGGAGCATGCATCGCACGTGTCACAACTGAGTACACCTTCGCCCACAACAGTCGCCGTACCTCTGAAGAGAAGAAAGAAGAGAGTAGAAGGCCAACCTTATCCACGTGCCTCTAAAATACGCAAATGGCTAACATATTAAGTAAGCACTATTATGACATTTCTAGCCCGGCATCCTATGGTAGCGTTAATAGACTGTACAGAGGTACTTATGGTGTAAGGAAAAAAGATGTTGAGAGATTTTTGAGTGCCCAGGATGCTTACACACTTCATAAACCGGTGAGAAAAAGGTTTAAAACAGCCAAGACAACAGCCGCATCGATTGACTCTATTTGACAGGCAGATTTAACAGACATGCAAAGATATTGAGTGTACAACGACGGCTACCGCTACATCCTATTCATAATAGATGTATTCTCTAGATACCTGTGGCTAATTCCCCTGAAAAATAAATCGCCCGAAACAGTTGCTAAAGCGACCAAAACACTGATGTTGAAAGAAAACAGGGTTCCTGGCTATTTTTGCACGGATATGGGAAAAGAATTTATAGGACGCACTTTTACATGCTGTCAGAGTTTAATATCAGCTATTACACTTCCAATTCTATACATAAAGCTTCTTTAGCTGAAAGAGTTCAAAGTACCATAAAGGAACGCATGCACCGTTATTTTACACATAAAAACACGTACAGATATATAAACGTTCTCGATTCACTGGCTTCATCCTACAACCACTCACACCACCGTACGATCGGCACAACGCCTAACACTCTGCGCGTTTCAAAATCAGTGACTATGTAAGGATGTCACGTTCGGGAAATAAATTCGCGAAGGGTTTTGAGCAAGGATGGACACGCGAGATTTTTAAAGTTAGGGCTATGAGGCCTAAAGGTGAGATAATGATTATTACGTTGAAGATTTGAATGGGGAAGAAATCTCGGGAGGTTTTTACCGCGAGGAACTGCAGAAAGTGGCATTTAATTTAGGAAAAAATGTGTTTAAAATTGAGAAAATTTTAGGAAGCAAAGGTACAGGAAAGAGAAAAATGTACCTGGTGAAGTGGCTAGGTTACACAGAAAGCTTCAACACCATATAAAAGGTGATGCAGTAATGAAGCTTAATTAGTATGCAACATGACTCCTAACCATTTCTACGTCACACTACCGTCCTCCTCGTCCCTATCTGTACACCCTAACAACACACTAGCCAACTTTGTAACAGAGCTCCACGGGCCCATTGAACTGGGTTGTGATTCGTATGAGGTGGGGCTATGTGAATTTCAGCTGGATACCCTCTTTTAAATATTGATTATAAAGATACAGTGTTTCTGGTTCTTAGAGACATTGATGAGTGTGAAAAAGCCGGGCTAACTCGGGATGCTACTAAACGTATCGCCCGGACTAAGGCAGCAAAACATTACAGTACAACAGTGTCACTAGGGCCTAGTCATTATGGCTCGGTTGATGATGTGAGAGACTTAAACGCAAGTTTTAAAAACTCAAATCTTACGAATGATTTATTATACGAAATCGTAAACAGAGGAAATCATACGCATACTGTAATCCTAAAATCAAAGGATAACAGAAATCTTAAAGACGGACGAGTGTTCAAAATTATGAGTGAGGGGCGACATAGCGCAGCCTTCTAAAGAGACACATTTCACGAGGCACCGCATGACTTATCCAGCTTAATGCATCAATTAAAGATGGAGAAATTGGGTGAAGGCCCTGAGCCTCCAGACATGTGCTATATTTACAGCAATATTTAGAGCACCAATTTGTTGGGGATACCCAGGCACGTCTGCTGCGCGTAGCACACATCCCCAACCATAGAGGAAGGAGCTTGAGTATTACATATGACATACCCCACTATGTGAATGTCGCAACTAACCTAATAACCAATATCTCAAAATATATAAGAACGATTGAGGGTAAAAATTTCCATTCGGTGACGGGAGCTTAACAGTGAAGCTACACTTTCGACGCACTGAGTTATAATGGCCAGAAAGCCTTTCACGGTATACCGAGGGGTGAGATACCAGCGTGGTAGTGGACTTGGATCCATTTTTTCATCCATACTACGCACCGCTGTCCCACTGTTGAAGAGGGGGGCCAGGTACCTAGGAAGGAGGGCGTTACAAACAGGTTTTAACGCGGCAGAGGAAATGTTCGCGGGAACTAAACCTAAAGAAGCTCTAAAAAAACACTTGAAACGTATACAGGATGAAATCATCAAAGATGCGAAGAGAAAAATGCGTGGCGGAGGAAAGAAGAGAATTGATACGAAGAAGAAGGGGGTGCCAACACTTGGCGTAAAGAAGAAGAGAGCTGTTAGAAAGAATGGGTCCCCACCACGCGGTGGAAAGAGAACTGTTAGGAAGAAGGGGTCACGTGGCATTAAACGTAAAAGGGTGCCAAAAACGAAGTGTTCTAAGCGTATGAAACCTATGGACGATCATTTTTTATAATTGATAAAAACTGAGGACGCTACTCTCACGATTCATAGATTGACTGATACTCGTCGAGGGAGGCAGCACTGTTTCTAGCTCACCATGGCCCGTTTCATTTGACTGTAATATGGGTCCTGAAGAGCTGAGAAGGGTAGAACAGAAAATGAATGCCCGTATAGTGGTATTTGGACTGGATGATCATCGTAGGACTGTGTATGTTTTAAAAAGCAGTGTGAGAGATCGTACAAGACCCATACTTATTTTAGGACTGTCAGGTACAACGTATCTCCCCATCCATAATATAGGTGCCTTTACGCGAGTTATGACAAAAGTCGAAAATATGGACGACATCATGATTTGTGTAAGGGATATCTCGAGTTTGTGGATGATATAGTGAAACATTGTAAAGATTGCCACATGGTATGTGAGCAGTGTAAAAGCTCCAAATGTGAAAGCCGTGTAGTTGAGGCTGAGAAGCGGGATTGTAATGTGTGTAGACGCACATTTTTCAATAATAGCTGTTTTGAGCTCCATAAATCAATTGGCACGTGCAGGAAAATGAGAATCTGTGAATGTGGTATGTTTCACACCTTGAATGGTAGCGGAGAGTTCAAGCACAAATGTGACGTAATTCACTGTCCTACATGCCAGGAGGAATATAAGGCTGATGGAGTAAAGCATGTATGTTATATGAAAGACTCCAAGCCTAAAAACAAGCCTTGTATAACTGTATACTACGATATAGACACATACACGAATGCTGAAACCAAAGAGGTAATTCCACATTTACTTGTGAGCCAAACTATCTGTGATGAGTGTATGGAGATCGAGTGTGATGAGTGCCCCAAATGTGGTAAACGGACAAACGTTTTTAAAACGAATGTCCACGATAGTCCTGTGAAACTATTTGTGTCCTATATTGTCAAGTTAGCCGACAAGTTAAAAAAAATGACTGTGTATATTCTCGCCTATAACGGGGCAAAGTTTGACACGCAGTTCCTTTATAAGGAGTTGCTTGAGCACGAGTCGTCTGAGATATTTACAGGCGATCCATTGAAAAGAGGCAACAAATTAATACAGATGCAAATAAGAGGTAATGTACAATTTAAAGACACTTTATTATTCACACCTTGTAAATTAGCAAAGCTACCCAAGGTGATGCGGGTAGCAGCTGAAGTTTCAAAAGGATACGTCCCTTACACATTCCTCACTAGCGAGACTTTAAACTACGTAGGCCTACCTCCACCCAAACATTATTTTAACTATGATTGTATGAGTGCAGATGAACGTGAAGACTTTGATCGATACTACAACAGTTTTAATGAACGTAATCCTTATAATATAGCTGATGAATGTGAGCGCTATTGCGTGAATGATGTACGAGTGCTTAGAGTATGTTTCCAGGCCTTTAGAAGGATGTACATAGGCCGTTTCAAATGCGATCCGCTGCAAGTCGCAACCACCATCGCGTCATTATGTTTTGCGGTGTTCAAGAATAACTTCATGCTGAAAGCCACCTTAGCCATTATTCACAGAAACAACCCCCGCAGTTATGGCCACAAGGCTATTTACTGACTCATTCACCTACAGCAACAGACAGGTGTATACAAAAAGCACGCCCGCAACACGGGTGAAGTACCCATTAAGATTAATGGTCGTGTTTTTTGGGGTTGATGGGCTAAGTGAAAACCGTGCCACTGGTGAGAAGACTGCGTACTCCTTTAACGGTTGGTGGTGGCATGGATGCCCTCGTCCTGAGTGTGGAATCGCCGTAGATATCCACGGTAGATCTCCTGCCGACTGTCTTGCGTGGACGCGCACCAGCGATCAACTTATAGGCTCCCAGTTCACTCACAAAATCTTGTGGGAACATGAGTATGATGCACGGATGGAGACAGACGGGGCGTACCTTGAGGAAATAAACACGATCAAGCGTTCAATGGTACTGGAACCTCTCAAATGCGGTGATAGCTTGTTCGGTGGGCGTACAAATCCCTTCAAGCTATACTTTCCACCTACGGAGGGTGTGAAACTCCACTACTACGATTTCTGTTCTTTATACTACCTAACCTGCCCTCCGTCAACGAATTTTCAAGAAATTTGAATGATCGCTACTTTGGGCTCTCTTTTGTAGACGTGCTCCCCCCTCGCGGTTTATGGATGCCGATCTTACCCGTCGTTATCGATCAAAAGCTCATGTTTCCCCTGTGCGTGAAGTGCGCGGAAGAGAATAACGGTAATTGTAACCATATACCCCACCAGCGTAAGATCAGAGGCGTATATACAAGTGCTGGCCATAGCCGTACGCCATGGGTATAGAATACTGAAGATACATGAGGTGTGGAGGTTTCAGAAGCTACACAACCTTTTCACACCGTATATAAACGCATTTTTGAAGGATAAGGTCGAGGCATCAGGGTATCCGCGAGGAGTTGATACCGAAGATGAAAAGTCTGCCTATATTCAACGTTACCGCGACCACGAAGGTATACAACTTGATCGTGCCCAAATTGCAAAGAATCCTGGCAAGCGCTTTAGCGCAAAATTGTGCCTAAACAGCGTCTGGGGAAACTTTGCGCATAATACCGGTAAAGGGAATGTTCATTTGGCGCAAAGTTATAGTGAAGTCTGGGATTACGCCAACGCACCCGATAAAGAGGTCATGGAGATTGTGAATGTAGGTCATACTTACATAATAAAGTACAACAACACTGAATTGGCCACAGATACCTCACGGGTTACAAACAATCCTGTAGCCAGCTTCACAACAGCCTACGCCCGCATCAAACTTTGAAGTCTTTTGCATTCTCTTGGGCGGAGAATATTGTATGTCGATACAGATAGCGTGATATTCACAGCGAGGAGTGGTGAATACATGCCCACTATTGGGGAGTTCCTCGGCGAGCCCACTGATGAGATCAAGGATGAGTATGGAGACATCGCATACGCCGACTCTTTTTTCTCAACAGGACCTAAAACTCATGGGGTACGGGTGAGGGTGGGTGAGGATATGAAATATATCGTGAAGGCAAAGGGCATCACGCTTAACCAAGCGAATCGACGGGTCGTCAACTTTGATTCGCTCAAGGAGTTAGTGTGCTTGGAAGATGATGAGGGTGATTGACCGCCCCAACTGACTGTAGGCACTCACAATTTTCGGGCGCAAACGCTGGGGGCGTGAAGGAACTTAGGGGTACAAAGGTGTGCCGTAATACATATAGGAAACGTTACCAAGTGCCTGGCACCTATGACACCGTGCCCTTTCGATACCACAATCTTTGATATGTTTGTTGCTAACTTATTTATTAAACGTATTTGTAAATATATGTACATCCTGATTATTTCGTTTATTAAATAAATCGTGTTTCAATTTGCGTGTGTGCGTATGTACAGTAAAAGTTAAGCCCCGCCCACTGTAAGACCGGGGACGTGAATCACGCCGCAACCTGAGCAGACCTCTACCTTTTCATACTCAGTTGACCTCTGTATACCCTTGAGCTCAGACGTGTATTCTCTCGCATAGAAGGAAATGACCACCTTTAATATCGCGTGTTGAACATTTATGAAGTGGTATTCAGCAAAGTGCGTAGATGTAGTGGATTCTGAAAAACTCCCTATCCTCGCCTCCTTTGACTCTTTTAAGGCTGCATTGAATCGTGCGAAGGGTCAGGCTATTCAAATACTCTACGGATATTCTGGCGAGGGGATTGTAGGATTTCGCAGTACAGACGATGTACTGAAGTATGTTATAGAGCTAAGCTTTAAAGGCTCACGTGCACCGCGAGGTAGAAGAAGCGGCACTCTCAGAAGCTAAAACAACAGTTATGTGTAGTGAGTCTTGTGGATGAATGGTGTTTTAAACGGTATTATATCATGCTACACCATGTCGATTACTCATACCCTACGACTGAAAATGTGAATCTCGTCATCATGGACAATCTTAAGTATTTTTACCACTACATCAACATACATCATGATGAGGTTTGTAGTGAGGTTGTGGCTAGAGGGCTATGCGAGTTTTTAACAGATTTTAGAGATGAGTATCGCCTGTTACACAAAAAGGATAAATATGAACATATGTTTCTCTCTAACAGCGCCCCGCAATGTGAAGATGTTTAGGAGAGATAAAACGTTATAAAATGTGTTTAGTTCATGAAGATCCCCCTTTGCAAAAATGTCTGGTGCGTATTCAGGGAAGTGGTAGTGATAAAACATTAAAACGGAAATTAATTCTTGTACCGGAAAATTTCTCAAGACACCTGCCCAATATAATGGGATACAGCAATTCATGTTGGGTCTGCGCCGCACACATTCATTAGATTATGGTGCGACTCACTCCTCACGGATCATACGAGTTCGAACAAACCCATTCACGTTTCATCAGGGTGAATCACCCGCCCGTTGAGCCGATCCTGCCTGCCTGCCTGTCTCCTGTGGCTCATAGCCTTCTCAGAGTTTGCGCCGAGTGGACGTGTCATCTCGAGCTGTGTGAATACGATGGAACTCCCTTTGAGAAGCATTCTCAACGCCTCGTACGACGTCTCCGTGACGAAGTCGTTGCGTGTGTTCAGGCGGGAAACCGGCGCCATTAACTGTGTGTTTGAAACGATCTGCAGGCATGCAAGCAAGCATAACGTTATTTATTTAAATCTTGAGGAGATGCATAAAATCTTCGTGGTGGTTGAGAGGTGGGCTGAGGACCGTTATAAAATACCAGCTGATGTAGATGTAGGTATAATAAGAGAGGTGATTAGTGAGGCCTCCTCATATACCATTGTTTGTACACTGATTGTAAATAATAATCAGCCATGTATTGATATACGACTGATGTGGAAGAACACAGCTGATAATGACGTTCTTGTTCCTACACGAAACCGTTTCATCCTCGACAGAATGTTTGAGATCGTCGGATTCCGTAAGCTGAAACCTATATTAGACGCGCGTGTTACAGACATGGTTTATTTGGACACAGTGCTTGAATACGCTTACACCACTCTGCTCGACGGATTTGTTGAATGTAGGAATGAACAGGGTGAGAACGGTCTAGATCTGGATGTGTATTTAAAAGGTTTAGATTCTTCGAAATATCCTGAGCTTTGGTACAAAGCACTTGAGCGGTACAGAGCTGAGCTCGCATACACTGTTGACCCTGAAGAACTGTACCTCTATATAGTGGATAGTAGGGTGTGTCAATTTTGTCAACTTTTTTCAAATCAATTTTGGTAGTGAAAATATAGTCTTTTCATATAAAAAATTGAAATTGGCCAACCAAAATGAAATAAAATAACCCTTACCTACATCAATTTTACCTTAAAGTTTCAGAAACTGACTCTTTTACTAAATAATAGGACATAAATTGATTAACTATTCATCTGTCACAGAATTATCCCACTGATCGCATATGGAGTGTTTTCAAGGTCATATAGTTGTTGCACAATGTACAAGTCACAACATGAATAGAACTGTCCCTCACTCTCAGTCCTCAGTTGCCTCTTAGATGTCATAGACGGTGGTTTGCTGTTATTGCTCTTGTACCTACTTCATAGTTATTCTACTAGACGAATACTACAGTTTAACTGTAAGTATGGATTATTGATTATTACAATTATTTATTATTATCATATTCTTCTGTCTAATTATGTTGTAATCCCATGAAATATTTTTTTTATTGAATTTTAGAACATCGAATGACTAAACTTTGAAACATTGTAATTGATATAAAATACTTAAATGTTTTTCTTTCTTTTCAGATATTCCTAAGATGCCAAAATTGAAGACAAGAGATCAGTCGTCATGCCACTTGAGCCTGTTAGTCGGTACAGGCAAGGAGCTTCCCGTATCAGAACTACCAACAGTGCGAGACATGCTGAGACTAGGGTTACTCCTTCGTAGGCTGACCATATTTCCTTGAGACAAAAACGGGACATTGGGATGGCAAAAAAGGGACGGGGGTTATGTAATATTCTGTATTCATGAAAAAGTAAGTACTTAAACTGGGACAAAATTGACATTTTTATTAAAACGACGGGACGGCCAGGAAATATAAAAAAAACGGTACTGTCCCGTTCAAAACGGTACGTATGGTCAGCCTACTCCTTCTTGAACAAAATACAAAGGATAGAAGGAACTACACAGAGAAAGAACTCATAAGGGACATGATTCCCCCTCTTCTGCATCAGTGGAAAAAAGCTAATGTGTTATTCAAACCACCTGTACTCAATCAGTATAGAACTATTGAGCTAAAATTAACAAAGCTGTGGCACAAAGCAGTTGAGACATCACTTGGTAAAGGAAAACTAGCAAAGAAAAATAAATTTCTGCACACACTTGATACTCTTCTTGACATTTTTAACTGCCAGTGTCCCATAGAGTTGTGTTCTGAAGCCAATTGTTCTCCCTCATGCAGAAGAGAACCTCACCCTCACATTGATTGTCGCTGTCCTCGTGAGAAGAAGATCCCTGTTTTGGAGCTGGCTTTCATAAAGGCGCAGAGAACAAAGGCAGGAGGCCAAGGAAGTATGCAGATTGGTTCGGCAGATTATTCAGAAACCAAACAACAGATTGTTATTGCTAAGAAAAAAGAGAAAATCCGAGAGAGTGAAGAAAGGAAGAAAAAGAAGAGTGAAGAAGCCACCCAAAGAGATGAAGAGCTCTATCAAGAGGTTTCTCACTTCTTTGAAAGCTCTTCAGATTAACAGAAAGAAGCAACATCAGATGATAGCTCCAAAATGCCATCTGAACCTTCTCCGAAGAGAACGAAATACATCACTAAAGACATCTCAAACATTGCCCTTGACAGTATTCGCCACCATACGGGGCTACGAGAGACTGCAGAGATTGCCACTGCCGCTTGGATAGATGCAGGCCTCATCAGCCGAGAGGATACATCCTTAGTGATAGATCATAATAAGATAAGAAGAGCACAAGAAAAAATAATGAAGGAAATATCTGATCAGCATGAAAAAGATTTGAAGGAGGAAGGTCTCTCTTACCTTTTGTTTGATGGAAGAAGAGATGACACAAATGTTATCTTAGAGGTGGAGGGAATGGACAGAAAGTTCCCCGGTCTCATCAAAGAAGAACACTACTCTGTGTGTTCCGAACCTGGTGGCCGCTATTTGTTTCGCTTTGTATCTGAAGCAGAAGTAGAAGGCAAGAAACACGCCGAGGCAATTGCTGATCAAATAATATGTTGGCTTCAAGAAAGAAGACTTGACAGTTCACTGCAGGCCGTTGGTGGAGACTCAACTGCGCTGAACACTGGATGGCAGGGCGGTGTTATGACGCATTTAGAGAAAAAACTTGGAAGAAGGCTTGTTTGGATTGTATGTGATTTGCACACAGGGGAACTACCTCTTCGTCGTCTCATCCAGGAACTTGATGGTCCTACAAAGAGCAACAACAAGTGGTCAGGCCCCCTTGGCAACATGTTAGATGAAGCAACGGAATTAGAAATAAATACAAAATTTCCAAAGGTCGAAGTAGGCCCTCCCCTTCCAGTGTTGTCTGAAGAAGTTATCAAAGACCTCAGGACAGATCAATCTTACGCTTATCGTATTGTTCAAGCAATCAGATCAGGAGAGTTGCCTCAAAATCTGGCTCTCTTGGAGATTGGACCCGTAAGTCACAGTCGTTGGTTAACTACAGCGTTTCGTTTCTGCAGGATTTGGGTTTCCAAACATGCACTGAAGGGCAAAATGCTACAGAATTTGATTTTGATTGTTGAATTTATTATTGGGTTTTATCTTCCTCACTGGTTCAATGTAAAACTTAATCCAATGTGGATGGTGGGGCCCAACCACATCTTGTTTCAATTACAGCTACTGAGAACCCAAAGGAAAGTAGTGGTGGACATCGTGTTACCTGTGGTGAGCAGGTCCGCTTGGTATGCTAGGCCAGAGGCAGTTTTACAAGCAATACTCTGCAGCTAATGTACCAAAGAGCGAACTGAGGCTGTGGAAATCATTCTAAAGTTTAGAGGAACATCACTAGATGATGACCAGCTGGGAGACTGCTCTGTTCAGACAAGGAAGGTACCTCCGATAAACGTCAATGCCACGAAATTGTCAGAATTAGTTAACTTGAGTTCGGAAGTTTTGGAGCCACCACTGACAACATGTATAACAAACAAAGATTTAACACAACTTAAAGAGGCCCCACTGCAAGTGCCAAAGTGGCCTTCTTACACTCAGAGTGTGGAGAGATGTGTGAAAATGGTCACAGAAGCAGCTAGTCAAGTTTACAGTGACGAGAGGCGAGAAGGCTACATCAAAGCGCAAGTAGCAAGCCGAATGCTGATGTCAAGGAACCGCAGCAAAAAGAGCATGACTGCCTTGGTTACTTTCAAATGAAGACTCTGAATGATATCTTATTGCCACTTTAAATGTTGATAGGATGTTTGCGTACATTTGTTATTTTGTTACGAATTTATGAAAAAATTGAATTTTTTAATTAAAATTGATGTAGGTAGGAGTTATTTTTTTAGTTTTTGAGACAAGGATATTATTTTTTATGCCAAATGATTATATTAAATTGCTACCAAATCACATGATTTTCAATTTAGTCATTTCACCCCCAAAATTGACACACCCTAGTGGATAGGTGTCGTTACGACTTGAAAGAATATTTCAATTGCCGCTATGTCGAGTGAAGAAGAGTTCACGATTGAAAAGTTCGGGACGTTAAGAAAAAAAAACCGATTGGAAAGGCATGATTATAAACTTGTGTTCAATGTAACGCCCCACGATGACGTTTTTGTGCGTTCTTTTGAATGTGCTCTAGCTGCGCTTAAAGACAACTTGCCTGCCGAGTGTAAAGTGGGTACAAAAATAGTGTTGAATGATATGAAAGCCATTTATATCGAATATAAACCGCCGTATTAGTTAAACGGTGAAGTGATGCTTGGACGGTTTTACTACATCGTGCAGAGTAATGCCGATGTGGATATAGCATCAATCACCGTTGAATTTAGCGTTTTTCACCGTAGAACGTAAAGACAATATATATTTTTTTACTGTAATATTTTGCTGATACTACGTTTTGTACGATTATATATAATTAATATAAATAAATATTTTCCTGTACCAATAGTTGATAATATAACTTTTGATAATATAACTATATATTTTTTCTAATATTTTGTTAATACTATGTTTTGTACGATTATATATAATTAATATAAAAATATATTTTTCTAATATTTGGTTAATACTGTTTTGTATTATTATATATTTTCCATTATATTATTTGATCATATATGTGTCCCATTGTATATGCATTAATTCATAAACAGAACGTTGTAATGGTGTTTTATTTATTCCTTGAACACTTTTATATCATTTGTTTCTAAAACAGAATAACTAATTAGTTGCTATTTGTCAAATCTGCCTTCTAAACCAACTGGAATATATGCTTTAAATAAAATACATGGTGTTATCTGGCAACTCAGCACCCGGCTGGCTGATTAATAATTAAACACATGGCGTTACCTGGCAACTCAGCAGCCAACTGGCTGTTTGGGACCCTATAAGAGGGCGGTGGATGGCTGAAGAACTCATATGAGCTCGGCAATCAGCCGAGTGAACACCCAACTCTGGGTTCCCACCTCTGGGTCTCTTCCTCTGCTTCTATCTCTTTCTGCTCATTTGGGGGGTGAGGTGTCCCCTTCTCCCCAAAGGGGCTCCCTTAGGTTAGGTATACCCCTTTGGGGGGTTCTGCTTGGGGGAGAACTCCGCCTCCAAGTTGCATACCCCTTGCAATCCCATTTTGGGGTTGGCAACAAAGGTTGGCACTCCCCTTTGTGGGGTTCAGCTTGGGGGATAACTCCAGGTTACATACCCCTTGCAGTCCCATTTTGGGGTTGGCAACAAAGGGGGATGGGGGTGGCACTCTTGCAACATTATGCAATTGCAACTTGCACTCAAGCATTTTGCCACTAGACTACCAGCGTCGTCTACCAATCTTTGGACTTTCAAGCTTCGTTCCATCATGGGATCGACATCGGCAAACAGCTGCATTCCTTCTTCGATGAGCCCATAGGCTTTACCCAGAGTTCTAGCAGATTCTGCTTCCTCTTCACCTAATTATTTTCATCTTGTTCCATTTCTTTCAAGTCCTTGAGATCTAAGTTGGAAAGTTCTTCTTGATGGGAATCGAGAACTTCGACATCTTTGTCTTCAAGCTCGTCGAAACCTGCTTCATGCGCCAAATCGAATATCTCCTTTCTCGTTGCTGGTTCTGCCTCAGTGAATCCGATGAAATTGTGGACTGTTTCTGGCCAAATCCGACCCCGAACTGAGTTCATGCAGCCTTCGGAGACTTCGTCCCAAGCACACTTGATGTTCTGCAAGGCCTTATGAATGTTCTAACTTTTCTAAAAAGTCAGAACCGTTTCCTTGTCGTTCGCATCCGTAGCTTCAACCAGTTGTTGTAACGTTCTTCGTATGTAGTAGGCCTTAAACGCCTTAATGACGCCCTGGTCCATGGGTTAAATTAGCGAAGTCGTGTACAGTCTCGGTGAGTCCAGAATTCTCTGGAAAATTCTCAAACCCACGTGGTGGTAAAAATAGGACTGGAACGCAACAACGTTAAAGCGGGTAATGAGGACAACGTTGTGAGAAAATATCCACAAATAATTGACAACGTTAAATCGTTAGGCGAGAGGACGTTAAGCTTACATTTTCGTCATTACCAGAATTAAAAATGAAAATGAAAATGTTTATTGGCATACCATAGTCCATATGACTAATATTAATAATACAATGACAGTTCACATACTAATGATAGAAATATATACAATTAATGAGAAATAATACAGTAATGTCGAAGTTAAGCGAAGCTACAGAAAAACGTTTTCGTACCATGAATTTCAAAACTCAGAAGACAAACGGCAGGACTCATGGATAGCTTGGATAATCGGGTTGGTTGATTTTTTAATTCTTTGCATTAGACTGTATTGAGCACGTCT
The DNA here is from genome assembly GCA_023014485.1 of Bathynomus jamesi. NCBI lineage: Eukaryota > Metazoa > Arthropoda > Malacostraca > Isopoda > Cirolanidae > Bathynomus > Bathynomus jamesi. The sequence goes on along the minus strand of JAJOZX010007305.1, from coordinate 42,875 downwards.
TGTTACCTCCGAGAAGCTCGGGACATTGCGAGTAGCAAACATTTGCGAAACTGAGCATCTCGGGGGTAATTTATGTAGGAGTCTAAAAGACTTGTTGTACAGCAAATTTACGGTTCTGCCAGAACCTTTTTTATAATTCACCCACAGTTGCTGTTCGTATATATTAATGCAGAAAGTACGAAAGAGAGTGTCTTTAGCTTCACTTGTACAGAACCGGAAGTTCCTTATATTCATATTCGCTTTAGCACAAAGGCTTCGCGATTGTTTTCTTATATCTGAGTCATCATTCAAGGAGCTGGTGATAGTTTGACCAAATACTTAAACTCTTGTACTTCCTCAATTACTTCACCTCTCATTTTAAACCTAATATCAGCTGGCTGATTACAGCTTTTAGGATGGAATTGCATAACCTTAGTTCTTGTAACATTAAAAAGAATATCATGTTTCTGCGAATACACTTCGCAGACTTTTAGTAGCCGATCCAGACCTTTAACAGAGGGACTTAGTTTATGCCGATGATATGGTGTTAATAAGTTATTTATCCTTGTGTCATCTATACAACATCCCACTGTTGCGTCATTAAGGGAAGCAATTAATCCGTCAATATACACATTAAACAGCATAGGAGAGAGCAAAGCGCCTTGCCTCAACCCGCAAGAGGAGCTAAAATATTTGGATAGTACATTGCCCCACGTAACAGTAAAAGGTTGTGGGAATACCAAAATTTCAATAAGTTTAATATGTACATGGGAACTTTCCTGTCTTCTAGTTTTTAAATAAAATATTGTGGTTTACTCTATCATATGCCTTACTTACAGTATATCTGAGAAACAGATATAAATAGTTGAATTACTATCAATGTATTTAGATATAATTTCCTAAATTACATAGATAGGCTACACAGGTCAGTTGAGTGGGACCTTTTAACATCAAACTGATTAGGAGATGTCCAGAAGTAATCATTTAATCGGAGTAACAAGAGTTTTTCTAGTAGTTTCGAGGAACAGGAGGCGACAGCAATAGGTCTGTAATTATTGCTGGATAGAATGTCCCCATACTTAGTTTTGACCAGGGGCAAGATATATACCCTCATGAACTCTGCAGGGATATAGCTATGAGCAACCATGGCTGATAAGAGCAATGATATATGCAGACATACCACGTCATTGGCACATTTTAAGTGTTCATTCAATAGGTCATATACCCCTGACACAGAACCAGACTTTAACTCTTTAATTAACGTCTTTACTTGAGGAACTGATATTTTCCCTTGTCCCTCCCACAGGCGTTTCGTTGCAATCTATCTTAAGATTATCCCTACTCACACTGTTAAGAATGTTTGAGTAGTGGTTTTTCCGCATCTATGCAATTTCATCCTCCCCCGACACTCCCATCGATGGTCGGAGGGAGAGCATTTTTGACACCTGTTTGATTCTTAACAAATTTCCAGAATTTGTTAGTATCGTTATTTAAGTGAGCTTCACAGGCTTTTGATGTTCGAATACAATCTTCTTCCTGTTTACACCGCCTTATGGCTGCCTTATACTGACCCCTACTTCTACACATATTCATGTACCGTATACTGGTCCTAATCTAGGTCTACCATGAAAGCACCACAAATCGTAGGCGTCTTCCGATTCCCTCTTCAGGGGGGCAATAAAATCATTCCATCCAGAAATAATCTTAGTATGATAGTTGTAAGATTTAATCAGGGTTCTTCCTGCTTCTCTTAACAGGGATACTATCTTATTATAATACCTATGTATAAGTTTACAGTGAGAATCATTTGAGCAAGGATTGCAACAGGCAAGATGAAAAATTTCTAAATTATTAAAGAGGTGACCTGTTCTGTCTTTATATTCTATTCTTTGTTGCATATTAACATTAGACCAATCGACGCGATTATTCTTACCGATTGAGTTCTTGGTATGTCCTGTTGCACATACGTTGGTAAAATTAATTAATAGTTCTAACGGTCTATGATCAGAAAGAAAGAAAGCATGCAGAATATGAACTCTAAACTCTAACAATTCGATCCTTCAGATTATTACTAGTGAGCGTTATATAGGGGTGATCCAGATAAATGGGACCCATAAAAAAAAGCCAAATATTCTTAATATTTAATTCCTTTCATAAAAACTATATATCATTCGAAAGAGTAGTTACAAGTTTATTATGAAATATTTATTTTTTTAAAATGACTCCTTTCAAATGTGCTCCATTAGTTGCCAAGCATTCCAGTGTTCTCGCTTGTAAGTTCTGCATCACTTTTGCAAGAGTGTGCGGTGGTATGGCCTGTATCTCATTTGTGATGGCGGCCTTCAATTCTTGCAAGGTCGTTGGGTTATTTCTGTAGACCCTACTCTTTAAATATCCCCAGAGATAATAATCTAAGGGAGAAAAATCCGGAGACCTTGCGGGCCATTCAACGTCTCCAAATCTTGAGATTAACTCGCCTGGAAACGTTTGACGCAAAACTGCCATGCAGTTCCTCGTGGTATGGCAGGTAGCTCCGTCTTGTTGGAACCAGTGGTTTTCTAGACAAAGATCTCTTAATTTAGGAATAAGGAAATCGGTCAACATTTTTTCGTAGCGATCACCATTTACAGTGACCGTGTTTCCGGTGGAATCCTCGAAAAAGTACGGCCCTATGATCTGAGATGCAGTAAGACCACACCAAACAGTTACACGCTGACTATGCAACGGGACTTCGGTAATATTCAATGGATTTTCTGTTGCCCAGAAACGACAATTTTGTTTGTTTACAGTTCCATTCAAGTGAAAATGGGCTTCGTCTGACATAATCAAAGTTGCTAGAAAATTGGTGGTGTCATTTACCTTCTGTTGGATCCATTGACAGATTGTCGTCTTCGTGCGAAATCTCCATCGTTTAGTTGTTGCACTGTTTGAATTTTATATGGAAAGAGCATTAAATTTTGCTTGAATATACGGTGTGTTGTTCCATATCCAACTCCTAACAGCTGAGAAGCACGTCTGATGCTTATGTTAGGATTATCCTGTACAATTTCATGAGTTCTGTTAATGATCTCGTCTATCCTTGCTGTGCGCACTCTTCCAGTTGGTTTTCTATTTCCAATGCTGCCAGTTAGGGAAAAATTTCTGACACACGACGGATTACTTTCTTAGAAGGTGATTTTGACATCTGAAAATTTGTCTTGAAAGATCTTTGAGCTGAAACTACACTTCTTCCATGCTCATAATATTGCTCAGTTATGAAACGCAGCTGTTCCACAGTCCATGCAGTCATCTTGAAGGGTTAGTTTTAACTAACACTTTTATTTTGTTTTGTATCTTATCTTGTCTTGTATTGTCAAAACCTATACAATCCTGTACAAACTTGTAACTATCCTCTTTCGAATGATGCGTATGATTTTATAAAAGGACTTATACTTTAAGAGTTACAGGGGTTTCTTTTGGGTCCCATTTCTCTGGATCACCCTTTATATATATTTTTTTTTATTGGGTTCAGAATCCCAGCTGAGCCGTGAACGGCCAAGCTCTGAAGGGCCACACAGCCCAAGTTAAGCTAGACTAAAACTTACGGACTTGGAGGTCCTATTAGGTCCTACCTCAGGGTTGCTGACTCGATGTGGGCCTACCTTAGGCCTCAGTTGCATAAAATTAAGATAAAAAACAAAAGGGGCACTATTTGTGGTTTTCTTTCTAAACCTTGCAACAACACAACCTGCACCATTGCACGATGCAACAATCTTGTATCTAAACAACCAAACTGAATTGCAAGAGAGCTCTCTATAAGGCCACACCCTGTAAGTGCCGCATTCAACAAACGAGTAGAAAAAACGCGCAGTGCCCCCAAAAAAAGGATGCCACAAGAGTGCCCAAACAATAATGCCACAAGTGCCCAAACAATGATGCCACAAGAGCCCAAAAATGCTAGCTCTAAATTAAGTGAATTTTTCACTAAACTTATAATTATGAGATGGATATATAATATATACACACCTTAACTTAATATATACGAGCAATGCTGCATCAATCAGCTTAGTCATCATATCGCCTTGGGACAACAATGGCTCTTCCTCTTCTAGATTTACTAACACAGTGATGGGCAATTGGGCATCGATACACGAAAATCCCTAAGGCGATACCGATACATCGATACTCGTAAATCGTCTAAAGCGATACCGATACATCGATACTTTATAGATGGCTAAAGCGATATCGATACCGATACATTACTGTAAGAATGAACAAATCTTATTAATATGTAAATAAATTTTTACTTTATATATTGGGTGTAAAAAACGATCAATTCAGTTAAGAAAAAATGTATTTTATACTAAGTTAGCTCACAGAAAAACTTAAATGTTATAAACTTTTAACGAGGAACATAAGAAATTGTAGATGATCTGCCCCTTTGAGATGGTTGTGAATTGTGATATCAATAATAACGAGTATTACCCTTAAGAAATACCAGTTGGCAAAACATCTTATCGGATAGTCTATTCCTCTTTGGAGAGTAAATGTGGCCCGCCAAACTGAAAAGCCATTCCACGGGAGCAGAGGATGGAAATGGAGTATTATACTTAGTGAAAACTCATAATTTCTGGGTATTGGCGTAGTGAAGCGAGGGAATTACTGCTGTCACCCAGGTACTTCAACACTTCCATTTCAGACGAGTCCTGATCTGGAGTGACGATAGATGAAAGAAACTCGTAATCAAAGAAGGCATCTGAACTTCCATCAGATGCAACGTCACTCGGCTCCTGTGGAGCTGTGCCTGTGGAATGCTCATCCAGATTCTTGACAGCATTTACCAGCATTTCTTGAACTCTTTTCTTAATGATGTTTGTGTTGAATTTGCTATTTATCGTCAACCATTTTAATTTAAATTGAGGATTGGATGTTGATGCTAAAATGGCTGCTTTGCAATTGCAATCATAAAAACTATCAAGGCTAAGGAACCTCTCGAAATGTATGATATAATGTATATAATTGTAGGACCCCCTATGTATGATATAATTGTAAATATCAAATCCCTTTAACATTGTAACTTAAAACCATATTTGTAAAAAACAGAAGTTCAGAAAATTTGCGGATTATACAACTTTTTACAATTTTACTTACTACTTTCAGTTATTTGCATGAATGTATCGGTGTATCGATGAATCGATTTTTTTCGATACATCTAAGAAAACTGACCTTAGCGATACCGATACCGATACCGATACCAATACCTCGATCAAGTAGCTAAGGCGATACCGTTACCGATACAAAAGTATCGCTCGATACGTAACGCCGATACATGTATCGCGATACTGCCCATCTCTGATTATTATTATTATTATTATTATTATTTTGCCCGTTATCAAATCTCCTGGAAAAGTGAATAAACTCCTTAACAATAGTACCGTCTGGCCACTGACTCATATTGTACGGGTTTACACCTCTAATTAATTACTACTTTGAGTTATAATACGGAGATTTTGTGTTTAGTTTTTTAACCAACAATATATTGTGTTCACCACAGACTTCTTCCACCATGTGTCGAATATCGCTTTCATCGTTCGAAAGCCGAATTCGTGACAAAAAGGGGGTGAAATTTCCCGCTGGTGGCTTTACTGCGAGAACAGGTTGAGGAACCATTCGTGAAGTGTCTGTTAACCGTAACCCACCCGTCATCTTCCCTCAATCTCCCTGAAGGAGGGTTCGCCCGACTAGGGGATGGGTGGCACGACCATGGGGGAATAGGAGGCCCCTCCCCTACTCTATGGCTTAATGAGAGTCTGTTAGCAGGGTTTATACGCTGACAGACGCGCATGCCCCTCCATCTTCGGTGGGAGAGGGAGGGGACTGCATACCGAGCTAGGCGTTTGAGTAATCGAGCGCCTCTCCCCGGCAGCCGAAGGCAAAGAAGATGGTAGTGATGCCTCGTCTCCCGGCATCGGACAGTCCCTGTTCCTAATATTAATGTTGTCGAAGGTGTTGACACTCACCACCTGTCAATCCATTGGAAAATCAGGAGCGGAAGTCCTTTCCAGAACAGGAGGGAGGTTGACCGCTTCTCCTGCAGGCTGCGTTTCCACCCCACTTGCGGGGGGTGGAGTTGGGGAAGGATTTAGTTTCCTTCGCTACCCGACGCGCTTCTTGGGGTTGTGACTTGTTGAACAACTTCCAAGTAACTTGGCTTTAAGAGGAGCGTCTCTTTCAACGCATCTAACTCCGACCGAAATTGTTCGCGCGAAATCGCATTTTTCCGATTTACCACCACGTGTTGGCGTTTCATTTCAATTAAAGACTGTTGTACCTCATTATACTGTTTAAAGAGCACTGAAACGTCTACATCACCCTGGACATTACCGGTATTCTATGGAAGTTTGTATCGTATCGTTATTATTATTATTCTTATTCTTATTGCTATTTTCAGTGTGTAAAATATTTCTTTGTAGCTGCATAATAAGCGTGATTAATAAAATGCTTCGGATACTGTAAAGTGCTGAAGATATTTAGGTTATTATTTCTGTAAGCTCTGAGGAACACTGAGGAGATAAAAACTGATTTTTTAAGTTCATCACTGTGGCCAGAAAAGAAATGCTAAGAATTTCAGTGTGTGGGGTTAAGATGGACAGAAAAGTCAAGGTTGGCATTATTGGTTTTATGTAATGTACATGTCAAGAGGCGGAAGAGTTCCGTTTCAGTCTCAGTCCCGTTCAAATTTAAACTTAACTGATGGATGCAGCGGGTTGAACTTCTTAAAAAAAAAATTTAGCAAAATTTTGTGGTTCAGGCCATTGTAAAAAGATGTCGTTCGTCAATATACCCTTTAAATTTAAGAGGAGTTATTTGAGGTAACAATTGAGACTCAAAAGATTCCATAAATAAAGAGCAGAGGAGAGGTGAGAGAGGGTTTCCTATTGGAAAGTTATAAAATTATCTGTTGTGGCTGTCTTCGCGAGAAAAGACTATTTTTAACACAAGCTTTATTAAGATCTATGAAGGTTTTATGGTTTACAATCAAGCTCCGGTAATTTTCTAGAGAGAAATGCTATCTATGGTTTTATCAACTGGAACTTTGGTAAATAATGAATAATCATCGAGATAAGTTTGCAGTTAGTGGCATTTACCATTTAGCCGGAAGCTAAATAGTAAAATTAGCAAAATACAAAATATTTGAAGACAGTATTTCGGTAAAAGGATCAATGTTTGACAAGAATGTACTTAATTTGTCTGCACATGAACTTTTTGATAAGAAAATTATCTGGTTACGACCTTACGGCTTCTCGGTTCACACTGTATATAATATCGAAGCGACCAAAGATGAGAGTGAAAGTTCATCAGTTCTAGCAGGATATTTACCGACTTCTTTGTTCAGTCGTCGTGATCCAGTACTACCCAATGGACTCTTGAATGCTTTAAAATAAGTTAAGAATAATATGATCATTAAACGATCGGACAAAATTGGTCAGTGTCATATTAAACAAGGATGATTACATAAAAATTAACAATTTACTAAATGATGAAACCACGTGTCAGTGCTTAACCTCGTACCCACTAACTTTAAAAACATCTGAACTTAACTAGCATATCAAACATGCTCTAAAGGAATACACACACAGCCAACAAATTTAAAGTTCTAAAGCATTCCTTACCTTATATGTACAGTATTCCAAGTACTTTCAAAGATAATTGCTTACTAAGACCTATACTATCAACTGTGAATTTTTCCACCTATAAACTAGCCAAATGGTTATTAGCTACATCACCTAGTCCTTTACTTGAAAATCCTCGAACACCCACATTCCTGATTCTTACGATTTTAATAAAATAAAAATGCTAAATGCCATTAATTATAAACTCTCATCTCTCGGTGTTCATTCAATATTTACCAAAGTCCAGTAGATGACACCATGACATTTATATCTAGAAAATTACGGAGTTCGACTATAGACCATAAAATGTTCACAGACCTCATTAAAATTTGTTAAAAATAGTCCTCTCTTGTGAAGACAGCTACTTCAGACAATATTAAGGCTTCTCAATGGGAAAATCTCTCTCACCTGTCCTTTGCTATTTATTTACGGAATATTTAGAGTAAATTACCTCAAATAACTCCAAGTTTAGAGAGTATATTGACATCATTTTACTATGACCCAAGCAACAAAACTATAGGATGCAAATTATCGAAAGTCCATTTATCGATAAATGATTGAAAAAAATTCGGATTATCGATAATTATCGATAAATTTTCTAATTAAATTGGCTGTCTCCTTAATAGAAGAAAAACGCAAAATTATAAGAACAGATTTTAATGAGATCATTCTACATTGTGACAGCCATAGTTATTTAAACAGATTTTAGTTTTTTATCCTTATTAAGGAAGTAACATTTCAAAAAGCATAAGGCATTAATAGTGGCTGGAGAGAGACTGCATCGAATCTTCGTTATGAAAATTCCCGCTGAAGAAAATGCACGCTCTGCTTCGCAGCTTGTAGGCTTGATGATCCTTAATGCATCGTACAATCGATCTAGATTTTCGCTTCTCTTTTTCTTTACTTCGTACAATGCGAATTCACTGCCTGCATCGAACATAGAGGACTTACTTAAGGACTCGGAAGTTTTCGATTCCAATTTGCTCATCTCATGATAGAGGCATTTTTTGAAATCATCCTCTTCGTCGTCTTCATTTACGTTGCCCTCATCTGGAGTTTCTTCAGCACTGCTTATATCCGTAAGAGGTTCAGGAAACAGTCGTAAATATATAGAAGTGGCATATTTCTTTAAGGAAACTGGATAAGGCATCTTGAAAGTGTCAGACATTTGTTCATTTAGCGTAAACTTAAAAAACCAGGAAGTGATTTGAAATTATCGATAAATCTGCTCGATAATTATACGATAGTTGACTTTCATTTATCGATAAATTATCGATAATATTTTATCGATTGCAACCCCTAAACAAAACTGTCTCAAACCCAGACACTCAAATTCTTAAATTTCTTTTCGGACCACAGTGCTCAAGTTAAAAAATAGTTATCTCGGCAGTGTTCTTCAGAACACTTAGATTCTGAAATAAATAAATATCTTTTGCGTGTTATATTATCCGAAACATTTTATTAATCACGCCAATTTGGCCAGAAATATTTCACATGTAATGAAAATAATAATAATGATAATGCTAGTAATGACGAAAATTTACGAACGTCGTTCAAAAATAAGTTTACAAGGTTAATTACCGGTGCATTATGCAGTTCTTATTGTGAACTTTACAACGGCTCCGCATGGCTATCAGAAGAAAACGTCCCGGGTTGCTTACTGTAGGCGTGTTCTTGCATGACAATGCACGCCCTCACACTGCAAATAAAATACGCCAACTTTTGGAATCGTTCCACTGGTTAGTCATGGATCACCCTCACCGTAGTCCTGACCTTGTACCAAGCGACTTCCACTTGTTTTCAGCCCTAAAGGAACACCATGGAGGTAAACAATTTCAAAACGATCCTGATGCAGAAGCAGCCATACGAAACTGGTTAAGAAAATAAGGACCCTACATTTCACTCGACCGGCATCGGAAAGTTTGTCCCACGCTACGACAAACATTTGAATCTGGTGATTATGAAGTAGAAGTAAGTAAGTAATAATAGCAACTATAGTGTTGTAAACACTTACAATGCTGAAAAGTTTCTCAGAAGTACCAATTATAAAATAACCTTCAGTTTACCAGTTAGTTAGCAGCCAAATAATAAAAGACCAAACTGATGTAAATGATAAATCCATAAGTGTGTACAAAATTCCCTGTAATCACAATGATAAAAACTATCTGATAAATAGGTAAAAGGTTGGAAAACTTATTGAAGGAGCGCAAGCAAGATGTCAAGTTTGTTACCGAATCCAATGCAGTTCTTAAACATGTTCAACATAATAGTGATGCAGTTAATTGGAATGAAAGCGAAAGAGTAATTTAAACGATAAAAAAAAAATTTATTCTGTGTATAGACACTTTCCAGAAAGGTATTTTGCTGATGTTTACGATTTTCTCTGATCAAATCCTTATTCAGTAACAGTATCTAACTCTAGCAATAGAGAATAACCAGTGTTTTAACCCAGTGACAATTCAATACATCATTTTTATAACATGTTCACTATCATAATGAACCAAACGTTCTCTCACTGACAATAAACATAACTAATAGTTACGGTAAAAACGTTCATGATAAGGTAATTTCTAGGGTCTTAATTTTTTCGGCCCGATGTTTTTTTCACTATTCTATGTACTTCACAAAACATTACACGTTCAAAATAGTTATTTACTGACGTTGTTGTATAATAATAGGCTAATGTAGTTTTTCATAAAAATCAGGATACAGAATTAATTTTGCTTTGTACTGTATTTACCCCGAGTGTGTTGTATCCATCGAAACGGAATTCCAAGATATTATTATGTTGACAGACACGAGGCAAAATTTAAAAGATAGTAACAGAATAAGGCTGACACCTAAGCTCATGCTAATTCCTGCTGTGTCGAAAGGAAAAATAAATATTGAAATTATTCTTTATTAATATATAACACCAATTTTATTGGAAGTTCCAATGAATCTACAGATATATTTCGAAGACAATATCTCACTCGGGGGTTGGAAAGGTATGATGACATATCTAAGTACATTTTCAAATGTAGATACCCTCACTTTACCATTCCATCGTCCAGTGATAGGAATTACTGTATTAAAACTTGTTTTGCGGGTGCAGCTAAAATACAAAGTAGACTAAAGTGGGAAGAAACTATAAATAAAGTTATACAAACATTAAAAGAATTATGTACAAAAATAAACATTTCATTTTTGTATAAATAAATGTTGAATCAAAAACTATATAGGAAAACTTTGAGTTCTATTATATATTATGTTCAATAATTAAATTCAACAACGGATTATTTGAAATCAATGCTACACTGTAGTAATTTCTGTGTTAAAGTAAACATTACAAAGTCTTTGAAAAGGAAAGTAGGAGGCAGTGGGAAAATTTGAAGCCGAGTCGCATGGTCTCAAAGTCAGCATTCCTACCGAGCAAGCCATCTAGAACTCCCACCTAAAAATGTTTTGATCGGTAAGAGCACTGACTCCGAAACCATGGAACGCGGATTCGAGTCCCCACTAGGTCCTAGTTTCTCACTTGATTGCGTTTTCAATCTTTAACTGTGGTCACTGCACTTAAAACGGATTCATTAGAAAGTCTTGCCAAAAGGTTGGATGTACGTTTAAAGTTCGATTAAGTTGTTCTTTTTTCCCGTCGGAATAAAACAAATCTATTGTGATGCCGAAACCATTTTAAAAAAGTGAAATTTTATTTCTTTCGAAATGTTTTGCAAAGGTTTAAATGCAAATTAAGTTTTCGCGTATTCGTTACCCTCAAAACAAATATAATAATGATAAAGGGTAGTTTACTCAAAATATGGGCGTGACTTAGCAGTACAATTAGAAAATGGGTGTGGCTTATAGCGATGGCGACGGGGGAGTACCCCGCCCACTCGAAGAAGAAAACTTCTCGAGTCGTCTTCGTCTTATTTCGTTCGGGTCGTCGGGATCGCTATCACCAACACTTTCGGGAGACCAAGGTGAAGAAGTGGCAGAAGACTCCTTCGGAACAGGTTCTGACGTCGCAGCAACAGGCGACGAAGGAAAGGCAACCCCGTTTCTGACGTAAAGAATAATAATAATAATAATAATAATAATAATAATAATAATAATAATAATAATAATAATAATAATGTCCAGCGCTGTATGAGTTGTTCAGAAAATTATAGTATTTTAATAGAGCCCATGGTATGCGAGTTAAGATACAATGCATATCTGTGAATTTGGCACGTTAGGATTAATAGGAATGTGACGTTGGTTATTCTAACCCAAACGCTTCTATTTCTTGAGAAATGTACGATCCCTCTCTCATATGACTAAAAGGGCATCTATATTTCCAATTATGGTTGATTAGCTATGAGTTTCATATGCGTAAGCATCTGATTTTATTTCAAAATTGAACTAATATATATTTTCTGTTTCAGATTTGGATTAAATATGCTGAGTTTGTAATAATACACCTAATTCATTCTGTTATATATGCGGACGATTTATTAATTCTAAACAAAGGCAAGAAATCACCATACAAGTAGGAAAGCATTACCACGCCTACTTTGGCTGCAAGATCGGCGACCAGGACAAGGTTTGGGCTCCACATTATGTTTGTTAAGTTATGTGTGGAATGTTTGCGTCAGTGGGGTTGTGGGAAGAAAATGCCTTTCGGCATCCCCATGATTTGGAGAGAACCGAAAAATCACTACGACGATTGCTACTTCTGCATGACAAACGTGGCTAGATATAATAATAAAAAGAGGAGGCGCATCACATTTGCGAGTATTCCATCAGCCACCCTCCCTGTGCCACATTCAAGTGAAATACCTGTGCCGAAGCCGCCTCTTTATTTTGAAAATTTTGATTCAAATGTAGACATCTCAATAACAGCGGTCATGTTCAAATGAACATTAATATACTGTGGCCAAAAATCAGTCACCAAAATTGATAAGTCAGTGATATCTGAATGACATAGTAAGATAGATTTAGCATTATCGTAAGATTCGGCAGAACTTCTGGGATCAAGGCTCAAAGAATGGAATCTACTCGCTCCTTCGACAACATTCTACTGGTACAGACATCGTAAAAAAGATTATCAATTTTTTCTCGACTGAAGGATCACTGGTATACTGCAATGGTATAGTAGGGCTGGTCAAGGCGATTGGCAAAGACTACCAATCATGTGACTGGCGCCTATTTATTGATTCCTCAAAGCGAAATTTGAAAGCTGTCTTACTGCATAATGGAAACAAAGTTGCCTCCCTGCCTATAGGGCATTCAGTTCATTTCGAAGATACTCGTGGAAATCTTTCATTTCTTTTAAACAAGATGAACTATGAAGAAAACAAATGGATTTTTTGTGGTGATATTAAGGTGATTGGCCTTCTTTTAGGCCAACAGGCTGGCTTTACAAAATACCCATGCTTTTTATGTCTGTAGAATAGCAGAGAGAGTGAGAAACACACTGTGAGGAAAGAATGGCCTCAGAGAAAACAGATTACTCCAGGACAAGCAAACATCATTGCTAATCCACTGGAAGACTGTAACAAGATATTGTTAACTCCACTCTACATAAAGCTTGGATTAATGAAAAATTTCGTCAAAGGTCTCAACAAAGAAGGATCTGGATACCAATTTTCATGTCAAAAATTCCCTCAAATTAGTCATGCTAAGCTGAAGGAAGGAGTGTTCGTCGGTCCTCAAATAAAGCAACTCTTAAGCGATCCAGCATTTGAAGATGCATTGACAAGTCATGATAAAGATGCTTGGCTCGCTTTTAAGGCTGTTGTGAACAACTTCCTTGGCAACAGGAAATCTGATGACTACAAAGAAATGGTTAAAGACATGATCCGAAAATATCGTTTGCTGGGATGTAAACACGAGTGTTAAGATACACTTCCTAGACTCTCATCTTGATATTTTTTATTTATTTTTTATTTTTTTCCCTGAAAACTTAGGCGCGGTAAGTGAGGAACAGGGAGAAAGATTCCGCCAAGATATTTCAGAAATGGAATGGAGGTATCAGGGAAGACTGGATATTCGAATGATGGCAGACTATTGCTGGAGTCTAAAGAGACATGTATAAAACCAGTACGCCAGAGAAAATCGACGAAAAGGAAGTTTCTTTAGCTACTGACTGCTCTAATAAATTCAATGCCTTACTGTTGATGAATGGTTGGTTCAGTCCTTCACAATTTTTATATATAAATATACTGTATCTTACTTAAATCCGTATCTACATGTATTACATATATTAGTGTATATATGTAGTAATAATGTGTGTGTGTGTGTGTGTGTGGTGTGTGTGTGTGTGTGTGTGTGTGTGTGTGTGTGTGTGTGTGTGGGGTGAGCGCCAGTGGGTTGAGAACCCATGGCCTTGAATCACCCATTTTCATTGAAACAACTCGCAAAAAATTTGAATTCGCAAGGCGGTGTAATCAACGGTAAGTGGATTAATTTCCCATTCTGTTTTCGCTGATATAACATATTCCCTCCGTGTACACGGTCTTAAGAATTGGTCCAATGGTAATACAGAAAATATGAGATATAAGTAAGGATGCAAGTGATCAAGATTTGTCTGCGCAAATGTTTTGACTTTCTTCCTTTGTGCAAAACAAAGGTGAGAGGACATAGTGATGAGAATGTGATGCTGATAGAGGTCTGACATCTATCAGTAACACATTCTCATCACTATGTCCTCTCAGCTTTGTTTTGCACAAAGAAAAAGTCAAAACGTTTGTGCAGACAAATCTTGATCACCGGCATCCTTGAGTCCAAGAAAGTAAAAATAATAGTGATTGTAAAAAAACAAAACTCTAGTCAGTAAAAAAAAATAACAGCAACCTCATCGAAGCCACATATCAATCATTAATGTGAAATTTCAAAACATTATGCGTCACTATCGTTTTCTTCCATAACGCAAACTTACGAGAAAAAATAATTACCCTGTTGCGGGTCCTCCGTTTGCAACACCTGAAGCTGTGGGTTGATCCTCTTTCGCTTTATCCGCGGTGGTCTCAAGTTTTTTATCCACTGCTTGATTTGAGACTGATGCCTGAACCTCCAAAGAACTCACCACAGTATTGTACTGACTCAGCTGTTGGTGCAGAGCGCAAACTATTCAGATCTTTCAAACAAAGCTCATAACTACATTTGCACCTAAACTAATAAATTATAAATAATTACATCATTAGCTCTAATTACGAAGATTGTACACCTTTATTCTGATTCGCAAAAGGTAATTACGCGTTTCTGTTGTTCTTTGATGGCGTTGTTTAACCTCCTCCACAACATTTAAGGTCATATGACAGAAGGAACCTACAGCTTCACACGGGATCCGAACCACGGTTCACTACATAATCTGGACGCAGAGGACGATCCCCATCCAACTACTAGCCAGACCCAATTTCGCTGACCGTAGCAGTGTTATGACATTGGCCACGACGTAGCTCAATCGCATGTTTTTTATGAAAAATCATTTTTAAAAATTGGATAGAATAAACAAATTGGCTCAGCACCAGCTGAAAATAGGTCAGCCAATAACAAAAACACAATGAACAAATTTACATACGTTACTCATGATTCACTTCGAATTGCCGAAAAAATCTAAATTCAAAACAAATTTGTATTATTTTTTGAATCTATATTTCTAATGTTTGCTTTCCTGTTGGTTTTATATAGTTCTGCAAAATGTTATAGAAACGATGCTTAAAGGGAGAAGAATGTGACGATTATTTACCTGAATGGCTGCTGCGTCTAGTAAAACTTGAATGTTTCTGAGAGACTTAATTCTTGCCTCGACGTGAGCTCTTTCATTTCCTTCCATTTTCTTCAGCTCCTCCAAAGTCAAACCTTCAAAATTCGGAGGGGGAGGAGGAGGGGGAATACCTAAAGAAGAAAAAATTTTATGTACAGCAGACCTTTCAGCAAAACATCCAACAGGGAGTTTGGCTTCAGGGCTTTAGAAAATGCTGATCGAAAAGCCTCAACCCACTTTGTTCAATGAGTGATCTGTTCGTACAATTTATCCACTTGCCCTTCTAAAGGCATCAAGATGTTATTTCAATGTGTTCTGAAATTATTTAGGATATCTGTACTATGCAAGTTGGAAATTTCATGAACAACTGGTTGATGGATAAGTAGAACGGAATGGAAAGACGAAAGAGTTCCTGAAGATTGGGTGCAAGTAGTTGAAACTTGTTAAAGATAAGATATCTGTAACTTTGGCTAAAATTACACTGGCCAACAAAATGAAACTTTTTTTTCTCATCACAAATATGATCACACTTTTCTTAATCCATTTTTCGCGCTGATTCCGAATCTGGTTTTATGTTTTTTCTAGCACGTATAGTTATATAGATACACTGGTTTTGATATTTTTAAGTTTTTGATATTGCTATAAGAAAATTTATGGATGTATAGATCACACTTAGGAATGCTAAACAACAAATACATCATATACCTTATTCAATGTACTTATAAATAAAGAATATATACATTATTTTATTAAAGGCGCTGTGAGTGTGATTTCCTTTTGTAAATTTGGCCTGGATTGTCACGATACAGCATCCAACAATGGTCCGCCATCATGCTTTCATTCCAATATCCTTGGTAGCGCTTCTCCATCATCTGAATATCTTGATGGAAGCGCTCTCCTTGCTCGTCACTCACTGCACCAAGGTTTTCAGGAAAGAAATCTAAGTGGGAATGCAGGAAGTGAATTTTTAACGACATTCGACACTCCATTTCTTTGAAGGCATCAAGGAGGTTCTTGACTCCATCCTTATACGCAGGTGACTTGTTGCTTCCAAGAAAGTTTTCACATATCCATTTGAACGCCAGCCAAGCCTTCAATTCCAGCGGACTTAGGACTTAGGACACTTTCAAATTCAGTGTCATTCAAAACCTCCCTTATTTGTGGCCCAACAAAAATTCCTTCCTTCAATTTTGCTGCAGTAACCTTCGGAAATTTCTTTGAAAGGTAGTGGAACCCTCCAGAATTGACTTTACCCATTGCTTTAACAAAATTCTTCATTAAACCAAGTTTAATGTGAAGAGGTGGCAGATAGATCTTTTGGGGATCCACTAAAGGGACAGACTGGACATTGCTTATCCCTGGGACATATGTATACCTAAGTGGCCAGTCACTTTTGGTGTAATGTTCTATAGTGGCGCGACTGTCCCACAGGCAAAGGAAACAACAAAATTTTGTGAATCCTGACTGCATACCCATAACGTTTAGATCTCCACAAACATTCCATTGATGACTGTCGTATTTGATTGCCTTAAGTAGTATATCCATATTGTCATATGTCTCTTTTAGATGGACGGAATGGGCAATGGGGATGGATGGCATTATATTACCATTATGCAAAAGAACTGCTTTCAGGCTTCTCTGCGACGAATCAATAAAGAGGCGCCACTCAGATGCCACATACGTCTGAGATATGGCTGTAAATAGTCCATTGATGTCATGGCAATAACAGAGAGGACCGTCTACTGAAAAGAATGCTGTTAATTCAAAATTCCGCTTTCGGTAGTAACTAATACGAACATTGTTCTCAAGTAAATTGTTCTCCTTTAGTCTTGAGGCGAGAAGCTCTGATTTCTCTTTAGACAGCGATAAGTCTCTAACAAGATCATTCAACTGTCCTTGGGTTAACTTTTTAGGCTCTAAATGTCTACCTTCAAAAGTGTACTCTGGTTCTGTAGATGGTTCGGAAACGCCAGTTGCACCTTCATCACTTTCCATGTCATCTATGATAGAATCTAGCCTATCACTTGGGGGAATTGGAATGGGCAATGTTTCATCATGTTTTACTGGTCTACGTGCTGAATCCAAGTTTGGATATACAATCTGGTGTTCTAGGCAGAAAACCCCATTAAGTTCACACTACAAAAATAACAGTCTTCATGATGATCTCTCGGCTCCCTCCATATCATGGGTATGGCAAATGGCATTGAAGCTTTCTTTTTGTTAAGCCAATCACGTAATCCATTTGAACAGCCAGAACAGATTTGATGTGGCGCCCATGGTTTATCTTGGTCACCTAGATGGCAACCAAAGTATAGCTTGTATATTTTCTTAATGTCGGTTGTAATACTTCGTCGCTGTGTTTTAGTTGTCAACTGGCCGCATACGAAACAGAACTTGTCGGGGTCATTCTTACATTGTCGAGGCATGTTGACTACCTGAGCAAACTATAAATTAAAAAAAAATGTACACCAACTTGACACAACAAGTTCTTGGACTGGACTGATCTTTTGACACACAAAGCACGGCGTTGTTGTCTGAATCACAATGCTGCTAGACGTAAAAGCTCACACCTGAAATACATAAGATGTATAATTAAGATAATTGAAATAAATAAGATGAATAAACTAAAAAAAAACAATAAAATAAACACAATCAAATGTTGAAATATTAGTATTTTGCCTATTTAAAATGGTTAAATCTGTGTAGTTATATATATGCCTTCACCTTGAAAACTATACGTGCTAGAAAAGATCTGAATGCAGTTTTGGAATCAGCGTGAAAAATGCTATCCAGCCACCACAAATTTTACTCTGATGAAAAATCTTTGTTGACCAGTGTTATCAATCAAAGTATTTCCAAAGGAATATTCCCATCAATGCTAAAAACTGGTTGTATAACACCCCTTTTTAAAGGGGGTGATCCTACACTAGCAACAAATTACAGGCCGGTGTGTTCATTATCTGTGTTCAGCAGTTTTCGAAAAAATTGTAAAAAGTAGAATGCAGCGATATTTAGAATCCTACAATTTATTATCTCCAAATCAATATTGCTTCCGTAATAATAGAACAACGGAAATGGCTATTTTAAATCTTATGGGGAATGTAAATATAGCTAAGGAGAACAAAGAAATAATGATATCAATATTTATGGATTTGAGTAAGGCGTTTGATGTAATAGACCATAATATTCTACTTAATAAATTGTATTGTTACGGCTTTAGAGGGGCAATCAGTGATTGGTTTAAAAGTTATTTGTCCGATAGATATAATTTTGTATCAGTAAATAAGGTTTGCTCCACTAGAGCGCTTGCCAAACATGGTGTGCCACAGGGCTCAGTGCTGGGTCCACTGTTATTTTTATTATATATAAATGACCTTCCACGTTCATCTGATATACTGAACTTCATAATGTTTGCAGATGATACAACTCTCTTTTTCTTGCAAAGATGTTAATACAGCTAAGAATATATTTCATTCAGAATTCATCAGTGTAATGAAATGGTTGACCACCAATAAACTCTTCCTAAATACCAGTAAAACAAATTTCATGATTTTTACTAATAAAAGAAATGTATATCTTGATGAACTTAATGTTAATGAAATCACCATAAAGGAGTGTACTGTAACAAAATTTCTTGGTGTAATGCTAGATAAGAATTTGCAATGGAGTGATCATGTAAATTATATCGCGAAAAAGATTTCAAGGAGCGTTGCTATAATGTTTAAACTTAGAAATGTAGTCCCTAAACAAGTTTTATTGACTCTATCATACTCTTGTTCTTCCTTATATAACATACTGCACCCTTGTTTGGGGAAACTCCGCTAACAACGCATTAAATGGTATCTTTGTCATTCAAAAACGAGCAATAAGGTTATTATCTGATGCTGATTTCCTTGATCACTCTAGTGCATTATTTAAAGAGCTAAACCTACTAAAGCTCAATGATATAACTAAACTGGCACATTTTATTTTTATTTACAAGTGTAAGAGCAAAATCATTAATTTGCAATGGGTAAATAGATATTTTGTAACTCATCAAGAAATCCACTCGTATCAGACCAGAAATAGATCAAAGCTTGTTATACCTCAATTTAGATTGTCTTCATCTCAAAAACTACCCATTTTCATTGGATTGAAACTATGGAATGACTTGCATGCCGATATAAAAAATATTGCGAATGTAAATTTGTTTAAAACCAAGTTGAAATCCCGATTAATAATGGGATACTAACAAAAATCTTGGATTAATGTCCACTAATAATGTTTAATATTGTCCATTAATATTGTTTAATATTGAAATACAGGTTTTAACTATTAATAATACTTATTTACTTATTTATTTATTTATTATTATTAATTTATAACAGCTAGCTGCTTATTTTTAATAAGAGCCCAGTAAAGCCTAAAGCTTAAGGGCCTTATGTCATTGTAAAAATTGTAAGAGACTACTGTGGTGCTTTTATGCAAGAGTAAAGGTGTTATGGAAAAACTATACACTCTTACAACATGGTATCGTATGTGGTACCTTTACTTCATAATTAAATATAAATTATTAATTAATTGAATTAAATATCTACAAAATTGCCTCGGGATTGGCGACATAGCCTATTGGGAATGAAATAATTACCATACATACTGTACATGGAACCCCAAATGTAGGCATGGAACCTGCATGAGAACGAGAAAACCAAATTTATTATTTCGTATACAAAATTCTCCATTGCTCACTCGTGAAAATTACTTCGAGAGAAAAGTCAACAAACTTTGCAAATTCAGCAAATAATAAAATACGAAGATTTATATGAGCGGCACTCGAGCTGCTTATGTTACAGCGATGCTTTAAGCAAGGAAGATGTATTTTATCTTCCTGTAAGTTCTGAGTGAAATCCTCTTAATATAAAACCTAATAACTATAAAAAGGATAGGCCTATTCATTCAGGTATATAGTGACTGCCTATATTAATTACATCAAAGCAACTCGTTGTGTAACTCCATCGTACCGCGGCCCTACATCGAAAAACATCGTCGCGTCCTACGAACTGAAGCGAGGCTCAACGAAATAATAAGGTGAGGCAATTTCTTTCTTTACCATTAAGCAGGGCAAATGCCGAAGGCAAATAAGCATAAAGAGGTCTTTTGAAGACCTACACATACATAACTAACGAAAAAACGTAGGGCTTTTGTCATTAACTCTCTATACAATAGCTACATGATAATTTCCAATCGGCGAAGGTTGAAGCCAATTTCAACCATAACGTCCATAAGCCCCCTATAGTTTTTTTCAAATGGTGGCCCGTATGTGCGGGGAACTGATCCCTTTACCTTTACACTAACCGCAAACAAAGCCTTGTTCATTTAACAGGCTTAATTCATTTTAGGTCCTATAAAAAAGACATTTCAATATAAGTATTTTTAGTAGGCCCACTTTACCTTAATTAATAGGCCTAACATACTCGTACGCTAAAGGCCTACTTCAAACACTACAATTTGCAATTTAAATATACAAGAAGCCTACCTCACAAAGTAGGCCTTACTCTTTACACTCAAGGCCTATCCTAACTAAAAACACTAAATTTTTAATTCACCCTGTGGTGTAGGTTATAAAATTTATTTCAGCAATTTAACTTGCTCATAAGACTCATTAACATCAAAAAATTAAACTCAGAACTTTAACATCACAAAGACCTAAAGCAATTGCACGAATTCAAACTTACACCCACCTAACACACACACACACACACACACACACACACATTCTAAGTCCTATTTGACATAGAGGCGCAACCTATTCTAAGTCCTATTTGACATGTAGGCATAAAACAAACAAGGCTTGATATAAGGGCCTCAAATGCAACATTTGAGGATCTTTACTCAGCCAAACTGGTTAACTTAACACAAAACTCAAAAATAAAACCCTACAAAAGAACATACATTTACACACATACATACAGTATATAAAATATATGCAAACTACAGACACGCAAGTAGAGAGAGGAAGAAGAGAAAGAAAAAAAAAAAGTAGGTAGAGTATAAGAAAAAGTGGGTTAGCTTACTTTACGGGCTACATCTACATTCGTGTTAGTCTAATATTTTTGTTTTTAATTTTATTGCTGGCATGTCACAAGCTGGCATTAATCGTCAACAGACTCATCCCCGACCACCACCCCCAGAGCTCCTGTTACTAATTGTTTATTTTTTATTTTAAACAACGTTAATATTTTTAAAATGCCTATCTAAACAGTTCTTAAACATATTAACGCTGGTAGAGTTAACGACTGACGCGGGAAGAATATTCCATTTATCAATTACTTTAAACGTAAAGAAGTTTTTAGCGATATTAGTAATGAAACTTCTGCCACGCAACTTAAATCCGTTATTACGAGTATTGCTATTATCGAAAGTGAACAGTTTGTCAAAATTTACGTTATCGATGTTATTAACGATTTTGAAAATTTCAATAAGCTCTCCCCTTAATCTCCTAGTTTCGAGTGAATGCAAGTCTAACTCTTTAATCCTATATTCATAAGGCTTGTTGCGCAATGACGGAATTAGTTTCGTGGCACGACGCTGAACCCTTTCTAACCTATGAATATCCTCACCAAATATGGGCACCAAAACTGAACGGTATATTCTAAATGAGGCTTGACTAGGGACTTGTAACGGGGCAATATAATATCCTTCGATTTAAATTCGAAATTACGCGGTATGAAGCCTAACATCCTATTAGCTTTTGCGCAAAACTCGAGGCACTGGTTCCTAACTTTTAAATCCTTAGATACGCGTATGCCTAAATCTACTTCCTCGTCAACGCTCACTAACTCTCTATCATCCATCGTGTACGTGTAATTATTGTTACGAGAATCTATATGCAAAACTTTACATTTGTCTACGTTAAATTGCATCTGCCACTTATCCGTCCACTCCATAATCCTATTTACATCGTCTTTGAGCCTATTTCTATCGTCCTCGTTAACAACCTTACCGCCTATTTTAGTATCGTCCGCGAATTTTGACACGTTACTGGTCAATCCTACATCTATGTCGTTAATGTAAATTAGGAATAGCAATGGTCATAACACTGAACCCTGTGGGACACCGCTACCTACATCCAACCACCCCGATTCACTACCATTAACAACGACCCTCTGTCTCCTAGCACGAAGCCATTCCTCTAACCAGTCAGCTACCTCACCGCGTATACCGTGCGCTTTAACCTTCGCAATTAATCTTCTATGTGGAACTGTATCGAACGCCTTTTTAAAATCTAAATAAATAACGTCAGCCGCTCTATGCCTATCGTATTCGCGCACTCTTTCGTTACAAAAATTCTAACAAACTAGTTAAACAAGATCTATGGCGTCGAAACACATACTAACTACTATTAATCAAATCTCTACTTTCTAAGTGATCGATGATACAATCCCTAACTACGGATTCCAAATGTTTACCGACAATTGACGTTAAGCTAATGGGCCTATAATTGCTAGCTACTGTGTGGTCACCTTTTTTAAAAATGGGCGTGACGTTAGCTAATTTGAAGTCTTCAGGAATAATCCCCGTTTCGAGTGACTGATTAAAAATCTTCGTTAAGGGGCCTACAATAACGTCTCTCAAATTTTTCAAATGTCTGGGATAAAAAGCGTCAGGGCCTGGAGACTTGCTAACTTTTAGCTTATCGATATAATGCGCAATCTCACCCTCGTAAACAGTTAATTCATCCAAAATAGTCTCGCTACTAAATGGAACGATATCGTCCACATCGGGGGACAATATTTACGTCTTCTACGGTAAAAACTATCGCAAAAAAGTTATTGAAAATACCCGCCATCGGCTGAGCGTCAGAAGCCAAAGCGCCGTTAACATCCACTAGAGGGGCTATGTTATCTTTTATCGGCTTACGATTATTGACGTATTCAAAAAACTTTTTTGGATTATGTTTACTATCCGCAGCTATAAGTATCTCTAAATTACGCTTAGCATTCCTAATTGATCTTTTAACCTGACGTCTAAGCTCGATATATCTATTAAAGTTAGCTGCCGTGCCATTGCGCTTATTAAGTCTATACGCTCTGTTACGCTCGTTTATGAACTCGCCTATTTCCCTAGTCCACCACTTGGGCCTACGAGGAATAAACTCCCTTTCAATATTCATAAAACTTTCTTTAAACGCCTCCCAATGCAAATTTGTGTCGTTACCCATAAATAAATTATTCCAGTCCACTACTCTTATCCTATCCGCAAAACTATCAAAATTAGCCCTACGAAAATCAGGGACTTCTATTACGTTACTATCCTTAGTGTTTTCTATCACTACCTTAAATCTAAGAATTTGATGATCAGTACATCCTAAACTCTTACCTACTTCTAAACCTTCGACTATATTTTCGCCGTTCGTCATCACCAAATCTAAAATATTGTCACCGCGCGTTGGTTCGGTAACTATCTGTCGTAAAAAATTATCCTCCATGAACTCAATCAATCTCAAACCCTCCTCCTTACCAGTAAAAGTCTCATAATTAACATTAGGACAATTAAACTCTCCGACAATTATACTATTCCGATTGTCAATAGTTACCAAGAAGTGAGTAAAATCTAGCATCGGTATCGAGGGGTTGAACGGGAGGTCTATAAACCAACAAAATTAAAACTAATACTACGCGCCCTAACTTCAACGCATATCGCATTAATTGCTGCCGGAAAATCTATCTTAACCTCGATAGCCCTAAGGGAATTACGAATGTACAGCAAAACGCCGCCACCATTCCTATGTAACCTATCATTAGTAAAGAGTTTAAAACCCGGTACACCAAGTTCCCCCAACAAGTCCCAAGTCACGGTATTTAACCACGTTAACCACGAACGATATGAAAAGTTTTTATAAGAAGAGTCAGGCATGTGCACGAGTGAAATGGGGTTTTGAATGATTGGTTTGAAATACTGTAAGTGTACATGTTAGACAAGGGCGTGGGTAGAGAGAAACACTGGAAAAGGAGCAGCTAAAGAAATAAAGACCGTGAGAAAGGAGAAAATGCAGTTGGAACAGCAAAGGGAGGAAAAAATTAAACCAGTTATATTACTTACAGGGGATGAGGACAGTCTAGCGGAGAAAGGAGAAAAGTGTGTCGTTCGGTACAGGTGTGGTCACCCAAAAAAAAGAGAGCAAGAGTGGAGCCTGAAGGGCAAAAAGGGAGGAACTGGGAGCGAGCAATGGTAAAGGCGGGGCAAACGAAAAGTAAATGTGAAACAGAGAGGAATGCCGCAGGAGCAGAAGGGAGCATGATCCCCTGACAGGAGGAAGGTCACTGACAAATCGTAGGCTTCAAGGCCTTCAGGAAGTTCCTCGACACAGCCTCCCACTGGCGTTGCCACCGCCGAAGGAGTGCATCCCGAAAACCCACGTGAAGTCCAACGCCGAGAGAGGGTCAAAAGGCAGGGAGGAAACCTCCCTCACCGCAGCGTTCGCTACCCAAAACACCGACGTGGGAAGGTATCCAACAAAAGGCGACCAACTTTCGACGTAATGAAAGAACGACAAGCCAGTCCTGGATCTGTCGTATCAGCAGATGCGGGGAGACGAGAGAAGACAGGGCCTCAAGAGCGTTACGAGAGTCGGAATAAATGACAAAAGACGTAGATGAGAGTTGGGAGAGGAATCGAAAGGCCAGAAGAATAGCCGAAAGTTCCGCTGTAAAAAAGGAAGCCACTTGGGGAAGGAATAGCGATTTAACTACCGACGGGAAGGAAGCCGGGCAACCCACTCCAAGTGGCGAGCGAGAGCCGTCAATCAACACGGGGTTAGAATCAGAATGGGATAGAAATAATTGACGGAGGGCAAAAGGGTGGAACTGTGAATTTGATGCAGAAGAGAAGGAGCGGATACGGATGGGAGGAAGGGTCCATGGGCGGAAGGCAGAGGGAGCAGAGGGAAGTACTCGCCCTTCCACCCAGAAAGAAGACAGGACGGGGGCCATCCGTAGACCGTACAGTCGAACCAAATGGGGACGCCGGTCAAAGTAGGCCGAAGTGGAAGTGCCGAAGAGGGATTGGTAGACCGGGATGGAAGGAAACTGCAGAACGCGAATGATATTTTTTAAGCCCTCTCAGGTACGGTGGACATCCAACGGGAGATAGCCATTTTCCGCATAAAGACTGACAACAGGATGGCCATGCATCCGGAATGCGCCGGCGCTGATGTGTATACCCAGGGAACGGATAGGATCCAATATGCGCAGGGTGGAGGCAGGGGCGTAGGAATAGGCCTGACAGCCATAATCCAACTTACTTTGGACCAGGGAGTGGTAGAGCCGCCAAAGCGTGGAGGTCAGCATCCCAATCGGTATGGGAAAGGAACTTGAGAAAGGTGCAAGTCTGAAGGTACGAAGCCTTCAGAGAATTCAGGTGGGGAATCCAGGAGGAGACCCAAAAATCTAGTTTCGGGGACATCGGAGAGCGGCAATCGGTAGAGAGAGGGAAAGGACGGCAGTGCAGAGGCGGCGACGACAAAAATGCATCACTACAGTCTTCAAAGGGAAACACCGAAGCTCCTGATATGTGGCTCATGTGGAGACCGAATCCAGGGACTGCTGAAGACGACGTTCAAGGAAGAAAAATCGGGAACCGGAGCAATAGATGGCAAGATCATCGACATAGAGGGTGGCTGTAATCCCTGATGGAAGAGCCGTCATCACGTCATCGATCGCCAAAGAGAAGCAGATGACGCTCATGACGCTGCCATGTTAACCCCTTCCTCCTGCGAGTGTACAGAAGAGACGGAAGTACCCACCTGAACACGAAAGGAGCGGGAAGACAAAAAGTTGGAGATGAAGGAGGGGAGAAAACCTCAAAAATCCAAGAGATAAAGTTTACGGCAGATCCACCACCGCCAGGCAGAGCCATACGCTTTCTCCAAATCAAAAACAAATTGCATAGAGGTGAGCCGCTCTGCAAACGACACACGGACCGCAGTCTCCAACTGAACCAAAATGTCAGTGGTGGTACGGCCCCTTCGAAAATCGGTCTGTGTAGGGGGGATGTAAATTGTGGCGTTCGAGGTGCCACACACCAGATGTCGATACACCATCTTCTCGAAGTTTCGAGAGGCAGCTAGTGAGAGCTATTGGACGGTAGTTAAGGGAGAGATGTCGGGTCCTCACCGGGCTTAGGAAAGGGGAGGACCAATGCCTCCCTCCAAAAGGAGGGGAAGTGCCCTCCACCCAAATCCACTTACAGAGGGCGAGTAGATAGAAAAGAACCGAAGGGTGTAGGTGGCGCAGCATATCAAAATTAATGCCATCGCGGACGAGAGCATACTTGCCGCAAGAAGCCGGCGCCGAGCACAGTTCTGACATGGAAAAAAGACTGTTGTAAGGGAAGTTATTGGGAATCTAGAAAAAGTAAAGGGCTTCCGTCTATCATAAGGACAGGAGGAAGATGGAAGAAGATTTACTGGAGATCTTTCGAATCTTGTTCCAGATTCCGAAGGAAGGGGTGCGGGAAGCGAGAGAGGAGACCTAAGTTCGCCAGGAAAGGCGGAGGGCTTCACGGACGTGCTACGGGTCTGAGCCCGCGCACGTTTGAAGGCTATTGAATTGGCAAGAGATGGGTTGCGCTGAAGACGGCGAAAGGCCGACTTCTTCGCTCAAACGGCCAGAGCGTATGTCGGGGTCCACCATGAAACCGAAGAGGCCGAGGTGCGGGGAAATGTTGACTTGGGAATAGACAACAGAGCTGCACAAGTCACCTAAGTCACTTCATGTGACGGGGGAGGGGGGGGGAGATATAACGAACAAATTGAATATAAACAGTCAAGGAAAACCAGAGCCGCAACAGCCTGGAGAGGAGTGCGGAGGGGAAAGGGAATAGACGGCACGTCACACCGGACGAAAACGGCCGTATCCTCACGGGATCTGCATCGGGGAGGGGGGAGAGTTACGAAGAAAACCTGCGTAGAAGGCGCAAGGGGCAAACCCCAAGTTGGGTTTCCTGAAGGCAGAGAGAGACTGAAGAAAAATCTCGGATAAGGAGGAGGAAGTCCTCCCAATTAGGGACAAGGCCACGACAATTCCACTGAAGGAGAGCAGCCATCAAGAGCCGTAAACTTGGGAGGCGAGAGACGTAATCGGGCGAGGCTTAAAAGTGCGACTACAAGAACAAGCAGATAGATGAAAGGGGAGGTTAATGGGAGGTCGAAGAACGGATGAAAGGAGTGAAGGGAGTTTGGGCTTCAGGAGGGGGGGATGCGAGAATGGTGGTATGAAGCGGGGCAGGGCGAATCTGATTTCCGGGGTGGAAATGGAGGAGATAATTGTTAAGTTGGACTATTTATTTTAATTTGGCCCTCAAGCTTTAAACTTTACTGGGCTCTTATTTAAAAATAAAACAAATACTGTATATAAACAAATACCATACAGGGGGTCCTCGTTATCCGAGTATTCATTATCAAAATCCCAGCATTTACGTGGCCAAATAATTGTAGAACCATACAGATAAATTCCCAGCACTTAAGAGGTTTCTGCGAATAATGTATGTGGAATGCAGAAGCGCAACAGAAAACTATTTAAATTTTCCTTGGACTCGCTGTCTCACTCGCTTTCCCCTACTTCCACCACCACCACCACCACCCTGATGCCACACACTCTCAGTCTCTCGCTAACCATTGCCAGTGCTGAACGCATCCACAGTTTTCTGGTATTTTCATTCTGATTTTGTAGACTTTTTGTGCTATTGTTGCAGCCATAACTTCAAAGCGTACTGCTAGGGGTAAAGCAGCTACTGGCCCTAAAAGAAAGCATACCAGCTATGGGTTGGATGTGAAATTAGATGTCATTAAGTGCGAGAAAAATGGTGAATGAGTGATAGACATTGCGGGGGGTCTCAACAACCCTGAACATCCCATCAGCATCCCATGCCGGGGGCATCGAGAGGTCAAGGAGGGAGAAGGGGAGAGATCGCCACAACGGGAAGTAATGTCATCATAGACCTCAAAAACGTTCTGCTGCTGAGAGTCTCGGCGGAGTGATAATATGCTATTTTCGAAATTCAACATTAAACCATTCTTTTCATGTTATACGCCTAAATACCTTTCCAAAGAGGTAGTGCACATGGTGGTAACTATTTTTTTACCCCTCCCAATCTCAATCTCAATTCCAGCTACAAATTACTGTAGCTACACGTGCAGAAAAAGTGTAGTAGTAAATATTCCAATATTTTGCCATAAGCTATCTGTTCTTTGAAATTAGTGTGATACAGTGCTACAGGAAATTTGTATTCAATAATGTAATAATTAAATATATAAAGGAAAAAAAAGATTCCAAGGCCTTTCGTGTATTCAGCAGTACATTCATTAACGAATACATTTCATTTATTGACGTTATTCAGTACTATATTATTTTATCATACCAAGGCTACTGCACGTGGCTTGCCTTGTTTGTTTTTCAAATCTATCAGAAAACGAGGAGTCAAGGTTCATTTTTCCTTCCTTCGAGAGGTCAGGTAGTGTGTGGTCACACACCGTGTGAAAAAAAGGAAAAGTCGGGTCGAATCGCGGACAGATAAGTATTATAAATACTCTTCTTTTACAGATCTTTCATCGGTAGCTTAATTCTATATTCATTTGGTATAAATTTGTTACAAGAACCTGTTTCTGCGTTTCTAAAATGCGGTAGACCTACGTTGTAATTTATTAATTTCCAAACGCTCGTTTTTTCTTTTTTAACTAATTAAAAGCATGGCACCCCCGTCAAGTACTTGCAGTAGCTGTAAAAGGAAAATGCCGCTTACGCGTTTACAATAGCTAATAATAATGAACAGTTAGTTTGCAGGTGGTGCTCAAGCATGGAAGTCCTGAGGAACGAGTTAGAACGTGAGAGGGAGGCCAGGGTGAGGCTTGAAGAAACCGTGATGCTCCTGACGGAAAAATTAGAATCCCTTGAAACTCCAGTTACGACCCCTCCTGCCTCAGTTTCTACTAATATAAATAGTATTAATAGCCCTCTCTCTTCCCCTAGTTCCCAACCCTTCGTTCGAGTGCGTAATGGAGCCCCATTGAGAAAACCTAAGATATGTCTACCAGTTATAACAAACTAAGTTTTCTGTTTTAGGTTTCGATGATGCTGATGAACCGGAAATACGACTCGTTGGCGATTCCATTGTTCGAGGGCAGTTCGAGGAATTCTGTGGGAGAAACCCTCGTCGTAGGCACCGTTACTGCTACCCTGGTGCAAGGGTGGAGGATATAGCTAATAGTTTTAAACTAGAGATCGGAAGAACTGCTAGCTAGGTACAGGGACTTACTACAGCGATTAAAGGAAAAAACTAAGAAGATTCTTTTAACAGGTATACTTCCTCGAATTATCCAACGTAACGATTTCTACAGCAAGGCGACCTATATTAACAATAGCCTAAAATCTCTTTGCCAACAGGAAGGAGTGCATTTTGCAAATTTTTCGAACAGTTTCTACGGCAGGAAGGACTTGTTCCTCGGAGATGGACTTCATCTTAATGACGTTGGAGCTGCGCGTTTAGGAAGACTTTCATAATACTGTCTCTTCTTTTCAGGCTGCCGTAACTCGAACGGTCCCAGCGTAAATTCCACAAATTTCCCTGCGCTCGTGAAGGTGTCGCAATTACAAACAATTTGAAGGTTCTACCCTTAAATGCTCGTAGCCTACGAAATAAAAGAAACGAATTTTTTTCTTTAATTGCTTGTAAAGACTGATATAATTGCGATAAATGAATCGTGGCTCAGCACAAACTCGTGACTTTGTAGGGGAGTATCAAATTAAAGGTTATAGACTTTTTGTTAAAAACAGAATAGGTAGGCGAGGAGGCGGTGTTATGTTGTATATCAAAGATAATATTGCGGACGTTATAGAAGTAAAGCACACAATTCCAGAACCGATAGGTTCGACTATAGCAGAACTTAAATTGAACGATTTCAAACTTCTTGTTGCGGTTATATATAGGCCTCCTAATCAAACAGCTGATACGGACGAAGCGTTATATCGTGAACTAAAGAGAATAATCGGTAGTGAGCAGGCATTAGTTACGGGTGACTAATTGCGCCAACGTGAATTACGATACAATGCAGGGGGACGCGGAAGGTAATCGTTTAGTTAATTTTCTCGAGGATAGCTTTCTTATTCAAAAGGTTGGGGAACCTACGAGGTTGGACAGTATTTTAGATTTAGTTATAACTACGGATAATAGGCTAATTACTGATCTTCAAGTAATAGAACCGTTAAGCAATAGCGATCACAATAAGGTAGAGTTTGTCCTCTCAGTAAGTCACTCGAAACCAGCTAACTCGACTAAAATTCTTAACTTCCAGCACGCAGACTTTTGTAAATTTCGAAATAAATTATCACACGTCAATTGGGAAATCGTAATGGGGAACGCCAACGCAAAACTAATGTGGGAATCGTTCGAAACAGTATTTAGCACTATAAATGAGGAATGTGTACCGTACAAAATTAAGCGTACAAAAGTAAACAACAAGCCCTTGTGGTTTACTTCTAGAGTGGGAGACATTATAAAGAGTAGAGATCCCCGCAAGGGGGTTCTAAGCTCGTGCTCTTGAGTGCTCTTTGTGCTCGTTTGTACGTGCTTGTTCCTGGAGGTTTCACGTGCGCCCTCCCGGCCCTAGCACCCAAGGATGATGGGGCTCGACCCTGCAGTCCTTGGTCTTTTTCCACTTCAACTGTCCCCTCCACCCTTTCTTTTTCCTCTGTCTTCCCTCTCACTTTTTTTTGTTTTTCCGCCGAGATATGCCCTTTTAAATAGAGGCGAATCGGTTCTTCCCAAACTTAAAAAAAAAAAAAAAAAAAAAAAAAAAAAACGAGATAGGGCTTATAGGCTACATAAGTGGGATAAAGCCAATTTGTGGAATCTCCATAGCTCGTGACGGTAAACAAAACCCCAAGCGATTGTTTTCAATACGTCAACAATAGAAATCCAGTAAAAAGTGTCTTCGGGCCGTTGGAAAATGTTAACGGCGATCTAGTTTCTGAAAACAAGGAAATGGCTACCTTGCTAAACGATTTTTTTACGTAAGTTTTTACTATAGAAGAGGTAACGAATATCCCTACCGTCATAGACATAATACCTTTTGATAATGGTAATATTTTGGATAATATTGTGGTTAGTGAAGGGTAGGTAATGCGCTATATTGATAAAATGAAAACGCGTAAATCACCGGGGCCGGATTCCATATATCCCATACAACTAAAAGAATTAAAAGATAGCATTGTTGTGCCGCTAACAAAGATTTTTAATGCGTCTATTTCTGAGGGGTGCGTACCAGATAATTTCAAGTTAGCAAACGTAACACCTCTCTTAAACAAAGGCGATAAAGGAGCGGCGGGAAATTATAGGCCAATCAGTTTAAGATCTGTTGTAGGTAAGCTACTGGAATCAATAATTAGGGATCGTATAGTCGAACACTTAGAATTGCATAAACTAGTTAGAAATACGCAGCACGGTTTTAGGCGAAACAAATCTTGCTTAACTAATCTTTTAGAATTTTTCCAAAGCGTGGTTGACGTTTACGATAGACATCGGGCGGTTGATGTAGTGTATTTAGATTTTCAAAAAGCGTTTGACACCGTGCTGCACAAAAGACTCATTGAAAAAAACTAAGGCTCATGGAATCAGGGGTGTAGTAATAAATTGGATAGAAGAGTGGTTGCGAGGTAGGAAACAACGGGTGGTCGTTGATGGAGCGGAGTCGTGTTGGGCTGATGTAGCGAGTGGCGTTCCTCAGGGTTCTGTATTGGGCCCCTTGCTTTTTCTTATATATATTAAAGGTTTAGATGTCGGCCTAGTCAGTACAGTTTCAAAGTTTGCGGATGACACGAAGCTGGGTGGTAGGGCGATTAATGACGAAGATAGAGGTAAAATCCAGGAAGATCTGAATAAAATCGTTGAATGGTCAGTCACATGGCAAATGAGATTTAACGTTAAGTGCAAAATTTTGCATATAGGTTCGCGTAACGGTAATTTTGCGTATAGTATGTCAGGGAAAGATTTGACAAGCGTAGAGCAGGAAAAAGAATTAGGAGTTATAGTCACTGGTGATTTAAAAGTAGCGAAACAAAGTACAGCACCGGTCAATAAGGCGAACAAATTGTTAGGTTTTATAGCTCGAAATTTTGAGTACAAATCGCGCGATATTATAGTTCCTCTTTATAAATCATTAGTTCGACGCAATTTGGAGTACGCGGTCGAATTTTGGAATCCACATATGCGCAAAGATATAGACAAAATCGAAAGAGTTCAAAGACGAGCAACTAAGATGATTCCGTCGTTTAGGTCAAAGTCGTACGAGGATAGGCTTCAGGAGTTAAAATTCACTACACTCGAGACGAGGAGGCTAAGGGGTGATCTAGTCCAGGTTTTCAAAATTATGAATGGGTTCGATAACGTAGACAGAGATAGCTTTTTCGAAATATCTCAATATAATAGGACTAGAAATAACGGGTGTAAGTTGACAAGTAGAAGGTTCGAGACAGCAGTTACGAAAAACTTTTTTACGCATAGAATAGTAAATATCTGGAACAGTTTGCCGGTAGAAGTAATTAGTACCACGTCTATAAACATGTTTAAAAATCGATTAGACGCATATGTTGATAGATTGGGTTAGGGGATACTCTCTGTCCTTACACACCCCATTATTTTGTTTTGTAAAAATCGGTCGTTGCCAATGTACAGGAGTTTTTACATAAATTTCTTATGTTCTTGTGGTTCAGAACCCACGTAAAATTGTAGGTCACCTCCGCCACCACGGAGGACGTACACAATACACAATTACGAACACAGTTAGGTAGACCAGCCATGAGTGGACCCTTGGGTCTTTGTTGGTCTGGAATATTACATACATATATATATATATATATATTACATATATATATATATATTACATACATATATATATTACATACATATATATATTACATACATATATACATATATATTACATACATATATACATATATATTACATACATATACATATATATTACATACATATATACATATATATTACATACATACATATATATTACATACATATATACATATATTACATACATATATACATATTACATACATATATACATATTACATACATATATACATATATACTGTATATTACATACATATATGTATATTACATACATATATATATATTACATACATATATATATTACATACATATATATATATTACATACATATATATATATTACATACATATATATATTACATACATATATATATATATTACATACATATACACATATATATTACATACATATAAGGGTGTCCCAAAAAATGTACTCACTCTTAGACAGCCCTTTACTCATATAATTTTATTTGTTTCAGGCCATACTAACGTGAATATAATGGCAGACGTACGACTAACTTTTGAAGAAAGAAAATTTGTCATAAAGTGCTACTGGAAGTACGAAAACGTCACGGAAGTGCAAAGACAATTTAGAAGACAGTTTCACAGAGATCCACCAACGCGACGCACCATTGCTCGTATCAGAGATAAGTTTGAAGCCGATGGAACTGTTCAGGACGTCCACAAGCAACGTTCTGGAAGACCACGGACATCCACCAGCCCCGCAAGAGAAGAACAACTGCTGGAAACCCTCCTCCGATCCCCAAAGAAATCCATACGACAATCGGCTCGAGAGATTGGAATCCCAAAATCGAGCGTCCATCGCATTTTGAAACGAGTCCATTGGAAAAGTTACATTCCAACATTAATCCACGCTCTCAATGAAGATGATCCTGACCGGAGAGTTGGATTTTGTGAATGGTACCTGGACAAAAGCGCGGAAGATACAGCGTTTCCAGACAAAATTGTCTGGAGCGATGAGGCCTCCTTTAAGTTAAATGGCTCAATTAATCGACATAATTGCACCTACTGGGCTCCTCAAAATCAGCATGTTACTTTGGAACAACATTTGAACTTACCAGGGGTTACAGTGTGGTGTGGGATATCAGCATTGGGCATCGTAGGACCATTCTTTCTTGACCAAACTGTCACTGGTGCCGTTTACCTAAACTTACTGCAGGAATCCGTCGGTCCATGCATTGAAGAGATGTTTGGTGACGAAGAGTTACTTCCAGCAAGATGGAGCACCTCCCCACTACCATCGTGATGTAAGGGCCTATCTCGATGCAACTCATCCGAACACATGGATTGGGCGCAGAGGTTGCGTTGAATTCTCTGCACGTTCACCAGACCTCACACCAATGGACTTTTTTTTATGGGGATATGTGAAAGATAAGGTTTACGCCGCAAAACCTGCGACAGTCGATGAGTTGAAAGAGGAAATTGAAAGACAATGTCTCGCAATTCCAAATGAAATGATTCGTAATGTTATCGAATCCATTGGTCCGCGTTATCAGCTGTGTCTGGAAAATGGTGGTCATCAGTTTGAACATTTGCGAACACGCAGGAATGAGTAGACTAGACTAAACTTTTCTTTAATTTCATTAAATTTTCTTTAATTTAACCTATTAGACTTGTATCTATGTCAATAAACACTGCATTTATTGTCATTCAAAGTGAGTACATTTTTTTGGGACACCCTGTACATATACATATATATTACATACATACATACATACATATATATATATATATATTACATATATATATATATATATATACATATATATATATATATATATATATATATATATATATATATATATTACATATATATATATATATTACATATATATATATATATATATATTACATATATAATATATATATATATTACATATATATATATATATATATATATTACATATATATATATATTACATATATATATATATATTACATAAATATATATATTACATACATATATACATATATATATATATTACATACATATATACATATATATATATATACATACATATATACATATATATATATTACATACATATATACATATATTACATACACATACATATATATATATATTACATATACATATATATTACATACACATATATATATTACATACACATATATATATATTACATACATATATACATATATATATATTACATACTATATATATATATATATATATATATATTACATACATATATACATATATATATATTACATACATATATACAGTATATATTACATACATATATACATATATATATATTACATATATACATACACATATATATACATATATACATATATATATGTATATTACATATATACATATTACTTACATATATACATATTACATACATATATACATATGAATAGAAACGACATAAGTATTAAGGAACGTTTCTGCACACGAGGAGGAGAGAAACGAATAAATGAAAAATGAGGCGAACCGCCGGGGAATCGAACCCAGGGCCTTCCAATTGCCGGTTGGACGTGCTACCATTATGCTACGGCCCTCAATTAATCACAAATCGAAATTCTCCCACATAGGGCAGAAACCAATGCCCTGAGAGGGCACCCTCGCAAATCGTGAATATGCGCATATAACTGCAATGACCACGCAGTATATAAATGAATAGAAACGACATAAGTATTAAGGAACGTTTCTGCACACGAGGAGGAGATAACGAATAAATGAAAAATGAGGCGAACCGCCCGGGAATCGAACCCAGGGCCTTCCAATTGCCGGTTGGACGCGCTACCATTATGCTACGGTCCTCAATTAATCACAAATCGAAATTCTCCCACATAGGGCAGAAACCAATGCCCTGAGAGGGCACCCTCGCAAATCGTGAATATGCGCATATAACTGCAATGACCACGCAGTATATAAATGAATAGAAACGACATAAGTATTAAGGAACGTTTCTGCACACGAGGAGGAGAGAGAACGAATAAATGAAAAATGAGGCGAACCGCCCGGGAATCGAACCCAGGGCCTTCCAATTGCCGGTTGGACGCGCTACCATTATGCTACGGGCCTCAATTAATCACAAATCGAAATTCTCCCACATAGGGCAGAAACCAATGCCTGTGAGGGCACCCTCGCAAATCGTGAATATGCGCATATAACTGCAATGACCACGCAGTATATAAATGAATAGAAACGACATAAGTATTAAGGAACGTTTCTGCACACGAGGAGATAATGGTAGCGCGTCCAACCGGCAATTGAAAGGCCCTGGGTTCGATTCCCGGGCGGTTCGCCTCATTTTTCATTTATTCGTTATCTCTCCTCCTCGTGTGCAGAAACGTTCCTTAATACTTTGTCGTTTCTATTCATTTATATACTGCGTGGTCATTGCAGTTATATGCATATATACATATATTTATATATTACATTATATATATTTATATATTACATTATATATTTATATATTACATTACATATATTTATATATTGCATTATATATATTTAATATTGCATTATATATATTTATATATTACATTACATATATATTTATATTACATTACATATAATTATATATTACATTACATATATATTTATATATTACATTACATATATATATTTATATATTACATTACATATATATTTATATATTACATTACATATATATTTATATATTACATTACATATATTTATATATTACATTACATATATATTTATATTACATTACAATATTTATATATTACATTACATATATATTTATATATTACATTACATATATATTTATATATTACATTACATATATATTTATATATTACATTATATATATATTTATATATTACATTATATATATATTTATATATACATTATATATATATTTATATATTACATTTTATATATATTTATATATTACATTTTATATATATTTATATATTACATTATATATATATATTTATATATTACATTATATATATATTTATATATTACATTATATATATATTTATATATTACATTATATATATATTATATTTATATATTACATTATATATATATATTTATATATTACATTATATATACCGGTATATTTATATATTACATACCTTACAACCTTACAAAGGTTCAGCACGATGATCTCTCATTTCGCGAAGGTCAAGCTTGTCGCCCCTCCTCTCGAGTTGGCCTGGTGAAGTAGTGAGTTAGATTATTGCGCTCTCCACCTCACATAGCCAGGTACGCCGGCTCATCGGGGATTGTTCTGAGCCAGGCGTCTAGTCTTCTTTTGAAGATTTCCACTGCAACTCCTTCGTGTTTCTTAGGTCTTTGGGCAACTGATTAAACAGTTTTGGTCCTCTCACTACAAAACTATTTTCAGGGTTAAGGATGTTCCCTGTCTCGCCTTCAATTTGGAATACGACACAGTCTACCGCTTCTACTTTCCATCGTTGTTTGGGGAGTTATGGGATTCAGAGTAAGATTAGGGACTAGTTTCTCCATTATTTTCCAAGTGTAAATAATGGTGTATCTCTCTTCTCCTTTCCAGTGAATATAGGTCTAGTTCTCGTAACCTTTCCCAGTAATTTAGTTCTTTGCACCCATTGATCTTGGCTGTGAAGCTTTGGATCCCTCCAGCTGTCTAATGTCTTCTTTTTTACATGGGAAGTTAGGACCGAGCAGTATTCTAATTTGGGTATGATCAGGGTTTTCAGTAGAGGAATCATTACATTCCTATCCTTCGTTTAAAGGTTCTCAATATCTGACCCGTTATTCTCTTTGCTCTGTTTACTGCTATCTTATTTTGTGTTTCAAATTTCGCATCACCTGTCATTACAACCCCTAAATCTTTTGTTCTGGAATTTCTCTGAATTTCCTGTCCATTTGGGGTATAATATTCCATGCGCTTTAGGTCTTCTCTTTTTCCGTACCGTAATAGCTGAAATTTCTCGGTGTTAAACTTCATATTGTTGTCTTCAGTCCACTTGTAGATTTTGTTTATGTCGGTTTGTAGAGATCCTGTGTCTTCTGGGTTTCTTATTTTTCTACTGATCTTTGTCATCCGCAAAGGATGTTACTGTGCTGTCTCTGGTAACGTCATCATCTATGTCAGTTAGCATGATTATGAAGAGTAGTGGAGCTAATACTGTTCCTTGTGGTACTGAGCTGAGGACCTCTGATTCTGATGAAGATACTCCTTGTACTGTAACGACTTGCCTCCGCTCACTAAGGAAATTATATATCCATTTCCCTACTTTTCCTGTTATTCCCATATATTTCAGTTTATGTATTATGATTGCGTGGTCACACTTGTCGAACGCTTTAGCAAAGTCTGTGTATAGTACATCATAGTTTTCATTACTTTCAAGTGAATCAATAATGTTGTTGTAGTGTTCCATTAGTTGTGATAGGCACGATCTGCCTGATCGAAACCCGTGTTGGTTATCATTGAATTTTTTCTGAGTTTCCAAAAACTCATAGATTTTCTGTCTAACTATTCTTTTAAATATTTTAGTGAGATGAGATGTAAGCGACACTGGCCTATAGTTTTTGGCCTGGGATCGATCTCCTCCTTTATATATTGGGACTATGTTCGCGCTCTTCAGGATGCCCGGTATTTCTCCCGTGTCTAATGATCGTCTCCATATCCAGTATAGGGGCTCAGCGATTGCATTCTTGCAGTTTTTGATCAGTGTGGCATTACATTTATCCGGTCCTGCCGCTGAGTGTGTGTTTAGTTTCCCTATGGCTTGTGTAATATCATCCGTCGTAAAGTCGAAATCCGTTATACATTCCCCTTGTGGTTCTTCTTCAAAGAATTCGTTTCTATCGCATATCAATTTGTCAGTTTTTGGGATACTGAAAGATAATTCATACTGAGCTTTTAATATTTCGGATACTTCTGTTAGATCATCAGATAAATCACTGTTCTCATTTTTTAAAAGTCCGATAGTCGCTTGGTTTTTCGACTTTCTTTTTGCGAAATTATAGAAGTACTTTGAGTTAACCTTTATCGCTTCTATAGCGTCGTTATCTTTTTCTGTATGCTTCTCGATTTGTTCCTGTATGACGACATCGATACTTTGTAGTTTATCATTTAATATTTTTCTGATGTTGTTATCTTTACAATTACTTAATTTTGCAGTCACTCTTTCTCTCTTTCGGAACAATGCCCTCTTTTGTCTTTCGAACCTGCTTCTCTTTCCTCTTTGTTGTATCTTTGGGACATGTTTTTCCACAATTTCTAACGTCTTCTCCTCTAACGTCATTAGCATCTCTTCCGTTGTCTTGGCCTCGAAAATGGTTTTCCAATCTATTACTTCCATGCTGGATGTCACATCTTCCCAGTTTATAGCTTTGGAGTGAAAATTAAAAATTTCGAATTTGCTTCGTTCTGTTGTGCGTGTTCTTTCCTTTCCTGTTGCCTTTATATTAGTTGTTATTTCAATGATATTGTGGTCTGATATCATAGTTGGGAAGATTTCTACATTATCAATTAGATTACTGTTGTTTGTGAATACCAAATCTAGGCAGTTGTTTTTTCTTGTTTTCTGTTATTTCTTGCGTTAACATAAATTCATCAGCTAAAGCTAGTAGCATTTTCACCTGCTCCTGGTCTTCTCGTGTGCCCCCCTTGTCCTGGTGGATACATATATTTTTTCCTATCCTTTTATATTTCATGAATGGGAAATTAAAATCATCACAGAGAAAAATATTTGGGGTTGGAGTCTAGATCTTTTACTAAGTTTCTTACCTCTGTAATGGAATCTGAAAATTTTGAGGTTGGCGTGTTTGGGGGTCTGTACATTACAATTAGTACCATATT
The DNA here is from genome assembly GCA_023014485.1 of Bathynomus jamesi. NCBI lineage: Eukaryota > Metazoa > Arthropoda > Malacostraca > Isopoda > Cirolanidae > Bathynomus > Bathynomus jamesi. The sequence goes on along the minus strand of JAJOZX010007305.1, from coordinate 2,800 downwards.
TAATTTTTCAATTTTTGCTGCTACACATTCTACGTAGTTGTTTGAGGTACTTATAGCCATTTCTGCTATGTGCCTTTCCGGTGTGTAAATAGCACATCCTCCTTTACGTCTCACTGTTCTGTCGGCTCGGAGGATGTTATAGTTGTCAATTTGTATTTCTTTTTTGTCAATACAGGACTCACAATTTTCACAGTTCGCCTGGCAGTCCTTTAGATGAGTTTCCGTGAGGCATGCAAAGTCTGCTCCGGCTTCTTGCATGAGTCCTTTCAGGTATGCAACTTTGTTCGTGGACTGGTTTGATTTAAGGCCCTGTATGTTGGCTAGGATTATTTTTATTTTTTCTCATATATATATTTATATATTACATTATATATATATATTTATATATTACATTATATATATATATTTATATATTACATTATATATATATTTATATATTACATTATATATATATTTATATATTACATTATATATATATTATATTACTTATATATATATTTATATATTACATTATATATATATTTATATATTACTATATATATATATATATTACTATATATATATATTATATATTACTATATATATATATATAATATATATTTATATATTACATTATACAGGGTGTTTGAAAACTTTCTGTACAAATTGTAATGGGGGATAGGCAACACCAAGACAAACCCTTTTCGTATATAAGTGTATGTCCGCTGACGTCACCATTCGGCGCGAGAGGGCGCCGCTGCAATTGGCTAAAAGGTGAAGTGGGCTAGACTCGCGTTTGCCGCGGGCATTCTTAAATCGGACGTAGTACGCGTAACATGGAGCGCTTCACGACTGCTGAGATGGCTCACATGCATATGGTGTATGGGGCTGCCAATGGAAACGGAAGAGCTGCTGTGAGGTTGTACCGACAGCGCTTCCCAAACAGACGTGTGCCAAACCACCAAACGTTTGCGCATTTGCATCGGCGACTGCGAGAAACTGGAACATTCCATGCAAACATGCATGACACTGGTCGGGAGAGAAACGTGCACACTCCTGACATGGAAGAAGAAATCCTACGGCGATTTGAGGACAATCCAAGCGCAAGCACGCGAGGTGTTGCACGTATCCTCGATCTTGTCCCAATGACTCCTTTTAAATTACTATGCTGAGGAACATACCGTCCCTCCGTTTTGTTTCAACTCTCTTAATTTTTGTTCTAAGTAGTGTGACAAGCAATCTTTTTTTAAAGAGCAAAGTGCTCACGAAAGATGTATTGTCAATTTCAGACTTATACCCCCCGCTTAGTCACTCAATTCCCCCGAATGTAGTACTCCAAACTTTGTTTTTTTTATTTTTATTTTATTGTAACACCCCAACCCCAGTTGAACCGTGTCAACCAGAGAAATGGTTCAACCATGGTTAATTCCTCTTTGGTACGATGGAACATAACCTCAATTTAGGTTGTTTTTTTATATTACAGTATATGTTTAGTTCATTATAGTTTATAATTGATTTCTATTTTCAATTTTTATATTTTTTATTTTTTTATTCGATGAACACTGAGTAATTGTGTTGGTCGAATTTAATTAATTGTGTCAAAATATCAAATAATTCAAATTCTATCAACATTCAACGAAAGAGTATGATTTTTCTACTTAACATGCAAAAAGGTGCTGGTTAAGTGTGCGGTCTACCTAGCTTTTAGTTAGCCTTATAAGGCTAACTAAAGAAAATATCACGACTTAACCTAACCAATCGTTAGGTCAACTGTACGCCCTTGACGATTGGCTAGGTTAAGTCGTGATAGTTTCATTAGTTAGCCTTATAAGGCTAACTAAAAGCTAGGTAGACCGCACACTTAACCAGCACCTGCAAAAATTATTAAACCTTTTTAATATTTTTTTTTATTATATAAAAATAATTTTTAATGTAAAATTTACCTGAAATTATTAAAAGAAAAGATTGTTCGAAATGCTTTCCTTCCATTTCAATAACTTTTTTATTCTTGGCCGAAACTCATCTAAGGTTCGATTTACTTTTATTTTTAAGAGTATTATAAAATTATGTTTAGCTCATTAAAATACATAATTGATTTATATTTTTAATTTGTATTCTTAATTTTGTTTTAATTCAATTATCGTACCGATACTTCTGGTTAATGTTAATGGTTATATAGTTCATATATAGCTAGGAATGTTACTAGTCGAATTTAATTCCACCTTCAAAATTTAATTTTTAATACCGCTAGATTTACTTTCATTAATTGTAAGGTCCTCTAAGTTCGTTTTTTTAATTACCTTATACGTGTAACTGATTAATTATGAATCCTAATTGAATTTTATTACTTTTGACACATATTCGAATTCATTTACGTTCCGTCCCTCCAGTCACTTTTGCATTAAAACTCGTATGCAAACATCATCATTATAATACATCATAATTATTGCTTACTATATATAAATTCTCGCTCATACATTTATTAAGTTATTTTATCTGTTCCTTAAAGTATATATATATATATATTAGTGATGTAGCGGATGTCATTTTTTTCACATCCGCGGATGCGGATGCAGATGAGGATGTTTGATTTCAACATCCGCGGATGCGGATGTCTACATTTTCGTTATTTTTTAGGATATATTCGAGATTTGTTGTGTTTAACGTATATAATAAGTTATTATATAGAGAGAGCTGTAGCTATAATGTAGTATAATTGATTAATTGTACAATAATTGCTGTACTTTTCTCTGAACATATAAAATAATATCAAGCATCTAACTAATATAGAAATCAATTAGTGAATTCATCTGCAAATAAA
>JAJOZX010007304.1:125000-217956 GCA_023014485.1 Bathynomus jamesi | reverse complement strand
CTATCTAATGCAACGAATCGGTATTTTCAGTCTTCACCTACCAACCGTCAACTCTGGAACAATCTTCCTCACCCCATCTTTCCTCCTGTCTATGACCTCCAATCTTTCAAACGCAGAGTGTCTAAGCATCTCGAAAACTCCGGACCTTAATTTTGGCTCTCTTCTTCTTCTATGAGAGGGGGCGCTTTTGCGGGCTTTTGCCCTTGGCCCCTCCTTCCTTCACAAAAAAGACGTAGTCTTCTTTAAATTCTTTTCAGTTTGAGCTAACAAATACAATTTTTTCCGTGTTGAGTCTACAAATATACACAAAAAAAAATATTCTAAGCAAAATGCAGACCTGTATACTTGTGGTTTTTGGTTCGGTTTGTTAGGAGGAGGAGGAGAGTGTAACTGTGATTGATGTAGGTAAATTTGTGCTGCCTTGGAGGGGGAACACAAACTTGCGGTACATCTTGCTCCAGAAGAATCATGTAGCAGGATTGACAATAACTGGGGTGTTTGCGATACAAACTAACAAAAATTGCAGTAAATTGAATACGGATATGGATGTTCTTTGGACTAGACTAACACAGAGCATTGTTGCTTTCAGTGGTGATGAACCACGTACAAAAGCCTCATCAGTACTTTGACCCCCTAACTCCTTGGCAATACTGCTGCGAGCTGCTCGTACCCTGAAATGGGCGGTGAAATGGTATCTACATAAAAAGATGTTTAATGCTTCATACTTCCACTTAATCTATGAATACATCGATGATTATATACTATATATATATATATATATATATATATATATATATAATATATACAAAACACTTCATGTGACAGCCAGTGGATTCATTCATTAATCGTTCTCTTTTCTGCATGAAATTTATCTCAGCGCTTTTATTCAGGAAGAAAATTGTAACTTGAATAACTCAAAAAAATTTGAAGTTTTTAAATGTTTTCTAAAAAAAAAAACCGGGCATACAGTTGACCTAACCGAGCCTTCAATGGCGGACATCGGAATATATATATACTGATATATATATAAATATATATATATATAATATATATATATATTATATATATATATATTATATATATATATATATTATTAAAATTGACGATTGGTTAGATTAAGTCTTAATATTTTCGTTAGTTTTAACGTTTTATTTGATTAGGTATACGCGGACAAAGTTGGAGAGCGTAAACTACACTAGGATGATGTAGGGGAACATAAACTACATTAGGCACCACAGGGGGACATAAATTACACTTGCTCCAGTGGTACGCAAGGTTTTAATGCGCAGCTCGCTAATTAATAATTGCTTCAATGATAGTGTACAGGGTGTTCAAAATGAAACGCAACCCGAAACAGAAAGAAAAGGGTTAGGTTACAATGATATATGCATTTTCCAATGGGTTGCGTTTCTTTTTAAATACCCTGTATTTCAAAAGTAATAATAGTTGTAGATGAATAACCCGCAACCTTTCTAACGGCGATACGTGGTGCTACGTCGACCTAAAAAGGTCGGGGGACCTCCGCTCTAGAGCGTACACTTTTTCCTTATACATAACTCATTTGTTAAAGATTGTATAGTCACTCACATACACACAGAGGGCGACGTAGCGTACAAGAATCATATAAAATCTACGGTTTACCTCAGAGAATATTATTTTTAAATCTTTTCTTTACTTTTTACGAGAAAGTAACACACACACACACACACGTAATGCAAACTGATCTTTTTCTTTATATTTTTCATTTATTTATTATTTATTTTTTTTCCCAGCCACTAAGCCAATGGGTTTGTTTATTTTTATTCGAGAAGTTTCTCCCTTTTGTAACAATAGGAAAACTTTTCCAAAAATAATTTTGTAAATTTAACCACTGTTCACAGTGTATATATATGTGTATATAATATATATTATATATATATACATATATATAATATATATATATATATATATATATATATATATATATATTATATATACTCGCCCCTCCCAGTCTCCTCGTAGATTGTGTTTTTGGGAGATATTTGCTGTGCAAAGCACAGGGCGTTATATAATAATAATATATATATATATATATATATAATATATATATATATATATATATATATATGGAATATCACTCAACGATCACGCGCGATTTTGCATAATGCAAAATTTTCCTCACCAGGATTCTAACCGTGGACCACTTTATTAGACGTTGCGGACGCTGTGGTGGCATGGACCAATACCAATTTCGTCGATAACACCAAACTATCAACACTAAAAAATAACCTCACTAACCTAGACTAACCTAGCCTAACCTAACCGATCTCAACCTACCCAAACATCTAACCTAACTTAAACTAACTCCCAATAACTGGTTGAATGTTTGGTTTTGTTAATAAAATGACGTTAGTCCGGTGGTACGCGCAACTTCTAATTAAGAAGTTAAGGGTTCGAATTCTGGTGGGTAAATTTCGCATTATATAAGTGTTACAGGAAATCTGTGTAACTAGGAACTTCATGAAATCCCTAATATGTTCAGGGATTTCATGTAAGGTTAAGTCGTGATATTTTTGTTAGTTTTAACGAAAATATCACGACTTAACCTTACATGAAATTCCTGAACATTTTAGGGATTTCATGAATTCCTAGTTACACAGATTCTTGTAATATATATATATATATATATATTTATATATATATAATATATATTATAATATATAATTACAAGGAATATATTACAAGGAATATATATATATATATATCACTTTTGTTTTAGTTTCAGAGACATTTTTGTAGTTCAATTTAGGTTAGGTTAGGTTAATCTAACCTAACCTAACCTAAAACAAATAACTGCGTGTGTAAATTCCTGAGGTAACATTAAGTAGTAGTAATTTGATTTTGATTTCTTAAATTAAATCCTAACGCGAGTGAACTTCGAAAAAATGATCGTTACATACGACAAAAAAAGCGCATTCTCTAAATTTTTTAATGCAACCTCCATCTACTGTATTTTAACGCAAGCGTAAGTGATTAAAAATTTGAGAAAATAAAATACATTCCCTGTAGGAGTTATTGCAACTTCAGTGACCTTCTACGAAAATGTTGGAGAAATTTGGCTATTTGGGAATATATATAATATATATATATATATATTATATATATATATATGTGTGTGTGTGTGTGTGTGTGTGTGTGTGTGTCTATGCTTGTTCTGCTAGTATAGTGATGGCCACCCTGGTCATTGGTTAGCTTCTGTCTGTTTAACCAAAATTTTCAATGATATTAAGAAGGGCATCATTTGCAAGCCCTTAAGATTTTCAACAATTTACTTTTCGCTTTGACGACAGTTCGAGTTGTTCATTTTCGCCACCATGGACAGATGGTGATATATCACATGCACCAACTGTGCAAGGCATCTTTCACCATCTACAAACTCTTTCGACGTATGATATATGCGTAACTTGCACACAGTCTTTGCACCTGAAAAGTCTTTTATAATAAGTTGCTTTGTTATCACTTTATTCTGAGAGGAATATATATATATATAATATATAATATATATATATATCTATATATATATATATATATATATATATATATATATATATATATATATATATAGCTTTTATTCTGCCGGACGTGCCGGAACTGCCTTCCGGTACCTTTTATTTTCAACATGCAAAGAAATTTCATGTCTTTATTGATTCCGATTTGATTTCCTTTTTTCCGATTACATGACAAAATTTTAGGAATAAGAAAGTCACTCGTTTTTGTATTGGGGGGGGGGGGTGATGGTCGCGGGGTGAGATGGGGTAGTAAATGACAAAAGTTGTAGGAAATTTATAGCGGAGTTTCAAAACCTTGCTTTACAGAAAAAAAAAAAAATATATATATATATATATATATATATATATATATATATATATATATATATATAATACACGCAGACCGTGCATGAAACAAGGAACTCCTCTGGGAAAATTAAATCCACTATAAGTCCGAATAAGTAATGGTAAATCACAAACACTATAGTTTTTTTTTCATGATGTTAGTCCGACGTGGGCAACGGATCATTCGCAAAGAGGTCCCAAAAATATAGCTTCCCTCACCAGCTATGTGCAAAGCAGATAGGATCCAGCTTGGGACAGGATCTAGGGGTTACTATATCCAAAACCTCAATATAAGCAAAAGACTCGTTGCATTCGCGTCGGATTGAATACATCAAAGAAAAGGGGTAACTATTGTATTTTTAGCCAAAGACCAAAACTTAAACCTCAACTGGCAAAATTGAGTGTTCACTTTTTCTCATCATGAAACGGACATGTTATGTGCCTTGAAAAGTGAACGCTTAATTTTGTCGGTTGAGATTTAAGTTTTGGTTTTTGACTAAAAATACAATAGTTACCCCTTTTTCTTTGATGTGAGTTCAATCCCATATATATAACTTATATATATATATATATATATATATATATATATATATATATATATATATATACAGTATATTAGTGGTGACGGATGTCAGTTTTTCAACATCTGCGGATGCGGATCTTTAATTTCAATATCCGCGGATGCGGATATTTAGTTAATCTATCAATATAATATAGAATTATGAATATATGACAGAATTTTCAAATTTGGATATTACTATTATGGCAGGCAATGCATAAGAATTAAAATTAATATTAATATTTTCATTATGATAAAAATAATAACTTTCTCAAGAGTTTCAGCCACAGAAAATTCAATGAACCAAGTTTCATTCAATTTCTGTGTTACCAGGCATTTATATTTGAGGTTTATATTTTGTTCATTAACAATGAATACTTTACAGGAAATGTGCATGACTGGGCATTAAGCTACTTTATAAGCAAATTTAATTGTAAATTGCATAATTTATTAGAGGTAATATCCGCATAACATCCGCAGTCAGAAGTGCGGATGCGGATGTTAAAAATGATGCGGATATCCGGTCCTCCACTAATATATATATATAATAATATATATATAATATATATATATATATATATATATATATATATATATATATAAAATGGTGTATATGAAGTCGTTCTATGAGGAAGTGATAACAAGTTGCTGAAAAGTTTGGTGTCTAAAAAATGAGTTCGAAACTAAGTTAAATCATTTTATGCCTAATTTTTCTTTACGAATTCGCAAATATGCGAAGAAGCCTTCGGCTACAGAATGTAAATTGAAGCTTTTTCTTTATATTGGTTCCATATATTATTAAACTTATGATTTACATCACTTTTTAAACGTTAAAGATTCAAAGATGTAAAAAAAAAAAAATGAGATTTTGGAAAACTTAAATCAGAATCGACTGGAAATGTTTTGTTGGTTATGCTTGAAAATGTATAATTGTAAATGTGATCTTCCTTGTTTTATTTTAGTTTCACCCTCCCCCCCCCCTCCCCCCGCCCAACCTCGAACACCGGACAGAGAAAATCGTTGATTTATTTGTTTCTCGAGGAGAAATCACGAAATATTTATTATACATAAAATCCTCGTCTATAATTTTTTGTATAAAAGACGTCTTTTTAACTTTTCTTATAGTAATTATTTCTAAAATATAAACTCAATTATATCGTGCAATATCGTGCAACGTCGTGCAATATCGTGCAACGTCGTGCAATACGAAGCTATGAAGCGTTAGACAATAAGGAACGGCTAATGAGCAATACGCATTTATCCACTAAACCTAACCTTGTCTCTTTAATATTATCTAATTTTTCCTTGTACATTATGTTTTACCCACGAGAGCTACGTCTTAACCACGTTCCAACACCACTTCCCGTTAGGTCAGCGACGTAAAGCGACGTTGGGTCTGTTCAGTCGCTAGATGGGTGGCCGTCCTGTTTTCAGATGATGTAGCGACCCTTAAATGGTTCGAATTCCCCTCCGTTACATGACCTTTGCCGTTGCGAAGGTTAATAAGCTCCAACATTATTTATTTATTGTTGCCTATACAATATTTCCATTCTAACTTGCCTTACGAGGTCCTAAAATTTCACAAAATTATTTTCCTCATCAGCATTTATGTAGATGAAAGTTAAGCATGTACAAAACTGTTACGTAGGGCATAAATTTTATTTAAAAATGTTACACAGGCCATAAACTTATAAAAACATTACATGGGGCATAAGTTTATTTAAAAAATGTTACGTAGGACATAAATTTTATTAAAAACGTTACAAAGGGCATAAACTTATAAAACGTTACATAGGGCATGTTTTATTTAAATATGTTACGTAGGACATAAATTTTTTAAAAACGTTACACAGGGCATAAACTTATAAAACCTTACATGGGCATAAATTTTATTTAAATATGTTACCTAGGACATAAATTTTATTTAAAAACGTTACACAGGGCATAAACTTATAAAAACGTTACATTGGGTATAAGTTTTATTTAAAAATGTTAGGTACGACATAAATTTTATTTAAAAACGTTACACAGGATATAACATAAAAACGTCGTTACCTAGGGCATAAATTTTATTTAATCATGTATTTCGATTATCCGCGTATAAAATTATAGTAAAACCTGAAACTCGATCCCCATCCTGCGCGTTTTAGTATCATGAATTAATAAATTAATTCGCTTTGTATTTGGAATTTCATTTCTGTAAGATAAATTTAAAATACGGTCCATTTATTAATGTTTAAAGTCTCATTTTTGCGAACTTTTCAGGATAAAAAACTAAAATTTGCAAAATAAATTTAGTTCTCGAAGTTAAAATATATCATAAACTGTAAAGAATATTAATTACATCTTACAGTTGTACGGTTTGGTTTGCATATAAGCCTTTATAACGTAGGTAACCGTGTAAAGTTTGGAAATTTCAAGATACAGTTGTGGATCGAAATCCACCAGGTGAAGTCAAATTTATGAGGACAAAATACAGACAAGTTTCAATAACTCATAATCGATTGAAAAAATAATTTGATCAATAAAAATAAAATGACAGTTAACTTTTCTAACCAGTTAAGAATTCTTGCAAAATTTTGAAGTTCTTCGTAATTTTTAATGGGTTCTTCTCCTCGGGGGAACTTTTTTGTACAACCGTACAATCCCTTTACTTTGTAAATTATTGTATCTTGCCCTTTTTTGACTTCTCTGCTTGTTATCGCTAATCCTTAGGGAGAAACTAACCCTCCGGCTGAACAATTGAAGCCGAATTTTCACTGCTCAGTTGTTCATCCAGCTCACCATACATCGCTCATTAGTGAAGAACAAAAGGAATATTCCGTATATAAACTAATTCTATAACTGACGGAAAGTTTAAGCAGACTTTTATAGCATTTCGTCAGAAAATTTCAGTTTCTTGTTACAAAGAATATATATATATATATATATACATTCAACTGCAAAGAACACGCAGTATAAATAACGTAAAGAACGACGCTTGTATAGGAGATATTCCGCGCAAGACGAGAGAGAGAAAACGGAACAAATGAAAAAATGAAGTAACCACCTGGGAATCGAACCCGGGATCTTCCGATTGCCGGTCAGACGCGATACCATTACACCATGGACTTCACTCTTCCAAATGCCGTAATTCTTCTACATACTCGCAGAAACCAATGCCCCAAGGGGGCACCTTCCGCATGCCGTAACATTATATACATTCAACTGCAAAGAACACGCAGTATAAATAACGTAAAGAACGACGCTTGTATAGGAGATATTCCGCGCAAGACGAGAGAGAGAAAAACGAGTATGTAGAAGAATTACGGCATTTGGAAGAGTGAAGTCCATGGTGTAATGGTATCGCGTCTGACCGGCAATCGGAAGATCCCGGGTCGATTCCCAGGTGGTTACTTCATTTTTCATTTGTTCCGTTTTCTCTCTCTCGTCTTGCGCGGAATATCTCCTATACAAGCGTCGTTCTTTACGTTATTTATACTGCGTGTTCTTTGCAGTTGAATGTATATAATGTTACGGCATGCGGGAGGTGCCCCCTTGGGGCATTGGTTTCTGCGAGTATGTAGAAGAATTACGGCATTTGGAAGAGTGAAGTCCATGGTGTAATGGTATCGCGTCTGACCGGCAATCGGAAGATCCCGGGTTCGATTCCCAGGTGGTTACTTCATTTTTTCATTTGTTCCGTTTTCTCTCTCTCGTCTTGCGCGGAATATCTCCTATACAAGCGTCGTTCTTTACGTTATTTATACTGCGTGTTCTTTGCAGTTGAATGTATATAATGTTACGGCATGCGGGAGGTGCCCCTTGGGGCATTGGTTTCTGCGAGTATGTAGAAGAATTACGGCATTGGAAGAGTGAAGTCCTGGTGTAATGGTATCGCGTCTGACCGGCAATCGGAAGATCCGGGTTCGATTCCCAGGTGGTTACTTCATTTTTTCATTTGTTCCGTTTTCTCTCTCTCGTCTTGCGCGGAATATCTCCTATACAAGCGTCGTTCTTTACGTTATTTATACTGCGTGTTCTTTGCAGTTGAATGTATATAATGTTACGGCATGCGGGAGGTGCCCCCTTGGGGCATTGGTTTCTGCGAGTATGTAGAAGAATTACGGCATTTGGAAGAGTGAAGTCCATGGTGTAATGGTATCGCGTCTGACCGGCAATCGAAGATCCCGGGTTCGATTCCCAGGTGGTTACTTCATTTTTTCATTTGTTCCGTTTTCTCTCTCTCGTCTTGCGCGGAATATCTCCTATACAAGCGTCGTTCTTTACGATATATATATATATATATCAATGGGTGCAAAGAACTAAATTACTGGGAAAGGTTACGAGAACTAGACCTATATTCACTGGAAAGGAGAAGAGAGAGATACACCATTATTTACACTTGGAAAATAATGGAGAACTAGTCCCTAATCTTACTCTGAATCCCATAACTCCCCAAACAACGATGGAAAGTAGAAGCGGTAGACTGTGTCGTATTCCCAAATTGAAGGCGAGACAGGGAACATCCTTAACCCTGAAAGAAAATAGTTTGTAGTGAGAGGACCAAAACTGTTTAATCAGTTGCCCAAAGACCTAAGAAACACGAAGGGAGTTGCAGTGGAAATCTTCAAAAGAAGACTAGACACCTGGCTCAGAACAATCCCCGATGAGCCGGGCGTACCTGGCTATGTGAGGTGGAGAGCGCAAAAATCCAACTCACTACTTCACCAGGCCAACTCGAAAGGAGGGGCGACAAGCTTGACCTTCGCGAAATGAGAAATCATCGCGCGGAACCTTTGTAAGGTTGTAAGGTAAGGTAAGGTATATATATATATATATATATATTTTAATTTTCTTTGTAACACGAAACTGAAATTTTCTGACGAAATGCTATAAAAGTCTGCTTAAACTTTCCGTCAGTTATAGAATTAGTTTATATACGGAATATATATATATATATATATATATATATATATATATATATATATATATATAAGAACACCGGACAAAAAATTAGTCACCCCTCTCAGAATGTACCTAATAACGTGTGACGGCGCCTCTGGCCTTGATAACCGCACGAATCCGGCGAGGCAGAGACTCTACGAGGTTATGCATGTACTGAACATCGATTTGCTCCACTCGTTCATCAGCCGGTCCCGAAGTTCCGCCAGAGTCCGTGGGTGTCTATTCCTGCGCTTCACTTTCTGTTTCCAGCCTGAACAACACCTTCGACGCATTCAGGATTAAAGGCTTCATTGGACCTGCGATGTACTCGTCGCCTCCCATCAATGGAGAACAAACAAAAACGGGACTCATCGGACCAAATTACACGTTCCAATCTGCCGCAGTCCAGTTTTGTGCCTCTGAGCCCATTTATAACGTGCAATTTGTGACTTGCTGTTAACAGCGGCCTCTTCCGTGGTACCCTGCTCCAGATGTCCATCGCATGCAGTTCTCGTCGCAATGTCTGTTCGGAAATTGGTCGCTGGAGAACCTCATTGGTTTCTTGGAGCAATTGTTCTCTGGTTTGAAAACGATTTGCAGTTACTAGACGAGAAACATGGCGGCGGCCCCTTTTGTCGAGAATTGTTTTCCGGCCACAGTTACGCCGTCGATTGTCAGTTGATTGAGAACTACACCACTCTTTGTAAACTCGCTGGACAGTACGCGTTGACACACACAACAAATTGGGCTACTTCAGACATTTTGTGTCCGTGGGCTCTGCCAAACACGATGGCTCCTTTTTGCCACTGAGTAACGTCTGCCTCACGACCCATTTTGCAGACTATATCCAACACACACTTTGTTCTTCACCACCTCACGAAACAGATCTGATCCTGTGTGCTACGTCACCGCTACTTGTCACTTACCAATGCTACATCAGCGCCCTCTGTGTGACCTTGAACTTCCTACTATCGGTGCTATTAGGGGTGACTAATTTTTTGTCGTCCGGTGTGCTTATATATGTATATATATATATATATTATATATATTATATAATATATATATATATGGGATGAATTTCACATTTAAACACGTGAAATGAATGAATAATGCAAACCCACAAGGAAAAAGAATGTGGAATCATTTTTCTTTTTCCTTGTGAGTTTGCATCATATATATCTATGCCATGGGTCGGGGAACTTTTTTGGGTATTACCCAAAGATCTATTTGAGTAAAATGAAATTACCTCCAGACTTCAAAGTAAACAAAAACAAGCCAATTGCTCTTAAAATTGTTGCATATGGTATACAAAAAATTCAAATTAAAAAAATGTTTATTGGATCCATTATTATGGAGAAATAAAAAAAAGCCACACATGCTGGCATAAGAATAGCACACAAACAAAATTAGTAAAAAGGATTGAAGAACTGAAGAATATCATTCAAAACATCTCCACTTCAAGTTTTGGAAAAATGATGGTGTTTCATTTTTGATACAACAACATCAAAATCAGGACGTAAATTCGTAATATTCTAAAATTTAGAATAACGCCACATTTATGTAACAAAATAAAATAAAAATAACGAAAAAAATATCAGCACAAAGTGTCAAGCACTAAAAGCACCTCTTCGTTTCATGATACCATACACCTGACTGAGGCTCTCATACCGCACGCATTACCCCAAAAAATTTTAAATTTACCCCATTTGGGGTAATTTACCCCTGTTCCCCGACCTCTGATCTATGCAGTCATAGTTTAAGTGGAAGTATGAGGAGTTACACAACTATATTTTGTGTGTGTGTGTGTTGTTATTTAATATTCAATGCGTTCTTAAAGAAAACTGACATAGTTGATCACATTTTCAAAACTAAAACAAAAGCTGGACGTTTTCCAGTTTATGTACCGTTTTCTACAGTACATTACATACAGCATAGTAAACACTTTTAGATTGAAATTATTTATTCAAGGACCATTCGGAAATGCATTTTAACACTTGTAAGAAAAGATAATTTTCGTGTCTGCGACGCCATACAAACTCGCAGAGATAAGAGTCCACCATATTGCGGTTTGTTCCACTATGCAGCTTGTTTTGTCGTTTAAAGACGTTCCAGGTGCTCTCTATCTGCTGAGTGTGGGCATCGGTCGTTGGATCGACAAAATTTTCACTGTGATTTATAGTGTAGTGACGAAAGTTATAATGTGGGTTAGGTTAGGTTACGTTAGGTTAGGTTAGGTTAGATTAGATTATCAAGAACTCATTTTTGATCACTCATTTTTGATCTGAAAAGAAGCAAAAATAAATTATATGAAAAACGGTACACAAACTGGAAAAGGTCCCAAAAGCCAAATCTAAGTTGCAAAATGAATCGAATTATCTTAGAAAATGATTATTAGTGTTAGAATAAACAAAGAATATTGGGTGCTACTATAGCGTGATTCCTACCGGTGACTTCGATATTATAGAGTGATTCCTACCCGTTTTGGTTCGAAACTACAGTACTGTAGAATGTGATTCCTATCCAAGGTATAAATGAAAATATAATAAATATAAAATGCTATTTATTATTCAATTTTATTTATTTAAAAAATAGTTTCGGTGCTACTATAGTATGTGGTCTACCTACGATTGGTTAGGTTTAGTCACGATATTTTCGTTAAAACTAACGAAAATATCATGACTAAACCTAACCAATCGTCAAGGGCGATGGACATTGGAATGTAAACAAGCAATTAGTAAACAAGGTAAGAAGCTATAATTAAAAGGTAGACCGCCGAATCGAGGTAGGAATCACGCTATAGTAGCACCGAATATTGAATTGAATACTGAATAACCATTTAAAACATTGTGACAAAACTCATGAATATTATTGTAATATAAACAATAACGTATATTACAGTACAACATTAGAGGTACGAGTTAAGTTAGTTTATTAATTACATTGTAAGAAAGAATTACTATTCACACGACTCGAAAGTAATAAGTTAACATTTGAGACGCGCCCTGCAAGAAGGGCGTTATGTGCCAATATGACGGGTTTTTTTTTTTTAGTAACGCCCTTCTTGTAGGGCGCGCCTCATTTACAGTCCCCAACAGAACGAAAGAAAATGAATCTCGAATGAAAAATATGAATCAGAGAACGGCGTAAGATAAATAAACAGTAATTTCCTGAATTTTTTTTTTCCATTCAGCTTAAAATACACGTGAAAATAAGATAAAAAAGTTTGAAACTGTAAAACGTACAGTATATTTGAGTGTTTAAAAGTAATATGTCGTATTTAGAATTTTCATAACTCGTAAAGTAATATTAATTTAGTTGCTATTATTATTATATTGTGTAGAAATATATACACGTAGAAATGTACAATTAAAATTAATATTTAATGTACAGGGTGATTCAAAAGTCAGGTTACATAGGGCTTTTCTGTTTCTTTGCAGGTAAATGAGTTATGAGATGTTATCGAAGGAGGAGCGCATTGATGTGATATTCCTGGCTGCACAAGTGCATTGCCGTTAACGGTGGCCATATCGAACATGTGATGTGACTATTTCCCTCTATCATTACATAATACAGTATATCCCAATGTAACCTGACTTTTGAATCACCCTGTAGTAATCTATATATTAAAATACTGTAACTTCAACCACGTCTTCAACCATTCTCTCTTCGTCGTGATGTTGCTCATTCTCTCTTTACTATCGCTATTATAACGGACACTGCTCTTCTGAGCGTTCTAACTGCATGCCTCTTCCTTTAAGGAGAGCTCGCAGTACCCGAATTTCGACGCATTCTCATTCCTTTTCTGTCCAACTCTCTAACGCGAGGGTTAATCCGTATTTTAAGTCTTTCATCTACTCAACCAGTCAACTCTGGAACAATCTTCTTCAATCCATATTTCCTCCTGTCTATGACCGCCAATCTTTCAAATGCAGAGTGTCCAGGCATCTCGAAAACCTTGGACCTTGAGTTTGGCCCCTTTCTTCCTCTATGAGGGAAGAGGTTGCATTTTTGCGGATATTCGCCCTTGGCCCCCTCCTTCTTGCATATATATATATATATATATATATATATATATATATATATATATCTCTCTCTCTAGGCGCTTCGGTGGTGTAGTGGTTAGCGTCGCTTACTACGAATCCATCGACCCCGGGTTTCGAGACCGACGGCAGCCGGCGCGCAGCAAAACCCAGCTGTTCATCCTTCCACACAATAAAGAAAGTGGTTGGTAGATAAATGGGTACCATAGGTGGCCTAGTGGTTAAGACGTTGGGCTGCTGATGGGGCGTGGTTCGGATTCCACATTAAACTGTAGGTCTAAGGTGGAGTGAAAAGTTTGACCTTCGTCAGAATGAACAGTTCGGGCGAAAGCTAACCAAAGGTTATAAGGTTATATACTATCTATCTATATATATATATATATATATATATATATATATATATATATATATATATATATATATACAGTATATAATTATATATATATATGATGAATAAAACCACGAAGGAAAGGAAACACAAAATGGTGCTCAAGCGCTTTCGTCTAATGACATCCTCAGGAACACTCAGTGTTCCTGAGGATGTCATTAGACGAAAGCGCTTGAGCACCATTTTGTGTTTCCTTTCCTTCGTGGTTTTATTCATCATAAATATTTTTCACGTGTTACTTTCGTGAAATAATTTTCATATATATAATATATAATATATATATATATACAGTATATAATTATATATATATATATATATATATATATATATATATATATGTGTGTGTGTGTGTGTGTGTGTGTGTGTGTGTACACATACTCCAGTATATATACACTACCACTCAAAAGTTTGGAAGAGCCTGTAAATTTCTCGTTCGTGTTTCACACATCATGATAAGGCGTCATATCCTGTATCAAATCGATCCATGGATCTGTATTACGATCTCGTACATCTAAAACCTTTAATATTTTAATATGGTGAGGGTGATTTTGATTTTCCTTTCAGATTAAATATAAAAATGACCCTTAGAAGAGATTTCAATGACGCTAAAATGGCTATGATATTAAGAGGGGGCCCGGTTTGGCTGGTGCCTCAGTCGACGAGACTGTCCATGTCTCACGAAGAATAGTGTGTAGCGGCGTACACCAAGAAGGGAAATGGCAAAAAATAAATTGCACAATATAAGCACAGTAGTGAGCGGAAAATAACCAACGTGACAAAACAGCATTGTCACGAATTGTGAAGCGTGATCGGAAACCAACAGCACCAAATCTTGTTTGTTTTGTTCTCTTCCATTTCTTTTGACTACGACAGCGCATGGTCACCGTTACAGACTACTGTTAATTAAGCTGTGGACAGGTAATTGTAGTTGTTGTTGTTCCGGACAGGTAGTTGGCGTAGTTGTCTTCCATTCAGGATTTGCAGTTCATTTCGTGACTGTTGCTTTGTGCTCATTATCATGCTTGCTTGTACCTTTTTACTGCTGTCAATGATGATATGACCTCGGAAGCTATAGTCTTCTTAAACCATTGGCAATATCGGCATCTTTGGTAACTAAGGCACCACCCAAACGGACCCCTCTACTTATTATAAAAGGCAAAAATCAAGCTCAGCATATTAAAACATTGAATGTTCGAGATATCATATGGATCCATAGATCGACTTCATATAGAATATGACGCCTTATCATGTAGTGTGAAACACTGTGTGAATCCAGAGTCAAAATCTTTTTGTTCTCAATTTTTACATTTCACGTCTACTATTTTATCGTTTTAATGGATTCTAACTCTCTCTCTCTCTCTCTCTCTCTCTCTCTCTCTCTCTCTCTCTCTATATATATATATATATATATATATATATATATAATGCAAACCCACAAGGAAAAAGAAAAAAATATTCCAAGGCCTTTCGTGTATTTAGCAATACACCTCGTCAGGAATGAGTTTATTGCTGAATACACGAAAGGCCTTGTAATCATTTTTAATTTTTCCTTGTGGGTTTCCATCATTCATTAATTTCACATGTTTAATTGTGAAATTCATCCCATATATATACCTTGGTTAACCTTAGTTTTTGCTTCCGCCCGAATTGTCCATTCTGATGAAGATCCACCTTATATATACATATATATATATATATATGTTGTAGGATATCTGCATAATGTGTACGAGTACAATTGCTCCTTCAGATTGGTGAAATAAAAAGGGAAGCAATGTCAAGCATTTTTATCCACTTTTCACAGTATTTGCACTAAAACGATTTTCGTGTGATCTTTGCAACTTATAAATGCAATAAAAGATTCGAGACCTTTTTGCCTTTTCTGAAACTGGTTTCGTGGCATTTAAGTAATACCATAAAATTTAATACTTTTGGCCGAGACGAAAGACAATTTTGAGGAGATTTGATGAGTCTTTTCCAACATTTCAACTCGATGTATCTTTTTTCATCGTCAGAAACACAAAAATTCTATAACGAGTTTCGTTAAAAAAGAAAAAAAAAAAGGAACATTCGTCTGTAAGTTTTCTTAGTCGTCATAGTTCTTCTTGTTACTGTTGTTGTTGTTGTTGTTACTGTCCTTGTTACTGTTTCACTTAAATTCTATTTTTATTTTCATTTTCTACAAAAGTGTTAAAAGTTGTTTTTTTTTAACTTTGTTTTTTTAACTTATTTTAACGACTTGAATATCTTGGTTGAGGCAATAAAGGAGAAGTCACTGAAGCCCTCTCAAAGGAGAGCTTTATTTTCGGGGTTTGGATGAGGATTTCCTTCACAGAAATAGAAAAAAATTTCATTAATGGAGTGTCTTCCAAGGCCGAAACAATTCCATTGATTCAATTAAATATATAAACTACGTAAAATAAATGAAACATTTCAAAATCATTATATATATTATATATATATATATATAATATATATTAATATATATATATATATATATATATATATATAATATATAATATATATATTACACATATTATATATTTATATTACACCAGCTTGACCTCCGTGTGAAGAGAGACCAACACGAAAACAACAAGGTAAGGTTCATGGGGCTGAGGCCTGGCCTCGGGCATAGTTTGCAGGCCTCGGCCTCGGACCTCAAAAGTGAACGTAGCCTCGAGGCCAGCTGAAAAGTGGAAAGGCCTCGTGACTTTCGTGAGGCCTTAGGGAATCCTGATTTGTTTTGTTCTGTAATTTGTCAACCCCGTTAGCGTTGGGGTGGAGATTCTTCAGGTTGGCGCGCTCGGGATGGATATTCTTCAGGTGAGGATCATGACCTGACAGGTGACCGTATGTGACGGCATACTTTGATAAATATTATTCAGACAGGTGACTAGTCAGGCGGCAATCTTTGATAAATACTAATTCAGTTTGGTGACCAACGGATTAGTGACAGGTCACTGTGACGTTAGGTACATAAATTATATATGTCGCCGTATATAAATATTATTCAGTCAGTCAGCAGAAGACCAATTGACTTAATGTAGCAAAACTAGTGTGGGAAAGCAATTTATCAGTTGGTCATCAGTTGAACTGAGCACATATAATGTGTTTGTGTTATTTAAGTGTATAAACTATTGTACTGTATCTATTTCTATAACAAAAAATAGGCCAAACTAGAGAAGAATACCACCTGGTATAGTCAGGGCCGCCGAGAGCTGTCACGGGCCCCGGGGAAGGATTGGTATATGGGCCTCCCTGTTTACTCAGTATTTTATCATGAATGTTTTTTTGTACATAACAAGCAAACTGATTATATGTCCAAGTTACGATTTAAAACATACAGTATGAATAAACAACTCAGAAGAAAATGACCATTTTATTTTTCGAATCAATTATATTAATTCTATCACTATACAATTTACAAATGCAGTATCAGTCTATGCAGGCAAGACAATTGTTTACTGCAAGATTTTCATAATTAGAAGTGTACTTTGCCTTCTCTCTAGCAAAGTGGTAAATGATTCTGATGAAATTTAAAATACGGGCTAACTGGCTTTCAATTACAATGGTTCCCAGATCTGTCAGTCGGTGTTGGGCATTGGTGGACCGCAGATAATATTTTATCTATTTCAGTTTGACTATGATAATCTCTATAAAATGTATGTTCATTAATTATATTTCCTCTCTGTTATTTAATCAATTGCTTTATTAATATTTTTAGATTTTATCCCCCTCTTTCTGGGCCTCCTAGAGGTCCGAGCCCAGGGGATTTTTTCACGGTTTCCCCACCCTCTCGGTGGGCCTGTATATACATATATATATATATATATATATACACGCTCATATAAATGGATATGGTATGTAATAAAAAATAATTTGGTATATAAATTGTTGAAATAATTGACGTATAAACAGAAATATGAATGAATATAATATTGTGAGTTTTAATTCAACAGTGCAGTAAAAACAAGAATTTAATACTTTGATATGCAGATTAATATTGATATACTGCAATGCAAGGTGTGTGCGTGTGTGTGTGTGTATAGGCGTGGTACACGCACACATACACATACATGATCTTTGTATAGAATTTTGTCGGAAGAATTTCCGGCAGAGGCCTCTCCCACCGTGAAATTTGAGGGAGAATTTCTGCTAGCTGGGAAAGAGTCGGGGGAGGGGGAGATGAGGCTCATGGATCTCGCATTGTATAATTATAAAATAACTTCTCAAATTTATTTATTTTGTAGGAAAATATTTTCCACAGTTATCGATTATTTATCGATTAATAATATCTTTAACACTTTTGCTCTACGTACTTATTTTTAGCGTTCCATTTAATTCTATTAACTGCTTCCCCCGGGCCCCCTAGAGGCCCAGGCCCCGGGGATTTATCC
Organism: Bathynomus jamesi; assembly: GCA_023014485.1. Taxonomy (NCBI): domain Eukaryota; kingdom Metazoa; phylum Arthropoda; class Malacostraca; order Isopoda; family Cirolanidae; genus Bathynomus; species Bathynomus jamesi. The sequence continues at coordinate 199,774 of JAJOZX010007304.1, read as the reverse complement.
CGGGTTCCTCGCCCTCTCGGCGGCCCTGGGTATACTGATAACTAGCTACTAGCGTCGATAATTTTGTTTTTCGCCGTCGTAAATTGTAACATATAAAATTCTAAATAATATAATTTGAAATGAATATATAATATCGGATGCAAACAATAATTTTGCTAATATCGGCGTTATAACTTAGATGTAAATTGTTATATTGTTTGCAAATAATTTTTTCGGTCGTTTTCATTTACTTTAATAATATAAATTATTATACAGGGTGGGCCGTAAGTTTCCATACATAGGAAAATTTAAACGTTTGTTTTTATGTTTCAGATACCCTAAGAATATGCGTTGTAAGATCTTGTTTACTGATGAAGCAAATTTTTACGTCAATGGAGAGGTTAATCGGCAAAACATACGTTATTGGAGTAATGCTAACCCTAACTGGCTGAGTCCGACGAAGATGCAAGGTGCCGGTAAAGTGATGGTGTGGGCCGGGATATGGGGTGACAGAATTATTGGACCAATTTTTGTCAGTGGAAATCTTAATGCCGAAAGGTATCTTAACATGTTGCAAGAAGAGATTTTCCCATCCCTGCTAAACGAGGAAGGTAACTTCCCAGTTTACTTCCAGCAAGATGGAGCTCCACCTCATTATGGTCTTCACGTGCGTCGGTATTTGGATCAGCAGCAGTTTCCGGATGCTTGGATTGGTCGGCGTGGTCCTGTGGAGTGGCCTCCCAGATCCCCAGATCTCACCCCCCTTGATTTCTATCTTTGGGGGCACTTGAAGGCCATGGTGTATCAGGAAAAGATACGAGACATAAATCATCTAAAGGAACGTATCACCAACGCCATTACAAGCATAACGTCAACTGTGCTAATGCGTGTTCATCAACAGTGGGGAACACGTATTGAAATGTGTTTTCAAAACAATGGCAACCATGTAGAGCATATTATATAAATAAAAATGGTTGTCCATAAAAAAATGTTTATTTTTCCTATGTATGGAAACTTACGGCCCACCCTGTACATATAACTTGAAAAAATGTCTGATAATGGATAATATCAGGTGCAAATATACTCTTGAATCAAATTACATATATAATATATTGAAATATCAGGTGCAAATATATTCTTAATATTATCATTATTATATTATTATCGGATATATAATTACTCGTATGTAGTAGTAATGGCATGATATTAAACTTCATCCCTAGAGGCCTACCATACATCAGAAAAACCTTTCACATACAGTACAAGCTATAATTACATTAATGATCTTTGGTAGGCTTTAAGACCACAATTTCTTATTGTCAAGATACATAAAAATGCAAAACTTAAAAAAAATAAGGCATCTCCAAATGTAGCTCTGTTTGCAATGCTCACTAGAGTCGCTAATAACACTGAACGACAAATTTTTACTTTTATTCTGTCTCAGCAACAAACAAAGCTGGTCTATATGAAGTCGACGCTGCTGATTCCGAAATTGTTATTCATTTTGCCGTATCACGTATAGTTTCCATAAAATCTTAAAAAATATTATACAATTATTGTATATTGTATATAATATGTATAATATTGTATATTGGGTATAATTAATTAAATATTATACAAAATATTAAAAAACATTAACATCACACATACAATAAGAGTAGCAATACACACGACGTAGTAAGACAAACATCACATGTGGTCAGAGTTGCGAGATAATAAAATAAATGAACAGCTTTTACTAAAAAAATTGAATATTTTTTCCAAAACAAAAAAAAAATGGAAATTTCTCCAAAACTATACGTGATCGGAAAATAATAAGACCATTTTTGTAATCAGCATTAAAAACTCTATAACAATGACAAAATCATTGTTGAACAGTGTAATTGTAGCCATTCAGAAATTATACGATCAACACTCAGTGAGTTAGTACAATCTTGAAATATTTGGCTTGATCATCTTCTCATCATAACCTTCCATATTATCATAAATGCTTGAAATATTGCGGGTATATTAAAATGAGAAATAAGAACTGCATGAAATGAGAAATAAAAAGTTATTGGGCTAATGTATGGTGCCCAGGAAATCTTGTTCTGGCAACTGTGTCTGACTGTGTGACCCGGCAAATGTAAGCACACAGCGTGTCGGTGTTGTGGTGTGGCCACGTGTAATAGATGACCGTGCTTAATGCTTAATAATTCCCTTTTATTAGGTAAGTGAAGTGAGCTATGTCTCTGTTTATTAATTTTGAGTAGAATCTTGTTTTTCCTTTTATGGATTTCAATAAAAGAGGAGATATAGGCTTGTGTGAGGCTATGGTAGGTTACTTTTGGAAGAGCTTTAGGCCTAGGCTAGGCTAGATTGTTGAGCCTTTCCAAAGCATGGAGGAGCTTATTGTAAAAGATTTCAAGTATCTGCACCCAGCGGTGCAAATACCGCATTCGTTATTTGCATCCGAATATCACACCTCTAGGTGCAAATACCTTCAGCCTAACAATCTTAAGGCCTCGTGGATTTTTGAAGGCCTCGGCCTCGAGGCCTGATATATACAGACAAATATATATATTGAAAGTGATTTGGAATTTTTTTATTTTATATATATTTCTATATATTTCTTTATATATGCTTCTATCTATTTAATTGAATCTATGGAATCTTTTCGGGCGGAAGCAACGCTGATATATATATATATATATATATATATATATATATGAGGGCTGTTCAAAAAGTATCTGGACAGGGTGTTCACTTTTAGAACACGGTCACGCTTGGAGTTGTGACTGTGCTAAACATGTCTCTGCATGTCGAGACAAGTTGATTGATAGGGTTGCACTTCATTGTGTAGTGTCAGTCCACTGTAGTGAGCCAATAAAGTTAAACGTGTTTTGTTTCGCGGCAATTTCTTACGATGTCGGAGAGTAACAAGTTTTGTTTTTACTATGAAGGTGTTGTGCACCATGAATATGCTCCACAGGGACAAACAATTAACAAGGAATTTCATAGTGAAGTTTTGAGACGTCTACGTGAAGCAGTTCGGAGGGAACGGCCGCAGAGTGGGAGTCCGGAGACTGGATGTTTCATCATGATAACGCGCCACCTCACTCGTCGCAACTTGTCGAGCAATTTTTGGCCAAAAACGCTCGCTAACTCCTGAAGTACAGCAGCCTCCATATTCGCTGGATTTGGTTCCATGCGGCTGTTTTTTTGTTTCCGAAGCTCAAACAAATCCTGAAAGAGCACCGATTCGATGATGCTGAGACCATTAAAAGAAATTCGACGGAGGAGCTTTTGGCCATTCCGAAAATGCTTTCGGAAAATGTTTTCAACAGTAGCAGGATTGTTGGGCAAAGTGCGTGGCTTCAGAAGGAGCGTACTTTGAGAGAGATTAAGCCCCAAATCCTGTAAGTACCATATTCTGTATATAATCGCATCAGTCCGGATACTTTTTGAACAAACCTCGTATACTGTACAGGGTGTTTATAAAGTCCCTATCTATTTCAGTGAAAACGTAGCAAAAAGGTAAAATTCAATAACAATATAATAGAAGGCATATATTTAATGAATACTTAAGCATATGATTCTACATGAGCACCATCAGTATCTCTACAGAGTTCGAATCTGTCAGCAGGATTGCGGAACACATTTTGGAGCATGACAGGGGTTATTTTTCTAACTGCTGTTACGATACGAGCACGTAAATGTCCCAGCTTCATAGCTTCATTCAGATGGCATTTTAAACACGTCGTCTTTCAACAAGATGGGGCACCTTGTCATTAGGCAAACATTGTTCGGGAATACCTAAATGAACGATTTCCAAATCGGTGGATCGGACGTAGAAGCAACAGGCCCTGGGCGACTCGATCTCCTGACCTAATGCCCTTGGATTGCTTTGCATGGAGCTTTATCAAATCAAACGTCTATCAAACGAGGGTTACAGATCTGCAAGATTTACGTGCTCGTATCGTAACAACAGTTACAAAAATAACCCCTGTCATGCTCCAAGATGTGTTCCTCAATGCTGCTGACAGATTCGAACTCTGTAGAGATACTGATGGTGCTCATGTAGAATCATATGCTTAAGTATTCATTAAATGTATGCCTTCTATTATATTGTTATTGAATTTTACCCTTTTTGCTACGTTTTCACTGAAATAGATAGGGACTTTATAAACACCCTGTGTAATGTGTATATATATTAGTTTTGCGTCCACCCGAATTGTTCATTCTGACGAAATTCGAGCTTTACGCCCAGTTACAAAATCTTTGCCCGGATTCGATCTCGCGACCTTCCAACCAGCAGCCCAGCGCGAGTGTGTGTGTGTGTGTGTGTGTGTGTGTGTGTGTGTAACTTTTCATGAGAATGCTTAGTGCATATTGTTAAAGAAATATGAAACAATTTTGTGGTGTGTAATGAGAAGCCATCTACCTTAGCTTCAAAAACAACTGAATACAGTGAAGAAGAAATAATAATACTTATGTAATCAGCAACACAGACAGGTTCCCATAAACAAAATAAAATGAATTCGTTACTTAATAAGGGGAAAGGACTCGTTCATGTATATATATATATATATATATATATATATATATATATATAATATATATATATATATATATATATAGATAGATAGATAGATAGATAGACAGATAGATAGATAAATAGATAGAGTATTTGCCAAGCCTCTGTATTTACTATGGAGAAAATCATTCGACTAGGAACAAATTTCCCTTTCATTAAAGAACGCGAACATTGCCCCCTCATTTAAAGGAGGTAACAGAGCAATGCATAAGAATTACCGGCCAATAGCTCTTATCTCCCGCCTTATAAAATGCTTCGAATGTGCAATTAGAGGCAAAGTGTTTATTACCACAAGAAAAGAATATATTCATTCCGAACCAACATGACTTCAGGGCTGGAAGATCATGCCTATCACATTTATTAGACCCCCAAGAGAAATTACTGGAAACATTGTGTCGAGGTCAAAACACGGATGTAATATATATTGATTTTGCTAAAACCTTCGATAAATGTAATCATTGAATTATTATAGCGCACAAACTTAAGAATAAAGGAATTGCTGGAAAGTTGGGGTCGATGGATATTTAATTTTTTGACCAAATAAATACAGAGTGACAGTAAGTGAAGTCAAATCTGAAGCCTCAGAAGTCATAGGTACTGACCCCACAAGATATAATATTAGGTCCCTTGCTAGTTATAATAATGATTGCAGACATTGATGTAGATATTATTGACAGTATCGTATCATGTTTCGTGGCTAACATTGTTACCGTGATCAGGATTCCACAAACAAATATATATATGTCCCCTTTACAGCGCGAGGCCGTCCCAGCCAGGAATAGTAAAACATTAAATTACAAAACTATATATTAATAAATACAAAGCAAATCAGGCTCGGTCCCAGACAATTGGTCCAATGACAATTGGTCCAATGACGATTGGTCCAATGCCGATTGGTCCAATCAGACAATTCGTCCAAGGAACCATTTTTCCAACGACGATTCGTCCAATCGGGCGTTAAATGGAAGGAAGTTAAATGAAACTTGGAAAAAAACTTTATTTACAGAAATTGATATAATAATTATTTGAAATTACTTTGTTTATTTATAAAACATACTATAGCTAAAAGCTACATATTACTTTGTTTATTTATAAAACATACTATAGCTAAAAGCTACATATTACTTTGTTTATTTATAAAACATACTATAGCTAAAAGCTACATGTTAAACTAAAAGCATAAAAAATACTTATTAACTAAGAGAAAAATGCAGTATCAGGTATTCAGTATCAGATTAAAGCCTATGGTGGTAATGCTAATATTTTTAGTAAGAGACAACCTTGGTTTTCTACTACAGATAGATTTGTTAATTATGGCGATTTAATATTTGGAAATACTGGTGGTGTACAGAAGTATAATAATACTAATCCTTCTTTTTATTTGAAACAAACTTATTATATTGCTTTTAAAGGTTTTATTGGTATGTATTAAATGAAAACTGTTTATAATGTCGTACTTACCCTTTACATTAGTTTGTTCCTTGTTCCGGCTGCCCAGGCATGGTGGGTACAGTTCTTCCACACACTTATCCCATTGTATAATTTAGGTCTCGGGGGTACGGGGGCGGAGCCCCCGTATAGACCACGTACCTCTACATTACGGTGCATAGGGTTTTTCCTTTCCTCTTTCGGATAACACTATTTCGCACACACGCCACTCCATGGGTTTCACAAAAGCAGTTGTAAAGGGAAAAGAGATGTGACTTATGAAATCTAACACAGTAATGTTGTAAGTCGAACCCCAACATTTCCACGTAAACTATTGGTTTTAAGCTATACTCGTCGTTGTATACGCTACCAGTTGGACCAATCGGTATTGGACCAATCGGTATTGGACCAATCGTCATTGGACCAATCGTCATTGGACCAATCGTACCAAATGCATCAGGCTGCCTACACAAGTTATCATTACCCTAACCTAAACTTAACTTAACCTAAACGTAAACTTAACGTAAGCTAAACTTAAACTTAAACCTACAATATTAAATCTTTAAATAACTGGCACTTGTACAAATAGGGGTTTATTTAGAGAGCTTGCAAGAAGTTGCGAGGTCTGGCTCCCAACTCCGTCTCCTCTTTTGCAGAGGACAATTCTTAGATTACTGGTGTTACAGTATACTGTCTCTGTCCAACCAAATCTAATACAAAAATTCCTTTACAGGGAAACCTTCGGTAATATTGTTTCTTATTTTAAATTTTACACCCTTTAATCACCAAAATTTCCAGTTCAAGACCAGCTGTCCGCTTTCAAGCAACCAAAATTCAAAAGTCCAAGCACGCACGAAATTCAGCCACGTATCACATACCATACAACCAACCACCCAACGGACCATCCAAAAATCACAACATGCACCTGTTACAACACAAAGATATGAGAAATATCAAATGAAAGTGACATAAAACAATTACAAAACGATATTGAAACATTGTTGAAGTTGGTGGAAGACAACAATATGAAATTCAACGAAGGAAAATTCTAACTTCTAAGATATGATGGGTTCTACGTTGTAGCCAATGTTGTAACACCGCTTCTCCTTGATCAGTGAAGTTAAGCGACATTGGGTCGGATAGTAGTTGGATGGGAGACCGTCCTCCGCTCCCAGACTATGGCGTCCTGTGGTTCGGATCCCACGTAAAGCTATAGGTTCTCTCCGTCACATAACCTTAGATGCTGCGAAGGAGGTTAAATAACCACATCATTACCGTTTTTCTAAGATATGGTAACAACAAGGTGCTACAGAATAAAGATGCAGAGACACTGCAAGGGGGGCCGATCGCAAGTCGGTCTTGAACCGTCATTCGAAACCATTACAAGAAGATAGAACAAGAATACTGCATACATATATATATATATATATATATACACACACACACAGACACACACACACACGAGTCCTGAAAAAAGTCTTGAAAATAACACTGGAAAATTATATACTGTACACCGAGAACGTTTTACACGAGAAAAAAAAATCCTACCCTTATATTAGTCCTATAAATTTAGAGAAGATCGTCCTGTATTGAAATGGGTAAGTGCAGGAGGAAATTTGCCTCTTTCAAAACGAAAGATTTTCCCTACATTTCATCATAAAAATCATTCAATTTTTTATTTAAAATGCTTCGTAAGAAGTTCACTGACGTCACTATACCATTTCACTGTCATGTTTACATTTGCTAAATGAGGTTCAGTGCATTAAACCAAAAACATTGATGACAAGAAAGCTTTTTTGAGGGGGGGGGAGAAAGGGGGGGGGCGTTGTTAAGGAAAGGTTGTATTATTATTTTATTTTATTTTTTTTTTCCGGGAAAATATTTCCTTTTCACTGTCAAAAAAAATCCACCCTTCCAGTGAGAAATTCCTCTTTTTTTCCCTGTTTCGTTACTCTTAATCCTTGTGTGTGTGTTCCAGCTTTACTGTAAGGAAAAATATATTTTTATGTATTTCTCTTTGATATATATATATATATACCAAAGAGGAACACCTAAAAATGTTTTCCAACGAGATAACTCAAGAAACAAATCTAATCTTTGTATTAATTCTATATATATATTATTCGACATATATATATATATATATATATATATATATATATATATAATTATATATATATATATATATATATATATACACAATATTAAACGGAATTTGAATTATTATTATTATTAATATGATATAATTAATTAATTTAATCATTAATTAAATATTATACAATGATCATTGTATAAAACAGTTATTTGACGAACTGAAACTGTATTGTAAGGTTTGAAGAAACCATTTGAGAGAGAAGAATTCAACTGTAACCAATCAAGTAAAGTTTTACAGTTACAACCATTTCTAGCCAATAGCAGAACGCTATAGAAATGCCCTATGAGCGTTCATGCTGGACATCTTCTCACCAGATCCCTCCCTGTTGTTATAAGCAGCGGTTCTTAACCTTTTTCGTGTCATTTCCCCTTTCGACCAATTCGCCCTACCCGATTTCCCCCTTCCATTAGGATAAGGAAAAAGTAGCCTCGAAGACAAAATTTAATTACATTAGCAGACTTATAATGCACACTATTATATGATCACCAAACAAAATTCTACCGTAAATCTCCCTGGATTCCTGACATTTCCCCCAGGTTAAGAAATGCTGGTTATAAGTGTAAAATGTAATAAATATGGTGAACATTATAAAACGTTTATTTGTAATATAAGGCCGGATAACGTGTTCACTGTCATGTAAGTCCACTCTCTCTCTCTCTCTCTCTCTCTCTCTCTCTCTCTCTCTCTCTCTCTCATGTAGTTAAGTTAACAGTTAATCAAAAGCCCCATCCATATTTAAAACTGCAAATTAATAAACGTTGAGAAAAACGCCGTGTCTTACTTTTGCTCGGCTACGTTCGCCTCGAGCACGCTGTTCAAAGTAGAAAATAGGATTTGGTGTCTTATTAGAAATACTCGTAAATGGTAGAACATTCACTTACTAACATCTAAAATTACAATCACCACAATATATAGAGGATATACTGTATATGGGATGAATTTCACAATTAAACACGTGAAATGATGAATGATAAACCCACGAGGAAAAAGAAAAATGATTCCAAGACCTTTCGTGTATTCAGAAGTACACCTTGTCAGGGAAAAGGAAGTGTACGAAAGGCCTTGCAATTATTTTTCTTTTTCCTTGTGGCTTTCCATCATATACTGTATATATATATATATATATATATATATATATATATATATATATATATATATATATATATATATATATATATATAAAATACAATCACCACAAATATAATATATATATATATACGGTATATATATATATATATATATATATATATATATATATTATATATAAATATATAAAAAATACAATCACCACAATATATATATATATATATGTGTGTGTGTGTGTGTGTGTGTGTGTGTGTGTGTGTGTGTGTGTGGAAATTATTTCACGAAAGTAACACTTGAAAATATTTATGATGAAAAAACCACGAAGGAAAGGAAACAGAATGGTTTTTTATATTGGGTGCCAAAGTTTTTTTAATTCACTTTGATTCTTGGTAACAATTGGAAAATGAACTTAGAAAAATACGTGGCAACTTTATTAATTCTTGATTTAATAAAATAAAAAAAAGAAATAAAAATAAAAAGTTGGAATCTACATGAAGACAAAAGTGTAAAAAACCTGCGAAGCATAATGGGGAGGCGGGGCCATAAAGATAAGGGGTTGTTTCAGAGGGTATGAGCATTCGAGAAATTTTTAAAATATGAACAATACCACGAAAAAGAACAATACCATTTCCTTTTAATTCACCATATGCCATACCAGATGATCGATGCCAGTGGGTCAAAACTTCATTTTTGAACAACGCGAATCCAATCTTTGCAGGAATTCTTCGAAGCCATAAAGGACAGAATGAGCTCACCGTTATAGAATGACTTCAGTAGTCACCTGATCTGAATCCGGTTAACATTCTGGACTACTACTACTACTACTACTACTAACTACTACTACTACTACTTACGCGTTTCGCGTCAAAACTCTATCCTACTCTTGGGTCACTTCTTACGCGAAACTCGTCAAGTTAATCTGGACAAGAGTAAGTGCAAAATTTCTGTGAGTATTGTCGTCTTGACGCGTATAGTGTGTCAGCTGTGACGAGGCACAGATCAACTTGACGCGTTTCGCGTAAGAAGTGACCCGAGGGTAGGATAGAGTTTTGACGCGAAACGCGTACGAAGTAGTCCAGAGTGTTAAGCATTTGTTCACATTGTTCACATTTGAAAGGAAAATGAACAATCTTAACAACCCTAATGATTTGTGGGAAATGATACAACTAAGCTGAAACAACATCACCCATCAATAACTCGATTGAATTATTGTCACATTGAGTGGTTGCGGAAACGGCCGCAAAAAGAGACATACAAAATATAAACTTATAGGCTTTAATTTTACTTTAATTAAAATTTCTTATGTATTTCCTTTCCTCATGAAATTAAGCATTAATAAATCGAAACGGATTTTAGCACCTTTTCTTATACATGAACGTTTCAAATGTTAAAGAAACTACAGAAAAGCTTCACTAGTCACTACGTTTCGAGCCTACATCGTAGCTTCAATCTAGCATTTATTAACGATATATATATATATATATATATATATATTATATATATATACACACACACGACGATATCCAAAACTGAAAATGGAGTTTGAAGACGAAAGAAAACAATATATAATAGCTAAAACTTAAGTATTTTTTATTCCCATTTTCTTTCCAACCGATGCATGATGATGATGATGACGCGTTCGCGGAAAAGGAGCCGTACATAAATAAAATTAAAACCGAAGGAAGTTGAAATAAATATTTCAGCTTCTTTTGTATATGAATTATATAAACAAAAACAAACAAAACCACAGAGATAAAACAAAGAATAAACAAAGGATTCCAAATTAAATATAATCTTATTCTTCCCGATAGGGATTCCCCCACTATAACCGGAGTGAATTATCGCAATGTTTGCAAACACAATTAGGGAAACGATGCTAATACCAAGGATAAACTTAAGGAAGGCAAAATAGGTAACGAAAAAGGAAACATATAATGTACATTACAAGTGGAAAGCGAGCGAAAGAGCGAGCGAACGAGAGAGAGAAAGAGAGAGACAGAAGAGAGAGGTGAGAGAAAGAGAGAAAGAGATAGAGAAAGAGAGAGTGAGAGAGAGGTGAGAGAAAGAGAGAGAAAGAGAGAGACAGAAGAGAGAGGTTAGAGAAAGAGAGAAAGAGAGAGCGAACGAGAGAGAGAGAGAAAGAGAGAGGTGATAGAATGAGAGAAAGAGAGAGACAGAAGAGAGAGGTGAGAGAAAGAGAGAGAAAGAGAGAGACAGAAGAGAGAGGTGAGAGAAAGAGAGAAAGAGAGAGCGAACGAGAGAGAGAGAGAGAAAGAGAGAGGTGATAGAATGAGAGAAAGAGAGAGACAGAAGGAGAGGTGAGAGAAACAGAGAGAGAGAGAGAGAATAGCAGCAGCAAATGCAATTAATCATTCCACGAAAGATGCACGAGAAAAAAAAGTAAACTTCTCCATTTTGAAACGGGAGAGACCAAAATTGGCGATTGTGTTTATTTTAAAATTCTAAATAGATATGAATACACAAAACAAAGAAATGGAATATATATATATGTATATATATATATATATATATATATATATATATATATATATATAGATATATATCAAGTATGAACACGCAAAATTTCATGTATGGTATTCCATTTATCGTATCCCCCAGCGTTGCACCCAATAATTTGAATGAAATGCTGGTGTAGAAAGCTTAATATGTAAACTCCCTCTGGACGTGAAATTTATTGCATTTCCTCGGTTGCATAAATATAGGTTGCTTTAATTTTCGTCCTACCATAGTAGTGTGTATATATATACGTATATACATACACAAGTTCTTTCATACCATACATACATACAAACATTTATCTCGTGTACATACAGTAATTACGCATTTGAGGAGATTGGAAGATAAAGGAGGAATGGAACGCTACACACACACACACACACACACACACACACACATATATATATATATATATATATATATATATATATATATATATATATATATATATATGATACAACTCAGAATGGTCTCCTGAGAAGCTTTTATAAACTTTTTTGGGAAAATTAAATCCACTATAGTCTGAATAAGTAGTGGTAAATGACAAACACTACAGTTTTTTCTTTTCATGATGTTAGCCCGACGTGTGCAACGGGTCACTGGCAAAGAGGTCCAAAATATAGCTTCTCTCATCAGCTATCTGCCAAGCAGATAGGATGCAGCTTTGGGACAGGATCTAAGGTTTAAAGCAGCCTAGCCCCACTACATTCAGAACCTCAATATAAGCAAGAAAATCGTTGCATTAACTTCGGATTCAATACATCAAAGAAAAAGGGATAACTATTTTATTTTTAGCGAAAAAGCAAAACTTAAACCTCAACTGGGAAATTGAGCGTCCACTTTTCAAGGCACTTACACGTCCGTTTAATGTGATACAATACAGAATGGTCCCAGAAGAGTTCCTTGTTCCATGCACGATCTGTGTGTAACATATATATATATATATATATATATATATATATATATTATATATATATATATATATATATATGGGCTGAATTTCACAATTAAACACGTGAAATGAATGAATACTGCAAACCCACAAGGAAAAAGAAAAACGATTCCAAGGCCTTTCGTGTATTCAGAGCTACACCTCGTCAGGGAATGAAGAGAGAAGGCAAGATGCCCATAAATATATACAACGTAGCGGAAACCAAAGCAATTAGCACATACTTAACAAAAGTTAATAAGAGGCAAAAGGAATTTTAACAAGATATTGTCAATTTTATACATTCCCGCACTGTTATTGAAATTGTTTTTAAAATTAATAAATGCACATTCTAAAATATTTCTTTCTATTATATCTCTGTTTTCAACAAGCGCTTTAGAACTATCCCACTTGATGCTATGATTAGATCTATACATATGGTTAACAAAGCATTGGAATTATTAGCTGTTCCACACGCATATTTATGCTGTTTTACCCGTTTGGCCTATACATACTGAGTTACATTGTGTACATCCAATCGAATACACACAACCAACACATTTTCCGGGCTATTCTTTATTAGGCGTGATTTAAGTTTTAACAGTATTATTATACTTAAAGACTACATTGATGCCAATTGCTTTAAGTAAATTCGGAAGATATTGAAAATTAACATGGTAAGGTAGGCTAATGATATTTTTACCCTCAAATTCCTTTACAGTTACATTATTATAATACCTATTCTTGGCTTTCCTAAGGCAGTTATCTAAAAATGAAATAGGATAACATAATTTAGTACCAATATTCATGATATTGCATAACTCGGAATCTAAAAATTCAGGACTGACAACTCTCAATGCTCTAAGAAACATAGCAGAGAAAATAGAGGATTTAATCGAGGATGATGGTCAGAATAAAAATGCACATAAGAATTATTATTAGGCTTGCGATAGACTTCAAATTTGAACTGATAAGAGCATCTCCAAATTTTTAGATCCAGAAAAGATAGGCTTCCATCATTTTCTTTTCAACTGTGAACTTAGTAGATGGGACTAAATTGTTGAGCCTACCAGAAATAAGTCAACATCCAAATTATTATGCGAAAGGCATAAAATATCATCTATATACCTGTACCAAACCAGGTTAAAATTAACAATCGAAGGCAAAATTCTACTTTCAAAAATTCCATATATAAATTAGCTAGTACAGGTGAAAGGGGATTTCTCATCGCCAATCCATGTGCATTTATTCATTTTAAAAACAATTTCAATAACAGTGCAGGAATGTATAAAATTGACAATATCTTGTTAAAATTCCTTTTGCCTCTCATTACTCTTGTTAAGTATGTGCTAATTGCTTTGGTTTCCGCTACGTTGTATATATTGTGGGCATCTTGCCTTCTCTCTTCATTCACTGACGAAGTGTAGCTCTGAATACACGAAAGGCCTTGGAATCGTTCTTCTTTTTCCTTGTGGGTTTTCAGCATATATATATATATATATATATATATATATATATAAGTACACCGGACAAAAAATTAGTCACCCCTCTCAGAATGTACCTAATAACGTGTGACGGCGCCTCTGGCCTTGATAACCGCACGAATCCGGCGAGGCAGAGACTCTACGAGGTTGTGCATGTACTGAACATCGATTTGCTGCCACTCGTTCATCAGCCGGTCCCGAAGTTCCTCCAGAGTCCGTGGGTGTCTATTCCTGCGCTTCACCTTCTGTTTCCAGCCTGAACAACACCTTTGACGCATTCAGGATTAAAGGCTTCATTGGACCTGCGATGTACTCGTCGCCTCCCATCATTGAAGAACAAACAAAAACGGGACTCATCGGACCAAATTACACGTTTCCAATCTGCCGCAGTCCAGTTTTTGTGCCTCTGAGCCCATTTATAACGTGCCAAGTTGTGACTTGCTGTTAACAGCGGCCTCTTCCGTGGTACCCTGCTCCAGATGTCCATCGCATGCAGTTCTCGTCGCAATGTCCGTTCGGAAATTGGTCGCTGGGGAACCTCATTGGTTTCTTGGAGCAATTGTTCTCTGGTTTGAAAACGATTTGCAGTTACTAGACGAAACATGGCGGCTGTCCCTATTGTCGAGAATTGTTTTCCGGCCACAGTTACGCCGTCGATTTTCAGTTGATTGCGAACTACACCACTCTTTGTAAACTCGCTGGACAGTACGCGTTGACACACCAACAAATTGGGCTACTTCAGACATTTTTTGTCCGTGGGCTCTGCCAAACACGATGGCTCCTTTTTTCCACTGAGTAACGTCTGCCTTACGACCCATTTTGCAGACTATATCCAACACACACTTTGTTCTTCACCACCTCACGAAACAGATCTGATCCTGTGTGCTACGTCACCGCTACTTGTCACTTACCAATGCTACATCAGCGCCCTCTGTGTGACCTTGAACTTCCTACTATCGGTGCTATTAGGGGTGACTAATTTTTTGTCCGGTGTGCTTATGAGAAAGAGAGAGAGAGAGAGAGAGAGCAAAAATGTTCATCAGCAAAGCATACCCCCATCAAAACAGGAAGAAAACGGAGAGATCTTCCTGGTCATGAACAATTATAAACAACAGGGTGTCTCAGAAGTCGCGCACCACAGATTCAGGTCATCCGCACCTTTAAATATGGTGCGCGACTTCTGAGGCACCCTGTATTTAAACCCCCATCTAAAATAAAGAGAAATTGTCTCCGAATTATCCCTTCTTACCTTCACACCACAAAGAATAAGCTTGGGACTCAACCAAAGTTTGGATTTGGAATGAAGCATGAGTCTGAGGGTGTCCCCTCCAGCAAGAGGATTAACCGAAAAATATAAACAAATTCGTAAAATTTAGTAATATCCGAAATCCCCCTAAAAACAAATGTTTCTAAATATTTACTTTCGGCTTTGAAACTAAAGCGTCGTATATAAGCTAAGTTCTTCATATTTATTTGGTGAAATAAACCACTTTACAGTCTTGAAAGCAAAAAAAGAATAAGCAGTCTACAATACGTGAAGCTAGCGCCGCTGATCTACGAGTAACCCCATTTTCTTATAAGTGAAGCGAAGACACTGAGTATGGGATTCGACCCCGATAGTGTTGGTACGTAATAATCCATGAGTCGGAGGGAGAATAACAGTCACCTTGGGGACCCCTCCAGTCTGTCTATATAGGCTCTAAATTTTATAGCTGAAATGGTCAACGAAAAAATTGCTTAACATAAACAAAATTAATATTTTTAAAATTTTTAATGAATAATAATTGTTGACAACTATGATAGCCATAAAAAATATCTTTTTATATCCACTTATTTACAATATCATCTATACTATCAATCTAATCACTGTGTGGAAGTACGGAAGAGAAGTACATAAATTAGGGAAATCTTAACTATGAACATTCTTCATAAACCCGTTTTATTTAAGTCAAGTATAACACCTAAAATAAGGTTAAATAATTATTTATAAATACCTGTGCTAATTTCAAATACTAATACCAATACTAAATACTAATACTGTACTAATTTTAAATACTAATTTTAAATATTTCTTAGCTAAACGTTCTCAAAAATAGTGAAATTCCTTTAAAAGAAATTGGAGTTTTTAAGACAAATATAAATCTGGACTTCACGAGAGACTTGAGAATTTTTAAAATTAGGTAAATAATTAAAAGGCCAAATTTATTATTATTATTATTATTATTATTATTATTATTATAAGTCCAATTTGCCTAATTAGGGGCTTGGAAAGACTTATTAATTATATTTTTAGCTTCATTAATTATATTTTTAGATTTAAGGATAAAATTCCAAGCGCTTTCGAAAGGAAATGTTGAAATAAATTCAAAAGTACTCGGAAAGGTTGTTGATTACGTATATCTATTTCCTCTGTGTATTAAATTGGAATTTATTGTATGTTTATATTGATAGTAGCGTTTGTCTAAGAGTTAAGAGTAAGTTGAGTTCACTATTAAAATTGGAGTACGAGAATGTTGTTTGATGTTGACATGTACTTGTATATGGATGGAGTAATGAACGAGATGAAAGCAATAACATTAGAGAGAGGAGTAAACCTGAATTTGGAAAGGAATGAGTGTCGGTTCTCTCATCTTATGTATGTTAATGATACATAATGTTTCTGGGTGAATCAGGTCGTGATATTTTCGTTAGTTAGCCTTATAAACCTAACTTAAAAAGGCTGGGGTGACGGATGTTCAGGTGATCCCTGTTTGAAATATAAAATACACTATTTGGCAACTCTCGAAATACTCTGAGGAAATTTTGCTTAACTCTCGTTTAAAACGGAGTCGTTATTGAAAAATGATAAATATACTGTAGGAATACCTCGAAATTCGTCGTGAATTTGCATTGGTAAACAGTTGAATTTCGTCAATTTTGATCGTTTTTTGACACATTTAAAAAAAAAAAGACGAATCTGCGAATATGGACGACGGATTGCGAAACTTATAGGACTAGGTACTAAAAGATTGACGACGAATCTGCGAAAAGACGAAATTCGAAACGACGAATTTTGAGGTACTTTTCAAAGTAATTTTCAAAGTACTTTACTAAACATAGTTTGCTCAGAGAAGGAAAGATAGGCTGAGATTATTTTTATTTCTATTAATTTCATTTTATGATCTTTATTTTTGTGACTTAGTAAATTAATTTCTTTCCTATGTAGTAAGGATTGGTTATGGTTGTGGGCGAGTGCCCACAAAAGTGACCCCCCTCACAGAAGACAGAGAGCCAAAAACAAGATATCCAAGGCCAATGATGCTATTTTCTTTTTTTTTTAATAGAAATTTTGAAAAGGTTGTGTAGTGTGCAGGGCTGTGGAGTCGGTGATAAAATTTGCCGACTCCAAAAATTTTAACATTCCGACTCCGACTCCAGAAATCTGACTTGAATAATTACGACTCCGATGGAATGTTAAGGCCAAATTGATTACAATTAGCTTTATTAGGCCAATGGAGATTCATAAACAAGTTATTTCGTCACCACCACATGACTCATCAGGTTACTTAGTGGCTGTAACTATGCCTTAATGGCTTTTTTTCTCTTTATTAAAAAATTACAATAAATCCCAAAATACAAACTGATTGAAGCTTAAACAAAATAAGATTATTATTGGTTTAGCAAATTAATAAGATGTTTTTGTAATATTATAAACATCCGTAACAAAATGTACTAACCTAAACTGAATTTTGAAATTTCCTTATTATTAATTATGTTAATTAATTAATTATAATCCTTATTAATTATAAGCAACTATATTTATATATTATTTATATTATATATTTATATATTTATATATTATATATTACTAGTACAGTTCCCGCCGCTTCGCTGACGGTTAGACAGGACTAAACTACAAAAAAAGAACCCAGCCGTGAAAATTTTGAGCTTCACATTGTGTCAACATTTCTGAATCTGGTATCTCCCAAAACCTCCTCACCCCATTCATACAACTTGGGGGCTAACCCCCTCCCCCATTACCCCACCCATCCCCCATTACCCCCACCCCCACCCTTCTCCCATTGCTAAACTACAGAAAAGAACACAGTCATGAAAATCTTGAGCTTCACATTTCCGCCCGTAATACAATTTCTGAATTTTTTTCTCACAATTTTTTCTCACAATTTCTGAAAGTGTGACGGACAGACGGACAGCTCTCTTATTATAATATAGATTTATATATTATATTATATATTAAAACATTAGGTTAAATCTATTTTATTCATAAAATTGAGCTAGGCCTAGGCCTAGGCTGCTATGGTTATAGTTGAAGGATTTGCACCGACTCCATCCAACTATGCACTTCCAACTCCGACTCCGACTCCACTCAAAACTGACCGACTCCACGACTCCGACTCCGACTCCACAGCCCTGGTAGTGTGTAAGATGCATGTATGTGTAATGAGGAATAGGGGAGAAGTGGCTGTCTTTATATATATATATATATATATATAGTGTGTGTGTGTGGGGGGGGGGCCATATTTGCAGGATTACGGCATCTGATCGACTTGACATTCTATCGACAAGTATATTGTGGGTTAAATTTAGTTAGGTAAGATTACACTAGGTTAGGTTAAGTTAAGTTAGTTCTTTAGAGTCAATAGAGTGTCAATTTTATAGTCACGTCAATCCGATGGGTATAACAGGTATACGTCCTACATTTATCTAGTTTGAATGAATAGTCGTTTGGTAATTTTCAATGGAAGCATATGGCAACTTTTCAAACCAGCATTCAGTTGGCTTGGCATTGTGTTCTCGTGATGTGTTTAGTGTAGTGTATATAAAGTGTTTTATATATATATATTCTTTTACTGAAGTGGAAATGTCTCAGGGAAGAGTTGATGATTGATAAGTGAATATTCTTTATTGTTGTTATATATAAACATTTTTAGCTAAGAAGTTAGGATGAAAAACTAAAAATTATTAAAAACAGGTGACCAACTCTTCCAATGATTATAAAGACTCCTAGCAAGGGCTTTGTTCTCGGTTTCCAAGTCGTGCAGTTTGACAAGATAAAGCGGTTAGGTCTTAGATAGAAATGATCTTGAATCTTTAAGATAAAATAAAGACTATAATTAATACTTCGTGCTTCTGGAAGAGACTTCTGACGGTATTAACACATTGGAACTTAAACCTAGTACTGTACTATGTTTCGTTACACTTATCAAGGGGGAATCGTGCAATGCTTTTGAAAGAAATGTTGATTTCACAAATGTCAGTGAAGACCGTAGCGCAAATGGCGTGCATTTTTTCTTACGAAGGAAATTAACTGTTTTACTGTAGTTGTACAGGGGCCTATCTATGGTGGTGCTGCTGCGGTTATGTGAGGACAGCTTAATTACCTCGAATCCAAAGTAAGAATTGACATTTTAGAAGCTTTTGGCGTTTATTGCAACGCCAATATTTAAATTTAGGTTTGTCGTAATGAGCAAGCAAAATTAGTGATTGCAAATTATTTTCTAATGCATTCTGAATTGGTCATTTAGGTAAAATTTCATAATCCAGACGCAGTTCAGAAATAAGATACATAGGCCTAATTACTAGCCAAACTAAGTTAGCTTAACCTAACTAGCCTAACCAAATTTAACCGGCCTAACCTGACCAAATCTAACCGCCTAACCAAATCTAACCGGCCTAACCAAATCTAACCGGCCTAACCTGCCCAAACTTAGTTTAGCCTAACGAACCTAACCTAACGTATTATAAGCTACTAGTACAGTTCCCGCCGCTTCGCTGACGGTTAGACAGGCTAAACTACAAAAAAAGAACCCAGTCGTGAAAATTTTGAGCTTCACATTGTCAACATTTCTGAATCTGGTATCTCCCAAAACCTCCTCACCCCATTCATGCAACTTGGGGGCTAACCCCTCCCCCATTACCCCCACCCCTCCCCATTACCCCACCCATCCCCATTACCCCACCCATCCCCCATTACCCCCACCCCCACCCTTCTCCCATTGCTAAACTACAGAAAAGAACACAGTAATGAAAATCTTGAGCTTCACATTGCCGCCCGTAATACAATTTCTGAATTTTTTTCTCAATTTTTTCTCACAATTTCTGAAAGTGTGACGGACAGACGGACAGACGGACGACGGACAGCTCTCTTATTATAGTATAGATTATATGAACTCGGTCTGGATTCTGGAAATTCGCCTTTTATTTTGTCTAAGTGGAGTTTTGGTACCCAAACTACATATTTATTTTGGGTATACATAAGGGTAGTGGAACACTGTCGCTTTGTATAATGTCGACATGCATAACGTTGACACCAAAATTTTTGAACTTGCATAATGTCGAAAATCTCGACCTTATGCATGTCAGTTAAATTCATGTTAAGGATCTTTTAAACACTTTCCTCCCTAGCTTCAGAGAGGGGGACATAGTTTAAAAGGTCAATATTAGGGGGAGATAATTTAACAGATTTTACTTATCTTATTTACATAATAGAATTTTTAAGATATGTATATAAGATACATATCTTGAAAATTCTATTTATTCTATCATATTTCCGGTTTATAGCGAACCATTATTTACAGAGGATAAAATTGAGTGCCCGGTTAGGTCAACTGTACGCCCTTGAAGATTGGTTAGGTTTAGTCGTGATATTTTCGTTAGTTTTAACGAAAATATCACGACTAAACCTAACCAATCGTCAAGGGCGTACAGTTGACCTAACCGGGCATTCAATGAACCTAACCGGGTATTGACTAATTTTGTCGTAGGTTTCGATATATATATATATATATATATATAAATGCCCGGTTAGGTCAACTGAATGCCCGGTTAGGTTCATTGAATGCCCGGTTAGGTCAACTGTACGCCCTGACGAGTAGTTAGGTTTAGACGTGATATTTTCGTTAAAACTAACGCAAATATCACGACTAAACCTAACCAATCGTCAGGGCGTACACCATACAGTTGACCTAACCGGGCATTCAATTTTATCCTATATAGATAATGGTTCTCTATTTATTATACTCGTATGTTTGCAATAAATAATAAATTTGTTGTTATTGTTTTCTTATCTTAGTTTGGTTAATTCGCAGAGTTTAAACTTTGGGGGGGATATAGTTGAAAAGATCAACAATTGGGGTGGTGATTGTTCAAAAGAGTATTGGGCGGGGGGGGGAATAGTTTAAAAGATCCCATGTTAAATTAGTTTAAATTATATCAGGTTAAGTTAGGTTACATTATGCCCGGTTAGGTTACGCTATATTAGGTTAGGTCTGGTTAGGCTAGTTATTTTCATTTAAGAATCTGAAATGTATGTGTGATTTAGTCATCTCAGTTAAAATATTAAACAAACTTTTATTTTCACTTGAAATACATATATCATACTTGCATAAGGTCGATGTGGAATAAGGCCAACTTGCATAAGGTCGATGTGGAATAAGGCTGATTTGCATAAGGTCGAACGTCGACATTATGAAACTTGATTTTGTTCATGTTACGCTCTATATATATTCCTGTTACGCTATATATATTATAATATATATATATATATATATATATATATATATATATATATATATAAAGGGTGTCAGGAAATGATTGCCCCCCCCCCCCCTGCACAGAAGAAACTGAAAGGAATAGAAAAAAACAGACAAAACCACGCGAAAGAGCGTTTAATTTTGACTAAAAAACACTTGTTTTAATATCGGGTGTTGCCCCCCATTTGCAGCTCTGACGACCATTAATCGACGGGGGTATGATCCCAGAAGTGTCTCAAAGAGATCGGTATCATGACTCATTTCTTCAAGGACTTCGTTGATCTTTGCAGTCATAATTTCTGTTGAATACCGATTCTGAATGGGTTGTTCCAGCATTAAGGACTCCACCCGATCCTTCATGATGGATCCGACATGTTCACAGACATTAAGATCGGGAGAATTGCCAGCCATTCATTATTTCCGAAAAAATCAATGTTATTGTCTTTAAGCAGTTGTTGAGTCGCAAGTGCTTTCATACAGGGGGCTTTGTCGTGAAGAAAGGTTGCCTGTTCAACATCCAAAACACACTCGGGGTCTTTCAAAAACGGAATTACATGTTGGGCTAAAATTACATTTCGAAAATAAGGCCCATCCCAACTGGTTCCTCTTGGTTTGATAACCCAGATGAGCTTCCGAATAGAGAACATAATGAAAACACCCACACATGCTGGATTTTTTACTATTTCTCGATACTTCTGGTCGTCTGGGACTTCATCAGGAGTTGTTGCCCAAACCCGATCATTCTGAAAATTTGGTTTTCTGGAGACATAAACGAAGAATTCATCGCTGACAACCAAGTGAAGGAAATCGTCTTCCGTCCATTCCTCAAAATAATCACAAAACCATAGCCGATCTTCAATATTAAGATCACTCTTCCGTGGCTTAGCTATTTCATGCCAAGCAGTCAAGCCTTGGCGAACTCGAAATTGATGCACAAGTTGCCGATTGACTATCTTACCACGACGGATAAGTATCTCTTTCGCTACCTCAGAGCAGCTCTTCTTTCGGCGCCGTGATGCAGCAAGCACAATGTCTTTCGATTCTTGAGATAATTTCTCTGGTCTTCCTCCTCAAAATTCTGTTTCACAATCTTCAGGATTCTTATTCCAATTCCTTTTGACAAAGTCTTCTGATCTTTTTAATCTCTCAGCCACCCAGTGTCGAGTTATGAAAGTTGCACCAGCTTCCTTTGCTTCACGAAATGTGACAGCTCGAATGCGGTCAAGAACTCGCTTTTTCTCTGAATCGTTCAAATAGATGATGCCATGGTTTCTGTGGGGAAAAAATGGTAAGAATTAAAATCACAGGAATAGAATATAATGGTTGTATTCAGATTTTAACGCTCTTTCAAGTGGTCTCGCCGGTTTTTATCTATCTCTTCTAGTTTTTGCTCTACAGGGGGGGGGCAATCATTTCCTGACACCCCGTATATATATATATATAAATTTAACCATGCACTATATATTCATATATGGGGTGATTTTTTAAACATCTGACACTTTGAAAGGTTTGGAATTTTTTTATTAACAAATAAAAACATGAAATTTTTACTGTATCCTCTGCACACATGGGGAATTAGTTCCCTTGAGTATCACACATACATCATACCTTGCACGCGGGGATTAATTCCCCGTGTGTAGAGAAAGTACAGTAAAAATTTCATGCTTTTATTTCAATTATTAAAAAAATACAAACCTTTTAATGTGTCAAATGTTTAAAAAGCATCCGAAATATACATAAAATAATTGCATTGCGATAGATGTATTTTAGGTACCAAGAGTAGGGTACCATTAGACAAAATAATAATTGTATTGCTTACCAGCAGGGCCGCCGAGACGGCGGGGAAGCCGGGATAAATTCCCGGGGGCCGGATAAAAAATATTAATAAAGCAGTTGATTAAATAACAGAGAGGAAATATAATTAATGAACATACATCTTATAGAGATTATCATAGTCAAACTGAACTAGATAAAATATTATCCGCGTCCACCAATGCCCAAGACCGACTGACAGATCTGGGAACCATTGTAATTGAAAGCCAGTTAGCCTGCACTTTACATTTCATCAGAATCATTTACCACTTTGCTAGAGAGAAGGCAAAGAAAGTACACTTCTAATTATAAAAATCTTGCAGTAAACAGTTGTCTTGCCTGCATGGACTGGTACTGCATTTGTTAATTTGTGTGGTGTTAGAATTAATATATTGATTCGAAAAATAAAATGGTCATTTTCCTCTGAGTTGTTTATTCATATTGTATGTTTTGAATAGTGACTTGGACATATAATCAGTTTGCTCGTTATGTACACAAAAAACATTCATAATAAAATACTGAGTAAACAGGGGGGTGCCCATATACCAATCCTTTCCCGAGGACCGGGGCAGCTCTCGGCGGCCCTGCTTACCAGTAGTCCTGAAGGACCAAATTTAAACCAATTTTGCGCATAATTTTTTGGTGCTTAAACTGACTATATTACAAAGATGCTCGTCATAAAGGTTTGCCTTTTACAAGTAAAGTTTTCTAAAGAAAAGATAAAACTTTAAAAAAAACTTTGGGAAATTTTGATAAAGTTTCGAAATGTTACAAAGTAGATGGGGTGATCCATGTCGCAAGCGAAGAAAACCAAGCTCTCTGACCAGATAATTTCAAAATGCTTTAAAATATGACTTCAGGCGAATGTATTTTGATTATTTTTATTTACTCTCAATATGGAAATTCAAATACGAAACAATGTATGCTTGATTCCAAAAAGTTTGAAGATCATACGAATGAGTTTTTGTTACCAAAGTTTTGGACTCTGTCAAAAGTATTTATGCTGACTTTTTAAAGCAAATCGTTTAAGAACAGAACTTGATGTAACGTTTTTATCAAATATATATTTTGAAAAACGTTTAAAAGCACTTAACCATATAACTTGTGATGAGCTAAATGACAAATGAACAAATTTTGAAAACTATAAGCAAGTTAGTTTTGAAGATTACCTCCACAACTTCATTTGAGCGAACATTCCCTGCTTCAAAACGGATAAAATCTTGCACAAAAAACATTCAAGAACTTGCATCAAAAGAACAGAAACGCCAACTGCACCAGCAAGTAATTGATGACGTTGCAGTAGCTGATATACTTAAGAGACAGCGAGGAGAATAGAGCTAAATTACAATTATACTGGATATATAAGGTAAGAATGTTTATATTTTATAGTATGCCCAATAAAATTTACCACCGCAAACCATATATATATATATATATATATATATATATATATATATATATATATATATATATATATATATATATATATATATAGTGTCCCATAAGTCCGGTCTCATAGGAAAATTTATTTTAAATTAAATTTTCGTATGGGACCAGACTTATGGGACACCCTGTATATAGAGGTCAAGACAGTTCTTAAGAATATCTTTATTAAAAAACGCTCAATGAACGCTAAAAACGAATATATTCATTTCACAGTAAACTATTATAAATAGGACCTATGTACAAACGATACTCCAAAAAGACCAGTGAAAAGGCTAAAAAAAATACATAATTAACCAATTAAAACGTTAAGACCTTAAGAGTTAGAATAAACGTGTGTTATAGGGAATCTGTGTAATTAGGGATTTCATGAAATCCCTAAAATACTTGTATTCAAGGATTTTATGTAAAGTTAAGTCGTGATATTTTCGTTAAACCTACGGGAAAATTACTGAATGCCCGGTTAGGTTAATTGAATGCCCGTTTAGGTCAACTGTACGCCCTTCACGACTGGTTAGGTTAAGTTGTGATATTTTTGTTGAAAACTAACGAAAATATCACGACTCTCTCTCTCTCTCTCTCTCTCTCTTCTCTCTCTCTCTCTATATATATATATATATATATATATATATATATATATATAGATATAGATATATAGAGAGAGAGAGAGAGAGAGAGAGAAGATATGATGTTTCTTCGTCTATACATGCCTGTAATCTTCACCAAATTTAGTATATGAGAGTAATGGATAACCAGGGAATGCTTTAGTAACGGACTCACCCCTCCCAGTCTTCCCCTAGGTTGTATTTTTCTTGGGGTGGGGGCAGGTTGCTGAGCAAGGCGCAGCGGCCATTTTAGAATATATATATATATATATATATATATATATATATATAAGAAATGATTCACAATTTGAACGTGAACTTTATTAAATGTGATACAGCCCTCAAGGGAAATGAAAAACGAATATTTTTCTTTTTCCCTGGAGGTTGTATCGCGCGCGCGCACAACACACACACACACACACACACACACACACACACACACACATAATATATATATTATTATATATATATATATATATATATATATATTCAAGAGGTGGTGGTTCGAACCCTGGTGGGGACAATGTTTGTCTATATTACTTTTGTTACCTTTATTGGCTTTGAACGACGGTTCAGGATCGATCTGCGGTCGATCCCTTTGCAGCATCCCGCCTCATTTTCAGGATTTGATGGAAGAGAAATGTGCTTTCCACTCTCATCCTGTCCTCGTAGCGAGCTAGGCATGGCTGATCGAAGAAACCCTATGGATCGCGTTGAAATTCCTCAAGATGTTGACGTAAAATTTGCCTCTTGCCCCTCTTCTGGTTTGGTGTCAAATTTCTGGGCACCCATCTTGCCGAGACCTTGCTAATGTTTAGATTTGCATGCAAAATGCATTCAACTGATCTTATGTTTATGGTAAGAACACAGTTTAATTGGCTAATGGTGATACGCCTGTCTGCCATCAGTGTGTCAAGAACAACATTCGCCATTTCATCAGCTGTCACTCACTGGGTCGTCATGACCTCGGCTCATCTTCTGTACTCCGTCTGCCACGCTTCAGTTCAGTAGACCAATTCTTAACACTGTGCTGTATGAAGGGGGATGTTGACCTAATGTTTGCACCATATCAGCATGAGTTTCCTTAGGTGTCACTCCCTTGAGATGAAAATATTTGATCAAGGCTCGATATTCGATGCGTCCTATTTTCATAAAATTGACATGGGGTCCTAGGAAAACTCAGTCACTATCTGAAAAATAAAAAAAAGACAAAGGTAACTAATCAGTCACGCTTCACCAGTACAGTTGTACTACGTATCTACAAATTTTCATCGAGTTCTGACTATTCTTTGATAGTCAGGCGAGAAGATTATGGGACACCTCTCGTAGGTTAATCATTGTGTTCCATGATCATAGGACAGTACAGGCTGTCCGTATTTTCATTAAATCTACAATATATTAAAATCCCTGCTATGAAAGTGCGCGAGCGACCTCCTTAGAGATTGATCTTGATTAAAGCCGTAAGGTGCTTATATATATATATATATATATATATATATATATATATATATATATATATATATATATATATATGGTTAGTTAATTACGCTTCCATTTGGTGGTCTGTATGTTGTTGATATGTTAAAATTGTCTGTGTCGAAAATAAGGTTTACCGATATGTTTTGATGAGGGGTACATTAATATAGGAAAACATAATATACGCAATAGTATAATATATGCATAATATACGCAAAACAAGTTTTGTGTATTTGATGGTATTTTACATACTGTAAATTCGTATATACACATCCCTCTATCTCTATGGAAAATGACAAAAGAAGTTTGGGCTTCTAGGAAAAATAAAGTTGTCTTTGTGGGTCTCGTATGACTGTTTCCGTTATTAACTTATTACACGTAAGTCTAATTACATGAAAATCTGTTTCAATTAAAGTTAAGGCAATTCCACTGTCATTGTGTTTACCAAGGCTCTTAATCAGTATAAAACTAATGGAAGGCTTTCGTCAGGCTTTGCATTGAAGTCGTTGTGGGATAAATAATGAGACAGAGAGTTACAAGGAGTTACAAGGAAAAGAAGTACCTCAAAAGGCCTTGCGGCCCATACCGAGGAGGTACCAATGGCAACGGGTGCCAGGGAAAATTTTTTACACCCTCAAATAGGGTGCAAGATTTGGTCTAACCTTTTCTTAAAATGATCCACAGAGGAACTGTTCACAACTTCCGAAGGTAACCTGTTCCACGTGTCACAGATCTTATACGTAAAGTAATTCCCACACACACTAGTCCTAAACCGCTTCAAATCCAACTTCCAACCATTGTTGCGAGTTGGGTTATCATTTAAACTAAACATGCTTCTAAAATCGACATCGTTGAACCCGCGTAAGAACTTGAAAACCTCGATCAGTTGACCGCGCAGCCTCCGAGTTTCCAGTGAAAACAAGTTCAGGGCGCATAACCGTCGATTGTAGCCCAAATACCTAACGGAAGGGATTAACTTTGTGGCTCTCGCCTGCACTCGCTCCAGCCTCTCAATATTTTTCCTGAGGGTGGGCGACCAAAACTGCACAGCAAGTTCCAGGTGCGCTGAACCAGGGAATTGTACAGAGAGAGCACAATCTCCTTGTTCCGAAACTGAAATTGCCTCCTAATAACCTAACAGCTTCTGGGCTTCTTTTCAACCTCTACGCACTGTTTGGTAAACTTAAGGTCGCTGCTAATTAGCACACCAAGTCCTTTCCAAATCAGTCGCCTCGATATTACTTCCTAACATCGAGTAGTCCGACTTGGGATTGGCGTAGCCAATGTGCATCACTTTGCATTTACCCAAGTTAAACGGCATTTGCCATTTTTCGGACCACTCTCCTATCCTACCTAGGTCCGCACGCAGTTGCTCGATCGCCTCCGGCGTCCCAACATTGGCCCCAAGCTTGTGTCATCAGCGAATTTGGCGATCCGACTGACGATGCCACCGTCTATATCATTTATGTAAATGATAAACAGCAGCAGCCCAAAACGGAACCCTGAGGAACCCCACTAGTGACCGAGGCCCACCCGAACTAGCACCTTTAATACAACCCTCTGCCCTATCTTCAGCCAGTTTTCAATCCACCCTACTATTTCCCCATCGATACCCAGCGCGCGCACTTTCGCCATAGCCGGCTGGTGAGGTACCTTATCAAAGGCTTTCTGAAAGTCGAGATAAAGTATATCAATCGCCCTACTCTTATCATACTCACCCAACATGACGTGAAAAAACTCGAGCAAGTTGTGAGGACACGACCTATGCCGTCTAAACCCATGTGGGAGTCCACAAGCAGCTTGTACGAATCCAAATGGTCAACGATCCTATCCGCTATTATCCCTCTAATAATTTACCTACAACTGAAATGAGGACTAATGGGACGATAGTTCCCTGGACTTTCGTGATCCCCTTTCTTAAAGATAGTGGTCACGTTGGCTTCCCTCCAGTCACCAGGCACCTGGCCCGTCTCCAACGATTTGTTGAAGACTGTAGCCAGGTGGGGAGCCACCTGGTCGCGCACCTCCCGCAACACTATGGGAGAAACTGGTCTGGCCCAGGAGCCTTAAACGCGCTCAGTTGTCTGTTCTATCGGCAACGACTGTCGCAGTACATCGAACACGAGAGAGAGAGAGAGAGAGAGAGAGAGAGAGAGAGAGAGAGAGAGAGAGAGAGAGAGAGAGAGAGAGAGAGAGAGAGAGAGAGAGAGAGAGAGAGAGAATATGGAAAGAAAAGCAAAAATCCGCATTAAACTTTTATGTGAAATATATCTCTTACATATTCCTACAAGTTTTATAATGAAGTGTAGTTTCTTGTAATATAGAGAATTTTTTCTGCTAAAAGTTGTAAAGTGTACTGCTAAGGAATGTTATTGTTAATGCCCGATGGAATAAATGAGACACACACACACACACACACACACAACACACACAGTCTCTTTGTTTCATATATATATATATATATATAAGGGTGTGTGTGTGCCAATTATTTATTCTTTCCCTACCGACATTTCACAATAAATAGTGTTTTTAACAAATTTTTAAAAAGTCGAGAGGAAAATTAATTTTCCATATTGTAATCGTCGTCTTTTAAAAGATGTCAGTAAAAAGTACCAAATAGTCCACTGACTTGGTGGAAATCGTGCATGTTTGGCGAGTTCCTAGTTCTTAGTATCAATAATATCGGTTCCGATAATCGGGATACAACTGATCTGAAAGATAGGTGTGTCCAATGTATCCCGACTTATGTAACCGACGATCCATGGATTTTCTCGTTAGTTATCTGAGGAAGTTCGGCCGCGAATAACACAGGCCCGCAATGAGAACTTTGTAAGAGTTGTTTCTTACTAACAACTGATTTTATATAATTCAACTACGCTCATTTCGAATAAGGTGTCATTTTTTCTATCACGTAAAGATTTCCGCAAACTGGAAGGGAAAAAACAACACATAAATAAAGATTATTTATTTCAATTTAAATTAGGTACAAATTTACATACGTACAAATGCAAACAACTTAAAAAGAAAGAAGACTATTAACGTCAATTACATATTCATCTTATTTGTCTTGAGTTTTCTTGCGAGATCTCTGCCTTTTAGTCTCGAATGTACGCGCTGTTCCTTTCTTTTATGTAATAATTCTGGAGTATCCCGTTTCAACATCCAACAGTAATGAGCGCATCATGCTGACGTCCCACCTCCCCTGATATCTCTTTCTCCATTTCTTGATGTCTTGGTGAGTCAATTTTAATGAAAATTATTTACATATGTAATATGAACTATGACATTTTATGAAAACTCTGTACGTGATGGCGAAAAATGAAATTATTTCGGAATCAGCATCGTGCAAAAATTACTAAATAAATGATGAAATATTTCGGAGAACAAACCATCGCAGGCACGTGTAATTGTTGCGTAATGTAGTTATAAAAAATTGTGGAAACACCATTTGAAAAATAATTAAGAAGGCGTGTTTTTATATTTTTTAGTCTGAATTATCTTTTGTTCGCTCATTTCTGTAATAGGAACCAGCGTTTAAAATTAATTATTCGCGTTAACGCCAAACTCTCTAAAGTACAGGGTGTTCATAAAGCCACTCTACTGAATATGAAAAATGACTTTACCCATATTCACTCGCGTGACTTTATGAACACCCTGTACATTCAAAGAGAGTATTTTACTCATGTTAAAATTACAAGATAGTCTTATTTTTGGATAATTAGCTTTTGTCCATTGTATTTGATTAAAAAGGCATCACCAATACGAGGAACACAAATCAGGTATAGCCTGAAGTCAGTCTGTGAATATTGAGTTTTTATTAATTTTTTCTTTCTTATCCAAAGAAAATTTTGACGCTTTTTTATTATTTCTGACATTCAGGCCCTTATTAAGTACTAACCATTTTTTTATATACAGATTTTTAAGACGATATTCATTGACTATTATATATATATATTTAGATATATACACCACAGGGAAAAATGAAAAGCAATTCCAAACCCTTTCGTGTATTCAACAGTACACCTCGTCAAAAATGACGAGTGTACTTTTGAATACACAAAAGGCCTTGGAATCGCTTTTCATTTCTCCTTGTGGTGGTACATCACTTATTTCATCACTTATCTGTCTATATACCCCATTATATATATATATAGTGGACCTTGTTTTAGCCGTTTAAGGTGATAAATGATTTAATTGTATGCTAGTGATTAAATTGATCAATGACTGATTGCTTATTAATGAAAGGCTGGGTTAATAATTTATGATGTAAGTTTCACCAATTGAAAATGGCTAAATGGAGTAGGCCACCATACTATTGGAAGTGACAGGAATGGCAGCGAGGTCACCAGCTTGGATTACGCCAAGCAAATTAATATTAAGTTATAAAATACACCTTAGTTTTGTATTTATTATGAAAATAAAGCCGTTATTTATTCACTGTGGTAACAAAGAATTGACAGTAATTAATTGATAGTTTTACGTTATGCTTATGACAATAGACTTAGCTAATAAGATGAAATGTTAATAGCTTAATTGACACGTAATACATTGATGATTGTAAATGGCATGCAACATGGACATTGAATGGGCCTAGTAAATGATATAAGAATGCACGTGCGTTTGGTACATTGAATGGAAATACTGACACTGTGATTAAGTAGGCTAGATGATTGAGTGGGCCTAGTAATGATATAAAGAATGCACGTGCGTTTGGTAAATATGAATGGAAAACTGACACTCTGATTAAGTAGGCTAGATGATTGAATGGGCCTAGTATGATATAAAGAATGCACGTGCGTTTGGTACATTAAATGGAAACATTACACTCTGATTAATTAGGCTACTTAATTGCATGGATGAACATAGAATAATTGATGCGGCCTAATAATAGTGGATTGAAATGCTTGACAATGATTTACACAATAGCATTTATATATAAGACCATTATGTGATGTTAGTGATTACGCCAAGAGAATATTTTAGTTATCACACAATATATGAATTGAATATAATAAAGGATGATACGCGGAATTACGGTATTGAAATGACACTTGAATTGGATACAGGCCTACTGCGTTCTTTCACGAGTCAGTTGGAACGCTTAATTACACTTGGGTATAGTCTACCGTTCGCGGTAGGTTAATGTAGGCTTCACAGATACTTAGAATAGGCTGTACTTATCTCGGGACGATGTAAACTCTGTTGAAGGCGGGTTGAAGAGGAACCTATTACCGTAGAACTCGAATTGTCGTTGTCCGTTAAGCCTCTCGATGATGGAGATGCTTGTTGTAGGCTTCGTACGGAGGCCTGAGGTGATGTTTACTTCTCGAGGTGCAGGATGGCCTATAAATGATCTTGCAGCGTAGGCCTGAGGTGCTGAATATATCGAGGAATGTAGAGAAACTTGAAGGCTGACCTTGTAAACCGTAGGCCCGAAGTGATTCTGGTTGTGCTTCGAAGGATTGCTTCTGCAGGCGGTCTGTAGGTCTTACTTGATGATAAATCGTAGGCCTTGAAGGAAAAGCAGGCCGCTCCTCCGGCAGGGAGCCGGAGGACGGTTGACGTGATGAGATCTGCTCGACGAGGTAGAAAGCGAGTGTCTGTGTGAGTGTTTGTTTGTTTTTTCTGTTTAAGGTGCTTTCAACCCTGCTGGATTATTGACACCATTTTCTTTTTTTTTTTTGTAGAGAAAGGTGGTGAAAGAAAAGTAGTAGAAGTGAAAGTTGTTGGATACTGTGTGGTGAGTGAGAGTGTGAGTGGAAGCTCACTTTTATACGTAGTTCCTGTGACGTAGGACTTCGCGCCAAATCTTAAGACGCCTTGTCCCCGCGTCCTTTTGTTGATAAGGGCTTGCGTTCGCGCCTTTTGGGAAGAAACAGACTCTTTCATTGTTCTGAATCCGTGTCCACGTGTGTCTTCCAAGACTGTTTGATGATAGCGTGGAAGGAAAGGATTTGTCCATCTACTTGTTGGTCTATTTCTTGTCGATCCGCTATATATAATATATATATATATATACACATAATTTTATATATATCTATTTATATAGATATCTATTATATATATATATATATATATATATATATATATATATTTTAGTAGAAATCCAATGACAAGGAGAAATGTAAATGCCATGAAAAGTCTTCTTTATTGCGCAACGTTTCGAGCAATACGCTCATCTTCAGGCTGTTTAATAACAATGTGAATTAAAATCAATATTGAATGAAAACCAAACAGAAATTTCTATAACCTATTCGTAAAGACAAATTTTAAAAGACTGAGAAAAGAGGGTTAAGTTCTAAGTATACAGATTTACATATCAAAATTAAGAAGTTATTTTTAAATACATGTAGTAAATGTGAAATTAATACACTGGAAAATTACCAATAGTACACTGGAACAATGGAGCTATCTACCTTACACAGCAGTATCCGAGCCGACTAATTTGAGCAGAGGAGACGGGAATGAAAGATGGCGAGGGAGATAGGGGAAGGAGGGATTATAAGGAATTGGGGAAGGAGGAGGGATCATAGCAAATTGAGAGGGACGGACGATGAGTCAACATTCAGACTAGGGGACAATGCTTTAATGAAAAGGATTCTAAAATTCTTAGTGAGTTGGGACAAGTATTACAACCAAGAATTTTAAATTGTCTAAAGTGACATCAATTTTACATTTGATGCTATGTTCACGAATGCTGGAGGCTTCCTTAGTTTTTAAAATTTTACCTGTTCGGCCACTTATTCCCATATGCGAATAAAATCTAGCCCTGAGAGAGCGAACAGTGCTGCCGATGTAATTCCCAAGGAGACACCTAGGGCAGGTAAATAAATATACAACACCGCTACGCAACGAGTCAGGGGTTCGATCCTTCGCTGAGAAAAAGCTACCTAAAGACGTTTTTTTAATAAATATGATGCGGAAATCAGTATGATAAAAAAATTTCCTTAACAATTTTGTAAATTTAAGCTTAAATTCCTTATTCAAGGGACCCTTTCAGGTACCAAGAATATTTTATATCCTTCGTACTGTAATACATGGAAGTTGAGGGCTATAAACATTATTTAAGAAGGATCTAATTAGTTTGTCTACATATTGAACAGGAAAACTATTATTAGTAAAGTATGATCTTAGATTATTAAATTCATCATTAAGTAAGGTAAAATTAGAGGTCAAATTATATCCTCTGAACAGGAGAGTTTTAATACAAGACATCTTATAGTTGAAATCAGTAAAACTAAAAAAATTCATGCCCAAACCAGTGAAAGTGGGTTTCCTATAAACTGATGTAGTAATAGAATCACCGTTTTTCGAAATTAAAAGATCTAAGAAGGGAGGGAGCCATTTTGCTCAGTTTCCATTGTATACGTTATATTGGGGTGCAAAGAATTTAGGAAGTTAAAGAATTGTTGCGCTTGTACCGCATTATCAAAGACTGCTATCGAATCATCAACGAAGCGTCGATAGAAAATTGGCTTGAGATGAGTGGGAGATTGTCTAAAAATTACACTTTCTAAATGAGTCATAAAAAAGTCAGCTGCTAACGGTCCGACTGGTGATCCCATCCCTACCCCATCAATTTGTTGGTAAACCTTATTGTTGAAAGTGAAATAGCATTGTTTGAAGACCAATTCTAAAAGTTCCTTCAATGAGACAATGAAAAACCATGAAAAT
The DNA here is from genome assembly GCA_023014485.1 of Bathynomus jamesi. NCBI lineage: Eukaryota > Metazoa > Arthropoda > Malacostraca > Isopoda > Cirolanidae > Bathynomus > Bathynomus jamesi. The sequence continues at coordinate 165,079 of JAJOZX010007304.1, read as the reverse complement.
TATCAACTGAGCTAAAAAACCCTATCTACAATAATGGCAATAGTTTCAGATACAGGTACATTTGTGAAAAGTGACTTTACATCAAAACTGACAAAAACTTTTTTGAATCGAAGTTTTTACCACCCAGGAGTTCTTTTTGGAATTCAAACGAGTTATTTATAGTGTAAACATTTTTCGCAAAGGGGGACAGGAGACGAACAACAAATTTTGCCAATTGAAAGGTGGATAAGTTATACGAAGCTAAAATAGGACGGAGAGGTGTTCCAGCTTTATGGATTTTAGGCAGACAGTATAATTGAGCAAGATTAGCACCAGATGCGAACAACTGAGAGTAAGTATCATTTTTTATTATCTTTAAGGACTTTAGTCGTGACAGAAATCTATTAACCTGGTCTTCTAACCTTACAATGACTTTATTTACAGGTTCTAGAATTTGTTTGAATTTAGTAAGATCACTTAGGATTTCATTAGTTTTGTTTATGTAGTCCGATTTATTCAAAATAACCACTCCGTTACCCTTGTCTGGTCTAGTCACAACAATCTCCTGGTTCTTTGCCAAATTCTTAATACACTGCAAATCACTCTTCCTAAATATGAAAGATTGAAATTTAAGATTTCTAAGTTTAAGAAAAAATTCTTGAGTTAAATTTGAGAACTGACATTTGAGATTGTTGAAATCCCCCACATGGGGAACATTTTTAAGCTATGAAAAATTTTTCAAAGTAAAGAAAAAACGAGGCTTATATATTTGAAACAACGGAAGCTTAAATTGCAAACCAAGTGACAGTAAAAACTTTTCCCGAGGGGAGAGTGTGTAACTAGAAAGATTCGAAATTACCTTCTCTGAATTGAAAAAATTTGGTGAATTCATTCCCAAAGCCTTTAACTTTCGTTCATGTGTTTCCAAGATGTAAGTGAAATTTTTCTAGTTCACGTTGTACAAGAGAAATTATTAATAAATAGTCCAACAACGACAAGGTATTTTTAAGAGTAGTTATATAATGCCCAAGAGACTTTTATGCGAATCTGATATTTTGATTTTATAATTAATTTCATTATTTAATAAATATTCCAGGGACGATTAAAATTTGTCTTTACGAATAGGTTATAGAAATTTCTGTTTGTTTTTCATTCAATATTGATTTTAATTTCACATTGTTATTAAACAGCCTGAAGATGAGCGTATTGCTCGAAACGTTGCGCAATAAAGAAGACTTTTCATGGCATTTACATTTCTCCTTGTCATTGGATTTCTACTAAATATTAAATTGAAGCTCTGTAGAAGCAACCCGCATAATTATATATATTCAAGGTATGGACAAGATGGCCTCAGGGCTTATCGCCATGTTTGGAAGACTTCACGAAAGTTTCTCAAGTCAAAACTGGACTAAATGTGTCGGACTTGCAGGATTTTCCCGAAATTTGTTTACTTCAAACTCTACCGTGATAATCTATATGACTCTGAATTTTATCAATCGTCCCTGGAATATTTATTAAATAATGAAATTAATTATAAATCAAATATCAGATTCGCATACAAGTCTCTTGGGCATTATAACTACTCTTAAAATACCTTGTCGTTGTTGGACTATTTATTAATAATTTCTCTTGTACAACGTGAACTAGAAAAATTTCACTCTACCATCTTGGAAACACATGAACGAAAGTTAAAGGCTTTGGGAATGAATTCACCAAATTTTTTCAATTCAGAGAAGGTAATTTCGAATCTTTCTAGTTACACACTCTCCCCTCGGGAAAAGTTTTTACTGTCACTTGGTTTGCAATTTAAGCTTCCGTTTTTCAAATATATAAGCCCTCGTTTTTTCTTTACTTTGAAAAATTTTTCAATAGCTTAAAAAATGTTCCCCATGTGGGGGATTTCAACAATCTCAAATGTCAGTTCTCAAATTTAACTCAAGAATTTTTTCTTAAACTTAGAAATCTTAAATTTCAATCTTTCATATTTAGGAAGTGATTTGCAGTGTATTAAGAATTTGGCAAAGAACCAGGAGATTGTTGTGACTAGACCAGACAAGGGTAACGGAGTGGTTATTTTGAATAAATCGGACTACATAAACAAAACTAATGAAATCCTAAGTGATCTTACTAAATTCAAACAAATTCTAGAACCTGTAAATAAAGTCATTGTAAGGTTAGAAGACCAGGTTAATAGATTTCTGTCACGACTAAAGTCCTTAAAGATAATAAAAATGATACTTACTCTCAGTTGTTCGCATCTGGTGCTAATCTTGCTCAATTATACTGTCTGCCTAAAATCCATAAAGCTGGAACACCTCTCCGTCCTATTTTAGCTTCGTATAACTTACCCACCTTTCAATTGGCAAAATTTGTTGTTCGTCTCCTGTCCTCCTTTGCGAAAAATGTTACACTATAAATAACTCGTTTGAATTCCAAAAGAACTCCTGGGTAAAAACTTCGATTCAAAAAAGTTTTTTGTCAGTTTTGATGTAAAGTCACTTTTCACAAATGTACCTGTATCTGAAACTATTGCCATTATTGTAGATAGGGTTTTTAGCTCAGTTGATAATTTTCATGGTTTTTCATTGTCTCATTTGAAGGAACTTTTAGAATTGGTCTTCAAACAATGCTATTTCACTTTCAACAATAAGGTTTACCAACAAATTGATGGGGTAGGGATGGGATCACCAGTCGGACCGTTAGCAGCTGACTTTTTTATGACTCATTTAGAAAGTGTAATTTTTAGACAATCTCCCACTCATCTCAAGCCAATTTTCTATCGACGCTTCGTTGATGATTCGATAGCAGTCTTGATAATGCGGTACAAGCGCAACAATTCTTTAACTTCCTAAATTCTTTGCACCCCAATATAACGTATACAATGGAAACTGAGCAAAATGGCTCCCTCCCCTTCTTAGATCTTTTAATTTCGAAAAACGGTGATTCTATTACTACATCAGTTTATAGGAAACCCACTTTCACTGGTTTGGGCATGAATTTTTTAGTTTTACTGATTTCAACTATAAGATGTCTTGTATTAAAACTCTCCTGTTCAGAGGATATAATTTGACCTCTAATTTTACCTTACTTAATGATGAATTTAATAATCTAAGATCATACTTTACTAATAATAGTTTTCCTGTTCAATATGTAGACAAACTAATTAGATCCTTCTTAAATAATGTTTATAGCCCTCAACTTCCATGTATTACAGTACCGAAGGATATAAAATATTTCTTGGTACCTGAAATGGGTCCCTTGAATAAGGAATTTAAGCTTAAATTTACAAAATTGTTAAGGAAATTTTTTTATCATACTGATTTCCGCATCATATTTATTAATAAAACGTCTTTAGGTAGCTTTTTCTCAGCGAAGGATCGAACCCCTGACTCGTTGCGTAGCGGTGTTGTATATTTATTTACCTGCCCTAGGTGTCTCCTTGGGAATTACATCGGCAGCACTGTTCGCTCTCTCAGGGCTAGATTTTATTCGCATATGGGAATAAGTGGCCGAACAGGTAAAATTTTAAAAACTAAGGAAGCCTCCAGCATTCGTGAACATAGCATCAAATGTAAAATTGATGTCACTTTAGACAATTTTAAAATTCTTGGTTGTAATACTTGTCCCAACTCACTAAGAATTTTAGAATCCCTTTTCATTAAAGCATTGTCCCCTAGTCTGAATGTTGACTCATCGTCCGTCCCTCTCAATTTGCTATGATCCCTCCTCCTTCCCCAATTCCTTATAATCCCTCCTTCCCCTATCTCCCTCGCCATCTTTCATTCCCGTCTCCTCTGCTCAAATTAGTCGGCCTCGGATACTGCTGTGTAAGGTAGATAGCTCCATTGTTCCAGTGTACTATTGGTAATTTTTCCAGTGTATTAATTTCACATTTACTACATGTATTTAAAAATAACTTCTTAATTTTGATATGTAAATCTGTATAACTTAGAACTTAACCCTCTTTTCTCAGTCTTTTAAAATTTGTCTTTACGAATAGGTTATAGAAATTTCTGTTTGTTTTTCATTCAATATTGATTTTAATTTCACATTGTTATTAAACAGCCTGAAGATGAGCGTATTGCTCGAAACGTTGCGCAATAAAGAAGACTTTTCATGGCATTTACATTTCTCCTTGTCATTGGATTTCTACTAAATATTAAATTGAAGCTCTGTAGAAGCAACCCGCATAATTATATATATATATATATACATATATATATATATATATATCCCATGGGATTACTAAAAGGCTACAAGTTTACAGATTTAATGTTAAACTAACAAAAATACAGGATTGGGAAAGGTAGCAAAACCTGTTTAAAGATACGAAATTACGAATAAGTTGGTAGTTTGTTTAGGACAGCCAAACTTTCAGGGTAACGTGACCAACTTTTAAGTCGCCCAAACTAGAAAACTTAGGCGTTTTGAGGGATAAATCCACTGTAATTTAAGGTGAAACTTGTGGTGTTTTTGAAAGTTCGCTCTAATTTGAACTGATATCGGCATTTCTTTTAAAAAATCAGCCGTACGAAATTGCAGACTTTACCTTCAAATAAAAATGGCTGCCATAGAAGGCTGAAAGGAAAATGTAGGCTAAACCTAGGCTAAGTCACGTTTGAGGTCTGATTTTTTTATTCTTTTGGGAGCGATCTAATAATTATAATAAAAATAAAATAATAATAACGGTTCGTTTGCATTATCCTCCCAACACTAATTTTTTTATATAATGTTGGTTTGGTTTTGGTTATGGTACTTTATTTTCCTTCCATTATAAATGGAGGATAATGCAAAAGTACCATAATAACTAATAATAATCATCTAGGATCACCTGAAGATCAGGGCCCCCAGCATTCTTTAGTTAGCCTTATACGGCTAACTAATGAAGGCTGGGGGCCCAGATCTTCCGGTGATCCATCGTCCATTTTAATGTGGCTGACAATTACTTTCGCATATATATATATATATACCTACAGCCTTATGAATGTGCCTGCACGATGCTTAATTTCTCAGTAAATATTGGATTTGAACTGCGTTACTATATACAACTGGGCTACGTCGTAGCCACTGTTGTAACACCTCTTCCCTTTGAAGCGACATTGGGTCGGATAGTAGTTGGATGGGAGACCGTCCTCCGCGTCCAAACTATATAGCGACCCGTGGTTCGGATCCCACGTAAAGCTGTAGGTCCCCTCCGTTATATAACGTTAGATGTTGCGAAGGAGGTTTAAACAACCCTAGCACCCATGTCATCTAAATTTAACTTTAGGGCAAAGAACCACAAGCAAAGAACCATCCTATCTATTTCTTTCTTGTCCCTGAAGATGTGAATATATCACGAAAGCGCTCGGACTTCGTGTTTCCTTTTCCTTTTCCCTGTGGTTCTTTGCTGATATATATATATATATATATTATATATATATTATATATATATATATATATATATATATATATATATATTTATATATATTTTTTTTTTGTGTGTGTGTGTGTGTGTATATTTTATACGCTCATTTAAATTCCAAACGCGCAGCACGCAGCATCAATGTAGGTCTTTATTAAAATCTTTTAACTTTCTGACTATATATTTATTCAAGAAGAAAATACGGTTATACTTTTTGAAATATATTTTGAGACTATTTTTCATCACACTTTTATTTAAGTCTACAATAATTTAAAAGTTAACTAATATCAAAGTTTGTAGCGAAGGAAAATGGCTTCAAGGATGTTTTTCGAAATGAAGTTAAGTTACAATTTATGAACTAGGATCACCTGAAGATCAGGGCCCCCAGCCTTCTTTAGTTAGCCTTATAAGGCTAACTAACGAAAATATCACGACTTAACCTAACCAATCGTTAGGTCAACTGTACGCCCTTGACGATTGGTTAGGTTAGGTGGTGATATTTTCGTTAGTTAGCCTTATAAAGCCAACTAAAGAAGGCTGGGGGCCCTGATCTTCGGGTGATCCATGAAGTACGAACTTATAAACATATTTTTATTGGTTTTCTGATGATAAGAAATAATTTTAAAGATTTGATGGATCAAATGTAGAATTCGGACTAACGAAAATATCATGACCTAACCTAACCAATCGTCAAGGGCGTACAGTTAACCTAACGATTGGTTAGGTTAGGTTGTGATATTTTCGTTAGTTAGCCTTATAAAGCTAACTAAAGAAGGCTGGGGTCCGAATTCTACATTTGATCAGATTTGATTCTTTTTACTTATATTTTGAGGGTAGTGGTCAGTGTTGTATGAAAGCAATGTTGCAAACGTGTAATTTAGTTTTCATATGTGGTCAGCCAATGTTGCAAAGTATAATTTTATTAATTACGTTACAGTTACATGTAACGGCCTAACGTACGCACTACGCATAGATTCTGATTGTTTAAACCAGATAGTTTTAGTGATTCTTTCGTAGAATTGTGGAGTTGAATAATGCCAAAAATTAGTTAGTGTAAAAAAAACATCTAAAGACGTGTAAATTTCTTTCAGGGAGGGATTTTCAACCGTTCGTCTACCGCGTACACCTTTTACATTGTAGTACCCCCAGAAATGATGAATTCATAGAAAATACAAGAATGACATTCAGTTATGTTGTATTAATGTTCCTAACTACAAATATAATAATAATGGCATATGACCCCCTCGTAAATCCCAGGCGTACCCCAGGTTGAAAACCCCTGCTTTAAAGGTTAGCCGAATATATCAAAACATTAAAATACTTTGAAAAGAAAATTTATTACATAACAGACTAATTAATTTAACGATGAAGACTGTTAATTTAACGAAAGATAAGATTAATTTCAGTATTAATAAACGTTTGATTAATGTTCATAGTTCAAATTCCTCGTGAAACATCTTTCAAAGTTCCTCAAAAACTGTAATTGCTTTTAGTAGAAAATGTAATTCCCATTTGGCAAGAAAACGATAGTAATCTTTCAGTTCGTTGAACTTTTCTTAACCATCACACTTGAAAACATAAAACTATAGTGCATACACATTTCAGACCCACACCTACACACACACACACACACACACACACACACACACACACACGCGAACAAACACACACGCGAACAAACACAATGTACAGTCACGTACAAAATTGCGTATGCCAGATGAAACTACATGGAAAAATAAGGCACACGGAATTTTGTCCGTGATCTATCTATCTATCTATCTATCCACTGAAAACGCCGACTGTACAAAATTCGTTAAAACTACAAAGGATTTGTTTGGGAGTGAAGCACTTTAAAGGTTAAAAATTACATTAAATAATAAATGGTAAAACTATAAAGTTGTAAAAGGCGTATTATTACTTGCATTTCTTCAAATTTAAGGAATCCAAGTGTAATTATGCATAAATAGTTATTTCAGCGTCATTATCATAGTTTCCATAAATATTCTGAGCCGTAAATAAGCTCGTACTTAACTAAAATAGTAGGTACTAGTCAGTGGCGTAACTGGAGTAAAAACGTTGGGAGGGTGGGGACGAACGCAATCCTATTGTTAGAAGCATTCATTTCCTATGAGAGTAATTATAAAAGTTGGGGGGGGGACAACTTTTAGAATTACTCCCATAGATAATGAGTTATAGATAATGATGTTAAAATGGGCGTTTACATAATAAAATGGGCGTTTAAATAATGCCACATCAGTTTGGCATTCAGAGTTTTGTGACACCTCAAGTGTTACGCAAATCTTATGCAAATCTTACGCGAGTTCACGCGATTCTGACGTCATACTCAATGTCTAAAAAACGCTGTTAAGAGGTTCCTGTTCATTTCCTGGAAATCGGAGGAGGAAAACCTAAAAATATTTTTGGTCAGGAATGTGTCCTGTACAAGATCATAAACTGTGAACACGAAAATTTGCCGGTGAAACAAAACAGTCCGTCGCGCGCCACCGATATTCCAGACACAGTGAAACATTTTAGATTTAATAGTTCGCCGCTTATACGACTGGAACCAGTATCATTTCAATCAATTCTCCGTTATCTTCTTCCGCCGCGTTACGAGGAGAACTGATTCATATTTAGACATTATTTTATATTCTTTTGTTTTTTTATTGTATTAGTATTTTGCACTCTCTGCTATTGGACAGGATGGACTAAAGTTACCTCGTAAGTCTCTCTCTCTCTCTCTCTCTCTCTCTCTCTCTCTCTCTCTCTCTCTCAGACGTGGATAATTTACCAGCAATTTTGGACTGCCTTCTGTTGTTATATATACAGGGTGGGCCGAAAGTCTAGATCCATAGGAAAATATTTATTTTAATACATAAATTACAACAAATGGTAAATACTTAAAATGAATATCAACTTTAACTCGTAAATGCGTATCCGTGATACTGTACAGTAGTTCGTACTCCAGTATAAATACTCAAATCCTTTTTTTATTTCAGCCCAGAAATGGCTTCGAATCTAACAACAGAAGACTGGGTAGAACTTGTGCTCATGTACGCAAGACAGGGTGATACACACAGAGAAGTTGCTACCGAATTTAATAGAAATCATCCTGATAAGCATCCAGTAACACATGCGACTGTTGGCAAGTTGTTTAAACGTTTCAAAGAAACAGGAAGTGTACATGATCGACGGCGTTCTGGTCGTCCAAAAACTGCAACTGATGAAAATACCTCTGCAATGGTATGTGAAACTTTAACGAATAGTCCAGTAAAGTCAACAAGAAGATTATCAAATGAAACACGCATCTCGAAAACGTCAATTCGAAGAATTATTAAAAATCATAAATTCCATCCCTAAGTGTCTCGATGTCAGAGGCCGCCAATTTGAGCATTTGTTATAATTTGTTGTTTATACTGGAGTACGAACCACTGTACAGTATCACGGATACGCATTTACGAGTTAAAGTTGATATTCATTTTAAGTATTTACCATTTGTTGTAATTTATGTATTAAAATAAATATTTTCCTATGGATCCAGACTTTCGGCCCACCCTGTATATATATATATATATATATAATATATATATATATATATTATATATATATATACACGGTGAACCAAAAGTAGGTGGACAGTAGGTTGAATACGGTTTGTGTTATATTATATTATAACTATGGTGTTCATTATAACTATGGTGTTTGTGTTATATTATATTAAATATTATAACTAAATTTATTTAAATTTTATTTTGTATTATAGTATACAAAAAAATTAAATATGTATTCTCAAAATAAACGTTATCATTTACTGTCCACCTACATTTGGTTCACCCAATATATATATATATATTAGGGTGGTCCTCCCTTATAGAGGCGATATTTTTTTTTGGTAATTTACATGCTCCCACCCAATAAAGTTGTTCCATTTTATAAGAAAATAATTCTGCTTCAATTTGAGCTCGATCGGTTAATAATTAGAGGTGGCTGTCGAAGCTTGAAGTTACCACAAAACTGCAAGGCGGGGGTTTTCTATTGACCCCCTGAACAATCTCAGTTAGCCCCCAGGGATCCATGGATCACCACTTGGGAACCACTGATATAATGTGTAGTTAAAAGATTTTTATTTTGCATATATATTTTAAATTATAAGCGTTATACATAACACTGATGACGTACTATTTTGAATCGTCATGGCTGGCAAGACCACTCACTGTAGCTCACTGTTTAAGATCTTCTTAGTAGGTTCAGGATATTTCTTCCTGTGTTGCTCCACGACTTTCAATAGGTATTGAAGTTGTTCTTCATTCTTAGTGTGTTTTCCACTATAATCCTGGATAAGTGCAATCCCGCGTTCGGCATTGTCGTTCACGACCTTGATGTTTTCAACTTTCCGAAGAGCCTCTTGAAACTCATCATCTGAGTCCCATGTTGACGGGTCTTTTTGCATAAATGCAGTATTGATATTGAGGGCCCGTATAAGCTTGAAAGAGTTTCTCGTGCTCAAGGAATCCAATGTTGGGAGATGATCTTGACGAAGGCTCACACGTTTAGGACATTTTAGGCTGCCTTCTGTCTCATTAATTCCCTTTACAATTAATCTTTTGTGTCTACTGATACAGAAGCATCAAACAGTGCTAATCCCACCATTTCCTCAGATAGGTACCACAAGTGGCCAGCAAATTTAGATGCTGCAGATTTTGCCCATTTTAAGGATTTCGTTCAAAATTTAAAGTTTGACAGCCACCCCTAAATATTATCGGATCTGGTAAAAACTTTGCCAAAATAATTTTTTTATGAAGTGGAACTACTTTATCGGGTGGGAGCAGTAAAAATAAAAAATTCGTTTTTGAGGACCACCCTAATATATATATATCTTATATTATATTTATTTAAAAAAAATTAAAGCAGAGAAGCTGATACTTCAGTGTTGATTCCTTAAGCATGTGTGATAAATAGCATAAATTATTTAAAATGGTTCTTTAACTTAAACCCAAAGTCTTCACAAGTTTGTTCTTCATCTGTCAATTGAAGGAAATAATTCATACTAAAACTGCGCAAACAATGCCTTGAAGAATAAATATTTACTACAGATACATTTTTTAAGCTGTTTTAAGTGTTTCGTTTCTTACGAAACATTCTTAAAACTAAAAGTTAGGTAGTTAATCCTTAATTAGTGAATTATATGCAAGATGTATGCAAGATGTTTCTCAGTAAAAAATCTTTGAGGATCACCTGAAGATCAGACCCCCCCTCAGCCTTCTTTAGTTTGCTCTATAAGGCTAACTAACGAAAATATCACCACCTAACCTAACCAATCGTCAAGGGCAGGGTTGTGGAGTCGGTCCAAAATTTTAATTTTCCGACTCCGACTCCGACTCCACACATTGTAAAATTTCGACTCCGACTCCGACTCCACACATTGTAAAAAATCTAAAAATCCGACTCCGACTCCTCACATTTTAAATATACGACTCCGACTCCTCTAGTGTTTCACTCTATAATTATCATAATAATAAGACATTTCATCACCACCACACTAAGTGTGAAATTTTATATTTATATTTAAATAAATATTAATTGTATATTCTGAAAATGTAAAAAAAAATATTAAAAAAACTTAATCTAGGGGCTATCAATGAATAAGGTTTATTGACCAAAAAAACTAAATAACCTAAATGTTAGTATTTAGGATTTAGAAATTAAGGGTGACACAGGACAGAAATTGGAGTCGGAGTCGGAAGTTTTTTTACCGACTCCGACTCCGACTCCGCCCTGAAACGTGCGACTCCACGACTCCGACTCCACGACTCCGACTCCGACTCCACAACCCTGGTCAAGGGCGTACAGTTGACCTCACGATTGATTAGATTAGGTCGTGATATTTTCGTTAGTTAATCTTAAAAAGCTAACTAAAGAAGGCTGGGGGGCGGGGGCCCTGATCTTCAGGTGATCCATCGTTGCTTTTAAATAGGGAATTATTTAGGGCGTGAGCAATACCGGATGTTCGTAACGTTGTCATATTCTGTCTGTCGGATTTAAGGATGAAGGAATCCTGTCGGATTAAAAATGCAGGAATCCTGTTCATTTGAAGCAAAATCAATACGAATCTTATCGTAATGAGAAATATTGAAAATGAATTAGATATTCGTGTTACAGTTACATCCTTTTCAGAGTTTCCAATTTTTTATTTCTCGTCCATTTGTTACGATTTCAACAACAAAGTAAATGTCGCTTGGTTCTTCTCGTAGGACTCGCTCGCTCTTCGTGTAACGCTTTACAATGCGAGTATTCTATTCACCCATCTACCATGTTCACTTTGTATCAAACTACGTATAAATATACAATAATGGGATCACCTGAAGATCAGGGCCCCCAGCCTTCTTTAGTTAGCTTTATAAGGCTAACTAACGAAAATATCACCACCTAACCTAACCATTCGTCAAGGTCGTACAGTTGACCTAGCCTTATAATGCTAACTAACGAATGCTGGGGCCCTGATCTTCAGGTGATCCGTAAATAAATAAATATCTCCATGAAATCACTTAAATTAATTACTTTCGAATTAACTTTGAGCATTCTGAAAAAAGTCGAAATTAAAAGAAAAGTTTGTAAGAACGAAAATAGTTTTTACTCTTCCATTTTAATGATAGAGAATCAGATTCTCTCTCTCTCTCTCTCTCTTCTCTCTCTCTCTCTCTCTCTTTCGTTCGTTCGTTCGCTCGCTCGCTCTTTCTCTCTTCCAAAATTGATGAAGCAGCAGGACACAATAGCAACGAAGTTCAAACTTCAACGAACCATATCAAATTATCTGACGGAGATACAGATAATTCGGAGAAAGTGAAAAAGATAGATAGATAGATAGATAGGTAGATAGAGAAAAAAAAAATATATATAATATATATATATATATATATATATATATACATTCAACTGCAAAGAACACGCAGTATAAATAACGTAAAGAACGACGCTTGTATAGGAGATATTCCGCGCAAGACGAGAGAGAGAGAACGGAACAAATGAAAAAATGAGGTAACCACCACCCAGGTGGTTACCTCATTTTTTCATTTGTTCCGTTCTCTCTCTCTCGTCTTGCGCGGAATATCTCCTATACAAGCGTCGTTCTTTACGTTATATATATATATATATATATATATATGTGTGTGTGTACTTCCTAGAATAGAAACAAAAAAGATATAAAATAACTGATGTTCTTTATCATACATATATTTTTTATAATAATAATCTTTTTTCTTCTTAAACACATATTATAACAGTCTTCTAACTTTTTAAAGAACAACAACGAACCGATTTTTTTCATAACCTAAATATAATTGTTATGCCGAAAACATCCATTTTCTTCTTTTAATGTTATAGAAAACGTAATCAATTAAAAACTTTACTCGATTTATTTTTATTTGTTTGGTAATAAATTACTACTATATTATTATTTTTTATTAAGTTTTGGGAGCTTTGTTTACTGTGCATGTTTGTACACTTGTTTTAGTTACCAATTGCGGCTCAACAATTTACGAATTGTACTTGTTTTTATGCATTCATGAGCATTTATTATAATAATAATTAGATTTTGTGTTTTTACTTACGCTAAATTAGGGTGCCTCAACATCTGTAATTCTAGTTTTTTCATTAACTTCTTCGTGGCACACGCAAAAAAATTTTTATTGTTATTTTATTATTTTAGTTTATTTATACAGTATTTTATTATTTTATTTTTAGGTTATTTATATTTTATTATTTTTAATTTTTTATTTTCTTTCATGCGCTAATCTTGTTACAATTTGACAGACGGAAAAGGAAAAGTGGTTTTAGGATGAAGTTAGGACTGAAAAGATGAGTTAATTCTTAACCCACTGTGCCTGAAAGAGTTAATAAAACTTCAAGGTCTAATGTAGGCCAAGTATCCCAATATAAGGGTTGCCAACTCTCTCTCGTGTGTATATATATATATATATATATATATATATATATATATATAATGATACACAGACCGTGCATGGAACAAGGAACTCTTCTGGGATAATTAAATCCACTATAGTCCGAATAAGTAATAAGTTGAGGTTTAAGTTTTGGTTTTTGGCTAAAATATAATAGTTACCCCTTTTTCTTTGATGTATTCAATCTGACGTGAAGACAGCGAGTCTTTTGCTTATATTGAGGTTCTAAATGTAGCAGGGCTAGGCTGCTTTAAACCCTAGATCCATGTCCCAAAGCTGGATCCTGTCTGCTTTGCAGATAGCTGGTGAGGGAAGCTATATTTATGGGACCTCTTTGCGAGTGACCCGTTGCCCACGTCGGGCTAGCGTCATGAAAAAGAAAAACTATGGTATTTGTCATTTACCATTACTTATTCGGACTATAGTGGATTTAATTATCCCAGAAGAGTTCCTTGTTCCATGCACGGTCTGTGTGTATCATAAAAGACCTCAGGGGACCATTCTGAGTTCATTCCCATATATATATATATATATATATATATATATATAAATATATACACGCACACAGACAATTCACCAATCGTCGCACATCCGCTTTTTCGCAGTAACCCCTCTATATATAATAGCTCCGAATCATCGTACATCACCTCCGCATCATTCATCATTGCACTCCTATTTTCCCACCTTTTCGAGATTTTGGATCCTCAACATACGTCTGGAGTGGACAAGATCTGAAAAGGTGTTCCCATCGTATCTTTGCAAACGAAGTACGGCGTGGCCAGGCGTACTCTTTATGACTGGAAGCGAGATGCCGATAAGATCGATCAGGAATTTTCCACCCTTAAGAAACCTAGAGTTTGTAAGTATGTGCAACATGGTTGTTTTGAAAAGTTGAGGCTGACCTAAATCAATGGATGCAAGGCCAACGGCTTCATGGGATTCCCTTGACTTATGCTATTATCTCGCAGAAGGCAAGGGAAATTTATGACGCCTTGTCATCAGGCTCTGGCAATCCTAAACTTCCTTTTGTTGCTTCTGATGGTTGGATAAATCGTTTCATGCGTCGCCATGGGCATCATATGGTTTCGATGTATGGCGAAGCTGGAAGTAGTGATCAGGTGGCCGCGGACAATTTCAGATCTAAGATTGAAGAACTTCTTGAAGACTATTCGCCGAAACAAATCTTTAATGCTGATGAGACTGGACTTTTTTCGAAGTTACTGCCAAAAAAATCAATTCTCATGAAAGAGAAGGAAAAGGCGATTGGCTTTAAGAGCTCGAGGAATCGCATTACAATCTTGTTTTTGGCGAATGCTGCAGCTTCCGGTTATGATGGGTATGTGTTTATTGTGTCGGGAAGTCAAGAGCATCAAAAATTTTACCATCCATCCCTGTTTGGTGGTGCCATACCAAGAAGGCTTGGATGACTGCAATGCTTTTTGATGAGTGGTTCAAATGTGAATTCATTCCTGCTGTCAAATTATATTTGGCAAAACAAAATTATCTCAGAAAGATGTGCTACTTCTTGACAATGCTCCTGTCATCCAAGCAGTCTTGAATCGTGTGTTCTTGATTTTAAGGTGATCTTTCTGCCATCTAACATCACTTCGATTATCCAACCAGTGGGTCAGGGTATCATCGTTGCTTTTAACCGAATTTATACAACCATAATGTTGAGCAGGATGATCACTTTCATTGAGAATTTGCCAGAACCCCTTTCCCCAGCCTCCACTTGTGATGAAACTGATGATCCTGCTGAAACTGAAAATCCTGGTGGTGATTTTGAAATGCAATCTGCTGCTAGAGCCATTTCCTGGCAGAATCAGACCCTGAAATCTTTCTTGAAATCTTATACCATTTTGAATTGTGTCTATGACATTGATACAGCATGGAATGAGGTTAAAGAATCCACCCTCATTAATGGTGAAAGCTTTCAGGTTCTTTTCTGCCAGACAACTTTGAAGGATTCGACAACCCCGCAGAGAGAGAGAGGGAGGTTCCTATGACTCATCTTGTTGAGATGACTAGGAACATCCCTGGTTGTGAGGAGGCTGAATCCGATGATATTTAGGAACAGCTGGCAGTGCATATGAAGGACCGCAGTGCTGAGGAGCTAGCTATGTTCGTATTAAATGATCCTCATCCAGAGGAGACTGAGGAAGAGTTTATGGCCAAGATTGATCCTGTTGGCATTGGTAAAGACAGTGCCAAAAAGATCATGACTGGCCTGATGGAAATAATCAACATGGCCGAGAATGAAGATCATGAAACAAAGTGTTCTACTGTGCAAACGTTGCATAAACTTCATGCAAAATATTCCAGGGCTTACTACCAAAATCGTGACCCAAAGAATGCTGATTTCTTTAAGGAGTAAGCTTTGGCATCACGTACCTTTGTACAGTTTCACTCGGTTTAGTTTAGTCTTAAAGTTTGCAAGAAATTAAATTAATTTAATGTTAAGTTTTAGTTTTAAATTTAGATGTTAAACATTTTATCTTGATCTCCATTCTTGGTCATGGCATTCAGTGACTAAATCCAGCCGTAAGATACCATGTGTTTAGATTAATGTAATTTAACACGGCAATATCCTTTCAGCCGTAAAGATGATCCAAACCATGTTTCACTAAGCTTGTATTATATACAATCTCGTCCACAATTATGTGGACACTGTACAGCATTTTATATTAATAATGGACATCCGCATCATCGCACTTTTCGCTTCATCGTACACCTCGACCGCCTCGTTAGTGCAACGATATATATATATATATATATATATATCTCTCTCTGGGATTGAACTCAGAATGGTCCCCTGAGGGTTTTTCATGATCTACAGATCTACAGAAGCTAAGGCTAACAAAGACCCAAGATCCACTCTAAGGTTAGCCCGAGAGAAAGGAAAGAGTAGGGGGTTAAATAAGTAGCAACACCTATCACTCATGGGTTAACAATCATTCAGAAAAAGAAAAAAAAAGACTCACCATCATCATCCGCCGGCCACTGCCGACAAGTCAGAAAAATAGTCGGAGAGAATAGGAAAGGGGTGAAAGATGAAAAGAAGTAAAATAAGAACGCTTACAAACCATGCAAACACAGTCTTAACTCACAGTCATACCATGCAAACTACAGGCATGCAAGTAGAGAGAGTTACAGGCATGCAAGTAAGGAGAGGATAAGAAAAAAAAAAAGTAGGTAAAGTTAAACACAAAAGTGGGTTAGTTTACTCTACGAGCTACATCTACGTTCATATTAGTCTAATTTTTTTTTTTATTGCTGGCATCACACGCTGCCATGTCACAAGCTGGCATTAATCGTCAACAGACTCATCCTCGACCACCACCACCAGAGCTCCTGTTACTAATTGTTTTTTATTTTAAACAACGTTAATATTTTTAAAATGCCTATCTAAACGGTTCTTAAACATATTAACGCTGGTAGAGTGAATGACTGACGCGGGAAGATTATTCCATTTATCAATTACTTTAAACGTAAAGAAGTTTTTAGCGATATTAGTAATGAAACGTCTGCCACGCAACTTAAATCCGTTATTACGAGTATTGCTATTATCGAAAGTGAACAGTTTGTCAAAATTTACGTTATCGATGTTATTAACGATTTTGAAAACTTCAATAAGCTCCCCCCTTAATCTCCTAGTTTCGAGTGAATGCAAGTCTAACTCTTTTATCCTATCTTCATAAGGCTTGTTGCGCAATGACGGAATTAGTTTCGTGGCACGACGCTGGACCCTTTCTAACCTATCAATATCCTCGCGCAAATACGGGCACCAAAACTGAACGGCATATTTTAAATGACGCCTGACTAGGGACTTGTAAAGGGGCAATATAATATCCTTCGATTTAAATTCGAAATTACGCGCTATGAAGCCTAACATCCTATTAGCTTTTGCGCAAGACTCCAGGCACTAGTTCCTAACTTTTAAATCCTTAGATACGCGTACGCCGAAATCTACTTCCTCGTCAACGCTCGCTAACTCTCTATCATCCATCGTGTACGTGTAATTATTGTTACGAGAACCTACATGCAAAACTTTACATTTGTCTACGTTAAATTGCATCTGCCACTTATCCGTCCACTCCATAATCCTATTTACATCGTCTTGGAGCCTATTTCTATCGTCCTCGTTAACAACCTTACTGCCTATTTTAGTATCGTCCGCGAATTTTGACACGTTACTAGTCAATCCTACATCTATGTCGTTAATGTAAATTACGAATAGCAATGGGCCTAACACTGAACCCTGTGGGACACCGCTACCTACATCCAACCACCCCGATTCACTACCATTAACAACGACCCTCTGTCTCCTAGGACGAAGCCATTCCTCTCACCAGTTAGCTACCTGACCGCGTATACTATGCGCTTTAACCTTCGCAATTAATCTTCTATGCGCAACTGTATCGAACGCCTTTTTAAAATCTAAATAAATAACGTCAGCCGCTCTATGCCTATCGTATTCGCGCACTATTTCGTTATAAAATGCTAACAAATTAGTTAAACAAGATCTATGGCGTCGAAACCCATGCTGACTACTATTAATCAAATCTCTACTTTCTAAGTGATCGATGATACGATCCCTAACTACGGATTCCAAAAGTTTACCTACAATTGACGTTAAGCTAATGGGCCTATAATTACTAGGTACCGTGCGGTCGCCTTTTTTAAAAATGAGCGTGACGTTAACTAATTTGAAATCTTCAGGAATAATCACTGTTTCGAGTGACTGATTAAAAATCTTCGTTAAGGGGTCTACGATAACGTCTTTCAAATCTTTCAAATGTCTGGGATAAAAAGCGTCAGGGCCTGGAGCCTTGCTAACTTTTAGCCTATCGATATAATGCGCAATCTCACTCTCGTAAACAGTTATTTCATCCCAAATAGTCTCGCTACTAAATGGAACGATATCGTCCACGTCGGAGACATTATTTACGTCTTCTACGGTAAAAACTGTCGTAAAAAAAAGTTATTGAAAATACCCGCCATCGCCTGAGCGTCAGAAGCCAAAGCGCCATTAACATCCATTAGAGGACCTATGTTATCTTTTATCGGCTTACGATTATTGACGTATTCAAAAAACTTTTTGGATTATGTTTACTATCCGCAGCTATAAGTATCTCTAAATTACGCTTAGCATTCCTAACTAATCTTTTAACCTGACGTCTAAGCTCGATATATCTATTAAAGTTAGCTGCCGTGCCATTGCGCTTATTAAGTCTATACGCTCTGTTACGCTCGTTTGTGAACTCGCCTATTTCCCTAGTCCACCACTTGGGCCTACGAGGAATAAACTTCCTTTCAATATTCATAAAACTTTCTTTAAACGCTTCCCAATGCAAATTTGTGTCATTACCCATAAATAAGTTATCCCAGTCCACTACTCTCATCCTATCCGCAAAACTATCAAAATTAGCCCTACGAAAATCAGGGACTTCTATTACGTTACTACCCTTAGTGTTTTCTATCAATAACTTAAACCTAAGAATTTGATGATCACTACATCCTAAACTCTCGCCTACTTGTAAACTATCGACTCTATTTTCACCGTTCGTCATCATCGGTAACTATCTGTCGTAAAAAATTATCCTCCATGAACACACAGACCGTGCATGGAACAAGGAACTCTTCTGGGAAAATTAAATCCACTATAGTCAGAATAAGTAATGGTAAATGACAAACACTACAGTTTTTTCTTTTTCATGATGTTAGCCCGACGTGGGCAACGGGTCACTCGCAACTTCAGGGGACCATTCTGAGTGCAGTCCCATCATGAAACTGACATGTTATGTGCCTTGAAAAGTGGACGCTCAATTTTGCCAGTTGAGGTATATTAGTGGTGGACCGGATATCCGCATCATTTTTAACATCCGCATCCGCACTTCTGATTGCGGATGTTATGCGGATATTACCTCTAATTAATTATGCAATTTACATTTAAATTAGCTTATATAGTAGCTTATAAGGCCCAGTCATGCACATTTCATGTAAAGTATTAATTATTAATGAACAAACAAATATATAAACCTCAAAATATAAATACCTGATAACACAGAAAATTGAATGAAACTTGTTTCATTCAATTTTCTGTGGCTGAAACTCTTGAGAAAGTTATTGTTTTTATCATAATGAAAACATTAATATTAATTTTAATTCTTATGCATTGCCTGCCATAATAGTAATATCACGAAATTTGAAAAATTGTCATATATTCATAATTCTATATTATCATATATTGATAGATTAACTAAATATCCGCATCCGCATCCGCGGATATTGAAATTGTTTGAAACTTCTCTTGAGTAAAGTTGCCTTTTTTCATTTTATTCACAGTAATATTTGCAAAATGTGCGCTGTGAACTAATTATGGGTGGAAAGTGAAAACATGTCAATTATCTCTTATAAACCAAAGCTCACAGACGATAAAATTTCAAAGCTCCCTCAGCGAATAAACTAATTCTTGTCACGAAAACAGTGAAGACCTTCTGTTTGCTGAATTGTTGGCTATGTGTTTCATGTAACCTAACCTGAATATTGGCTATGGCGGTACAGACAAAAACATAGCTGAATTCAAAGTACAGGATTGAAGCCAGGTACCTCTACGAAACATGATTCCTGTTTGTTTATACTGTATAATTAATTTTTTCCCTGACTTAACACTCTCTTCAATATAAAGCAACGGACATCAGTTCCTATAGTTTGCTAACAATAATGTAATGCATTTATTTTTAAGGCTCGAGCCATCATTTAAAAAAAAAGAAGTTAATTTTGAGTAAATTGCCTCGCGTTACAGAAAACAATTGCTACATCTCACAACTGTGAACTGTCTCACGTTTGTAAGAAAATATTTTTAGATCGGGATTATGACATCTGATCGACATCTGATCGACATCTGATCGACTTGACATTCTATCCACAAGTATATTGTAAGTTACATTAAGTTAAGTTAGGTTAAGTTAGATTTTTACAGTGTTGATGTTATGATCTTGTTGTTCCATCTGGGATAGGTCCTTTGAAATATCATATTTCAACTGACTCATTGTTGACGATTTCGCGTAGACAATTTTATTATTTTCTCCTTGTAATATCTGAGGGTAAATTCAGCGGAATATTTGTTATAATTTTTTTATTGTATTATTTATCATCTTTTATTGCACTTACGAATGCGTTAAAGGGCCCATGAAAGACTTGGATTAACTTCACGAGCTAAATGTTCATTATCCGAGTATAAGCGGTGAATAAAAACATTTTATTGGTCTATGAAGGAGTCTTTATCTATAATAAAGAGGTAAATTCTTTTATTTTAGTTTATATTAATTTCAGTCCAAACCCAAAATAAGAATTGCATTTTTTTTTTTTTTTTTGTAAATGGGAGGACATGATACACTTGACTTTCAGATAAAACTTTGTACTTACTACCATGCATAATCATGCATAATTGCTGCTTATTTTCGTATATTCATGAACCCCCATTAGTTAGGGGAGAATACAAATTTTGTTAAATATACTCGTTTCATTCCTATAACACCGATTTGTTTTACGGTGACCCTTGGGGACTCCTTCATACGCGTTTCTTATTCTTTAGATACATACTCCACATTGCTTATTTCTATATGCAATATGTTTCTTTAATACAGCGAACGTCCTTTCTTTCTCACTTGGTTAGTCATTATCACGAGAATTACGATTTTCATATGAATACTTACAAATCTTTTCAAGTGTCTCGTCTTCCAAAACGTTTTTCAACCGTGGACCTTCAATACAACTTAATTATTTTGTTCTCATCGGATAAACTGTTTATTTTATAAACTAGATACAAAGTTATTGACTTCTAAAATACTTTTCCATTATAGAAGTTAACGTAAATTTCTCTTTGTCTTCCCATTACGTGTGATTCCAATACTCCTTGTTCCAGTCCTCTCATACGTATCTCCCCGACATACCAGAACGTCTAAAATATTTAAATTTGTTTGCGGCCTTTTACTTTTTTACAGTAAATTTCCACGTGTCGATTCTCATATATTCTCTGCAATAACGAAAACGTCGTTTGCGCTATCTATAATCTGTTGCATCTTGTGTTCAGGACGCGTGTAGCTAAATATCTCAATTCATCTTTTGATTCCAAAAGCACCAAATCGTTTATGTTCATGGAAGACGCGGTATATGACAACTAATTTCCTTTCTGTATTACAAATTCACACTTCTCCCTTATCTCAAATATTCTTCCATCTACAAACAAGAATACGTCAAACACAGTTGTTAAAAAGACGTATTTTGGCTATATGTGGAATGACATAAATGATATAAAATTGGCGTATTCTGTTTACTGTTTGCCCTTATTAGTAACTTTCGAAGGGTGAGGTGTCATCGGTTGAATACGCCTTCAAATCCGGTCGTCTGGCGTTTGTTAACCCTTCCTAAATGCTCATCTACATATTTTCGAATCTCAATTTTTGACAGTGAGGAAGTTTTTAACTTACGAGACGATTGGAGAGGTTATTTGAGGTTTAGGCACCATTCCCTCTTTTCTGGGCATGGAATTCACGTTACACGAAATAATAACAGAATCTACCTTTCAAGATTAATCTATTTTATGATGGGTTTAATGTTTATAAAGTCATTTTGTCTATACAAAACATTGTGACAACGTGATTACTAACAAGGATTGCTTATCATAACAATGTTTTCTTTGCAGTAATGTGTATTTATAACTTTTGCAGTAATAACTGCAGTTTTCTTGTACCAGAAACCAGAAATATCCACAACAAGGGTTGATGGGAATTTGTTATGAAAACAAAACTCAGACAAACTTTCCTCCTGTGGATGGTCCTCACAAGTATACTTTACTGACTTCATCAACAGTTGCTGACCACTTGTGCTGACAACATCCCCAGAATGTTTTAAACTCTTCCATCATTCGAAACTGGGAGCTATATACATATATATAGGGTGATCCAGAGAAATGGGACCCAAAAGAAACCCCTGTAACTCTTAAAGTATAAGTCCTTTTATAAAATCATACGCATCATTCGAAAGAGGATAGTTACAAGTTTGTACAGGATTGTATAGGTTTCGACAATACAAGACAAGATAAGATACAAAACAAAATAAAAGTGCTAGTTAAAACTAACCCTTCAAGATGACTGCATGGACTGTGGAACAGCTGCGTTTCATAACAGCAATATTATGAGCATGGAAGAAGTGTAGTTTCAGCTCAAAGATCTTTCAAGACAAATTTTCAGATGTCAAAATCACCTTCTAAGAGCTGAAACTACACTTCTTCCATGCTCATAATATTGCTCAGTTATGAAACGCAGCTGTTCCACAGTCCATGCAGTCATCTTGAAGGGTTAGTTTTAACTAACACTTTTATTTTGTTTTGTATCTTATCCTGTCTTTTATTGTCAAAACCTATACAATCCTGTACAAACTTGTAACTATCCTCTTTCGAATGATGCGTATGATTTTATAAAAGGACTTATACTTCAAGAGTTACAGGGGTTTCTTTTGGGTCCCATTTCTCTGGATCACCTATATACAGTATATATATATATATATATATATATATATATATATATATATATATATATACACATTTAACTGTAAACACGCAGTATAATTAACGTAAAGAACGACGCTTGTATAGGAGATATTCCGCGCAAGACGAGACAGAACGAAACAAATGAAAAAATGAGGTAACCACCCGGGAATCGAACCCGGGATCTTCCGATTGCCGGTCAGATGCGATAACCATTACACCATGGGCCTCACTCTTCCAAATGCCGTAATTCCTCTACATACTCGCAGAAACCAATGCCCCAAGGGGGCACCTCCCGCATGCCGTAACATTATATACATTTAACTGCAAACACGCAGTATAATTAACGTAAAGAACGACGCTTGTATAGGAGATATTCCGCGCAAGACGAGAGAGAGAGAACGAAACAAATGAAAAAATGAGGTAACCACCCGGGAATCGAACCCGGGATCTTCCGATTGCCGGTCAGATGCGATAACCATTACACCATGGGCCTCACTCTTCCAAATGCCGTAATTCTTCTACATACTCGCAGAAACAAATGCCCCAAGGGGGCACCTCCCGCATGCCGTAACATTATATACATTTAACTGCAAACACGCAGTATAATTAACGTAAAGAACGACGCTTGTATAGGAGATATTCCGCGCAAAACGAGAGAGAGAGAACGAAACAAATGAAAAAATGAGGTAACCACCCGGGAATCGAACCCGGGATCTTCCGATTGCCGGTCAGATGCGATAACCATTACAAGCGTCGTTCTTTACGTTAATTATACTGCGTGTTTGCAGTTAAATGTATATAATGTTACGGCATGCGGGAGGTGCCCCCTTGGGGCATTGGTTTCTTCGAGTATGTAGAAGAATTACGGCATTTGGAAGAGTGAGGCCCATGGTGTAATGGTTGTCGCATCTGACCGGCAATCGGAAGATCCCGGGTTCGATTCCCGGGTGGTTACCTCATTTTTTCATTTGTTTCGTTCTCTCTCTCTCGTCTTGCGCGGAATATCTCCTATACAAGCGTCGTTCTTTACGTTAATATATATATATATATATATATATATATATATATATGTTGTATATATATATATATATATATATATATATATATATATATATATATATATATACTGTATATATATTAGGGTGGTCCAAAGTAATAGGGTAAAATTTCAAAATAAAAATTTCACTGTTGACTGTATACACCCTTGTTCCACGATGTGTCAGGACTCTACACGCCAAAAACCAACAAGATCGAAGCTCGTTTAGAGGTCGCGCCAGATTTGCGTTTTTTTTTCTTCAGAATTTTGGTTGGAAGTGTTGTTCGCGGCCCCGCGCTTTGGCGGCAGCGGCAGTGATGCTAAACTATCAAGACTGATGTCTTTGTAACTATCGATAATCACAATTACTTGTCAAAGCTGCATTCAAATCTAATACAATACGCTTTTATTATTATTATTACTGTAATATTATATATTATTATTATTTTTAATGAAAATGGTCCACTGAGTAGATGGTACTTAATCTAACAGTTATTAAACTCCTTTTATAATAATGACTGGGTGGATGAAACCAATCGGCTACTGACCAGAGTTAATCTCCACACTAGTATTTATATACTGAGTGGTAAAGCGTACTGGGGCTTGAAGGACCATATCCGGGGACTGGTGTTCGACACCACGGCGTCGAACACCGGACTCAAGACGGGGACGTGTACTGTCATTCAAAAAGCTCTCGGAAAAGAGATGGTATGGGTGGCATGCCGCCACCACATCTTCGAGATTGTGTTCGCAGATGTGTTTTCTCTCATCTTTGGCACCTATGGAGGACCAGAGATATCTCTCTTCAAGCAGTTCAAACAGCAGTGGCCCTTCCTCGAGAAGGGCCTATTCAAGGCGGTGGAAGAGAAGCTTTTTATCCGCCCCCTTTCTGACCTCTGGGAAGAGATGATCTCGTACTGCAGGGTGGCCCTTGCATTCTCCTTTCCAAGGAGGATGCAAGGATGCCGTCGAGCTCCTTCAACTGTGCCTCGTCTTCCTTGGGGTGATGGAGATATCAGCGGCGCACTTCAGGGCACCGAGTGCTATGCAACAAGCCCGGTGGATGGCAAAAGCCATTTACGCCATGAAGATCTTCCTTTTCAGGGAGCAAGTCACCCTCACCGCCAGGGAAGAGAATGACATCATGGACCTCTGCCTCTTTGTTGCTCTTCTCTACTGCAAGTTCTGCCACGAGGGCCCCCTGGCAGTGAGGACGCCTGCTTACGACCTCTACCTGATCTCCGCCTTAGCAGCTTACCCTGACCGTCGCTTGGCTGACGTGTCGCTGGAGGCCATGTACTGCCACCTCTGGTACTTGGCTGAAGAGTTTGTTGGATTCGCCCTCTTGGATGACGGGGTGAAAGCTAAGATGGCAGAAAACATGAAGCGGCCAGGGAAGACGAAAAGCTGGAAAAGACTGGAAGGCATGAGATTCAATCCAGGCACCGCCATCGTGGCCACGTTTACCTAACGAACTAAGAACATCTTTGACGTCCTGGTCATTAAAGGGAAGGAAAAGGCGGAGGTGTTCCTGTCCAAGGGCTCGGGGGAGTGGTCAACCGACCCTGTATACCAGGAGCTAAAGGAGCGGGCATCAGAAATGAAGGTCGTGAACGTCTGTGCGGAGCGAGGAGTTGCATTAATTCAGAAGTGCAACTCCATGATCACAAAAGACGAGGAACAGAAACAATTCCTCCTCCGCACAGTCGACCTCCACCGGAAGTCCATGCCAGCACCTCGGAAATTGGACCTAAGATTCAAACCTAGATGGATGGCATTGAAATTTCATGTATGATATTTAGTCGTTTGTCTTGCCTGGTATAATAAAATTCATCGTTACTACCTTCCTTTTCTTAATATGTCGCCTTTACAAGAATTTGGAAGACTTTTCATTCCAGTGTACAAAAAGTCAACTTTTGGCGCGACCCCTAAATATCAGGGCTGTGGAGTCGGCACATAAAAAACCGACTCCGACTCCGAAGGTATATTAATTCTAAATCTGCTATGATGATAATTACACAAGAGGCATTTCATCACCACCACGTGAATCATCAGGCTACTTTTTAAACCCATAACCTGCAAAGTTTGAGTCTAATGGTTGTAGCGATGCCATTATGGCTTTTTTATTTTTTATTTATGAAAAAACAAAATTCATTGAGCATAAAACAAAACAAAAATTAAATTTAAGACTATGACAAATAAAAATTTCATTAAATGCAATCAAAAATATAAAAGTATTCCTGCAAATTTATTAAACTAAGGCCAAGGGTGAAAATCTAAAATTTACGAATAACTTATTCTTAGGAACAGAATTGCTTCTGCCAGA
Source organism: Bathynomus jamesi (assembly GCA_023014485.1). Taxonomy (NCBI): domain Eukaryota; kingdom Metazoa; phylum Arthropoda; class Malacostraca; order Isopoda; family Cirolanidae; genus Bathynomus; species Bathynomus jamesi. The sequence goes on along the minus strand of JAJOZX010007304.1, from coordinate 138,823 downwards.
TCCTCTTTCATTGAAGCTCTTAAATCTGATTTAATTATTTTCAGTGCGGAAAACAGTCTCTCCACATGACCTGAGTGGGTGGCATGGCTGTTACTATCATAGCTGTATCTCTTTAAAATCCTGGATATGCGGGGATGACTTCTTGTATTGTCAGTTTAGATGAGCGATCATTTTTCCACTTCTTTTAGGCCATCAAAAAATCTTGCTCTAAATTCATTAGTTTAACATCAAAAGGTTGCCTATGCACGTTTAAGCGGCGACACTTTGCTTTTGAGCGTTCAATTTTATCTAAATATTTTTGAAAGTCTAATTCTTCATCATTTGAAGAGAATGAGAGGGACTTACTACTCATATCTTCATCCTGTGGTTCAGGATTTTCAGGTAATAGCCTTTTTATGCGAATTGCAACCTCGCAGAGGGCCTCTTTTGCTTTAGCAATTTGTTCTTCGGTCAACAAAATTCGGTTCATTGGATCTATGTAGACAACAGCTAATAAGATCTCATTTTCCAGTAGCAGACCCTCTCTTTTTCTTCATTGAGGATACAATTCCATCAGCAATTAATCCTCCAGTTTGGGATAGACGAAATAAAAATTTTTCCATTCCCATAGGAATGTACCAGGAGTTAAATCCTCTGCTTGCAACTTTTTGGTGACAGTATAAGGGTGAGCAAGCAGAGCTTCTAATTGTGTAACCTCCCTCCATTGAATTTCAGTTAGTGAAACATTGGGATTATCAATGTCTTCTAGGAAGGGTTTTAGATCAAGCAAACGCTTAATCATCATATATGTGCTCCCCCAGCGTGTTGCTTGGTCCAAAATAGCTCCCTTTCCTGCACGTCTCTGGATAATAGCATCAATTTTAGAGGTCCTGGCTGCAGTGGCTACTTGCCTCAACTTGCCTATCAGAGTAGCTGCATGGCGATCTATCAATCCATCTCTTATTGCTAGCTGCAATGTATGTACAACACAACGCATATGTTGGATTAGAAAGAGCTTAGATGCTTCTGCAACAATATCATCTAAAATTTCATCGCTCTGTTCTGTTTGTGCTGTTTGAGAATCAGTTTCAGGAATGTCATCTTCATTAGCCACTTTTTCTTCATCAACTTTATTCAGCTTTTCTATCGTGCTTAGCATTTGAAGCATTATCTGTGACAATACATAGAATCTGCTCTTTCTTAATTACAAAGTCTTGTAAAACTTCCTCCACTAACTTCTGAAGATAGTCGCTGTCATGATGCGCCTCGGTGTCCGTTACCCAATGTCCGAGTTACCATTTTATTGTTTTCATCAACAAATCTAGCATTGATGGCAAAATAGTTAACTCTATGACGCGTGGCTGCATCCATTTTAATAAACATGAAGCGTCCCTTAAGAGTTCTTCGAAGTTCTTCCTTCTTATTTGTGGCTTCTTCAACTATAATTTTTCTGATACTTTGTCTTTCCAGAGAAACTCCAAGTTTCTTGTCCATTTCTCCATTTAGGCCTAGAAAGGCTGGTTGTGAAAATAAAGATAAGGCTACACCATTTCTTACACAGTTCGATGATGTGCTTCTTGAACTTTTCTGTGGTCATTGTTACGGTAACTTTGTCTGTAGTAAAGAATCTTGTAAGTGGTGCTCGTCGTTCAGTAGATTTCTGATCTTTTTTAACTTTGAAGTAGTTGGAAGGTTTTTATTACTATCTTTCTCAATGACACTTCTAAAATTTTGGGATGGAAACGCTGCAAATGTCTTTTCAAATTTGATGCTCTGGTTGGTGCATTTTTATCAGAGCCAGTAAATCCACTGATTTTTGCTTCACATAATTTTTCACCATCATCATCTTCTATCATACACTGACATACGAAATGTTTCCCATCTGTGGTTATTGTAAAATATTAAAAAACTGCAGACTTTGTTGGAAGTGTCTTTGCCATTGTGAAAGGGGGTTTTAGACTTGAAAGTTAAAAACTTATGAAATTTAGAAAGAACTCGAAATTAAATAAGCATTAAAAATAAAAAATATTATCTGAAAAGAAAAAATGAATTAATGGCATTAGTGTCTGAAATGGAAAACATTGTGTTTATTATTCAAGTGGTTTAACCACCATAGCTGCCAGTGATATCACACACAAAAACATATTTTATTAAAATTTATATTGAGGTCGGAGTCGAGTCGGTACATTTTTACTGACTCCGACTCCGACTCCGACTCCAGCAGCACCAAAATTGCTTCCGACTCCGACTCCACGACTCAGACTCTCCGACTCCGACTCCACAGCCCTGCTAAATATTACCGAAATGAGTTCAAATTTAGCATAAATATACCTTGGACGACACCTAACAAGGGGGGGGGGGCTACAACCATGATTGAAATTCTATCTTTCACATTTTGGACCACTTTAATAATATATTATATATATATATATATATATATATATATATAATTATATATATATATATATATATATACACCTTGTTAACCTTTTTTGGGTTCCGTGCGTCGGTCTTTCTTCACATGAAGGTCAAGCTGGTGGCCCCGCCTCTAGTCCTGGCTTGGTGGAGGAGCGAGTTGCTCTCTTGCGCTCTCCATCGTCCATAGCCAGGTACACCCGGCTCATCTGGTGCAGTCCTGATCCAGGCATCTAGGCTTCTGTTGAAGACTTCAACTTTGACCCCTGTAATTTTTTTGAGGTCCTTTGGAAGCTGGTTGAAAATTCTTGGCCCCCTGACAACCAAGCTATTTTCCTTCAGAGTTGAGGAGGGCCCTTGTCGGGCCTTTAATTTGGGAACACTACACATTCTGCCTTTCCTATTTTCCAGCGTTGTCTAGGTGGTAATTTGGTTTAGTTTGAGGTTTGGTACCAGTTTTTCGATAATTTTCCGTATGTACATTATGGTATATCGTACCTCCTTCTTCTTTCCAGGGAATACAGATTTAGTTTGCGTAGTCTTTCCCGGTAGTTGAGTTCTTTGCAGCCATCAATCTTGGCTGTGAAATGTCTCTGCGTTTCTTCTAGTTTATTAATTTCTTCCTTTTTATATGGGGACGTCAAAACTGAGCAGTATTCAGGTTTTGGTATGATCAGTGTTTTCAGCAGGGGAATCATTACTGCCTTGTCCCTCCTTTTGAACGTTCTTAGCAACTGTCCCTCGACTCTTTTTGCTTTGTTTATTGCTATCTGATTTTGTTTCTCGAATAAGGCATCATCGGTCATTTACCCCCAAGTCGACCGCTTTCGTGCTTCTCTGAATTTCTTGTATACCTGGAGCATAATATGCAGTCTTTTTAAGTTCCTCATTTCTACCATATCTCAAGAGCCGAAATTTCTAGGTGTTAACTGTCATATTGTTGTCTTTTGACCATTTGTATATTTTGTTTGTGTTTCTCAGCAAGACCTCTACTTCGTTTGCATCGCTGATTTTTCTGCTGATCTTTGTATCGTCCGCAAATGATGTTACTATACTGTTGCTGTTTACTCCACTGTCTATGTCTGTTAGCATGATAATGAACAGGAGTGGGCCCAGCACTGTACCTTGTGGTACTGAGCTGCATACTTCTGATTCTGATGATGATACATTTTGAATTTGACCACCTCTAGTCGATTTCTGGGGAAGTTGTAGGTCCATTTTCCCACTTTGCCTGTTATTCCCATATGTTTCATTTTATGTGCTATTATACCATGATCGCATTTGTCGAAAGCTTTAGCAAAGTCCGTGTATATGACATCATAGTTTTCATTGCCTTCAAGTGCATCTACGATATTGTTATAATGCCCTATAAGTTGTGATAGGCATGATCTTCCTGATCGGGATCCGTGCTGATTTCGTTGAATCTTTCCAATGCTCCATGAAGTCGTAGATTTTCTCTCTAACTATTCCTTCAAAAATTATGGTGAGGTGGGACGCCAGTGACACTGGTCTCTAGTTCTTTGCTTGAGATCTATCTCCTCCTCTATATATTGGGACGATTTTGCTCTTTTCAAGATGCTCAGTATTTCCCCAGTGTCTAGGGATCTTCTCCATATCCAGTATAAGGGTGTAGCTATTTCATTTTTACAGTTTTTTAATTAATAGTGCGTTCCATTTGTCCGGACCTGCAGCTGAATGTGATTTCATTTGTCCTATAGCTGTCGCTACATCTTCTGGGGTAAAATCAAAGTCTGTTATACATTCTCCTTCCAATTTCTCTTTGAAGAATGCATCTATGTCAGTATCGCCTTGTCGCTTTTTGGGGTACTGAAGACCGATTCATACAGGGCTCTCAATGTTTCAGATATTTCTTTTAGATCGTCTGTTAGTTCATTATTCCTTTCCTTAAGGGCCCGATAGTAGCGCGCGTTTGTTTTGTTTTCCTTTTCGCATAGCTGTAGAAGTAGTTTGGATTTTCCTTTATTGCTTCTACCACCTTTTCCTCTTCCCTGTCCGTATGGCCCTTTATCAGAGTTTGTATTTCCCAATCGATTCTCTCCAGTTTTCTTGTATTTCTTTCCTGGCATTGTTGTCTCCGCAATTAGGTAACTTCGTCGCTACTCTCTTTCTTTTGCGGAATATTCTTCTCTTTTGCCTCTTTAGCCAGCTCCTCTTTCTTTTTGGCTGTGCTTTCGGAGCATATTTTTCCAAGATTCTCAGCGTCTTTTCTTCCAAGGTTGTTAGCATTTTCTCAGTTGTTTTATTCTCGAAAACTGTTCTCCACTCTATTTGGGCCATGTGTGATCTGATTTCTTCCCAATTTATGGTCTTGGACTTTAAGTTAAAAGCTCCAAATTTGCTTCTTCCGTCCGGATGCGTATTGTCTTTAAAGTTATGGTTCCTTTCCTTAAGGGCCCGATAGTAGCGCGCGTTTTTGTTTTCCTTTTCGCATAGCTGTAGAAGTAGTTTGGATTTTCCTTTATTGCTTCTACCACCTTTTCCTCTTCCCTGTCCGTATGGCCCTTTATCAGAGTTTGTATTTCCCAATCGATTCTCTCCAGTTTTCTTGTATTTCTTTCCTGGCATTGTTGTCTCCGCAATTAGGTAACTTCGTCGCTACTCTCTTTCTTTTGCGGAATATTCTTCTCTTTTGCCTCTTTAGCCAGCTCCTCTTTCTTTTTGGCTGTGCTTTCGGAGCATATTTTTCCAAGATTCTCAGCGTCTTTTCTTCCAAGGTTGTTAGCATTTTCTCAGTTGTTTTATTCTCGAAAACTGTTCTCCACTCTATTTGGGCCATGTGTGATCTGATTTCTTCCCAATTTATGGTCTTGGACTTTAAGTTAAAAGCTCCAAATTTGCTTCTTCCGTCCGGATGCGTATTGTCTTTTAAAGTTATGGCCATATTTGTTGATAACTCGATTATATTGTGGTCTGAGATAATAGTTGAAGTTGTTTTTTATATCGGCAATCAAGTTCGTGTTATTTGTGAATACCAGATCTAGGCAGTTATTTTTCCTGGTATTTTCTGTTATCTCCTGTGTCAGCATAAACTCGTTTGTGAGAGCTATCAGCATTCTTGCTTGCTCCTGGTCCTCTCTTGTGCCCCCCTTATCTTGCTGTATAAATATATTTCTACCCACTTTTTTATATTTTATAAATGGGAATATATGTATATATATATATATATATATATATATATATATATATATATATATATATATATATATATCCCCCTCCCCGCGGGCGGTCTTTCTGGGGTGGATCGCCCGCGGGCTCCTGCCTCCATGTGGCGAGGGGGGTCAGCCGTGGCTGGGGGCCCTGCCGGGTCCCCCGCCGGTTGCGAAGTGGACTTTTAGCATACCCTGCTATCCTACAGCCCCCTCTTTCCTGTCTTCCCCTCTTTACCCTCTTCCTTGCCCCCTCTGTTTTTTCTGCTTTCTCTGTTCACTTCGCGCGCCCCGTGGGCTGCCGGGGCTGGTCGCTGGGGGTCTCGCTCCCATGGCTGGGGCCGGACTAAGTTGGCTGGTAGGGTGCCCAGGCCTGGGACCCTGGGGGGCCTTGGTCTTTGCTGTCGGCGGGGGAGAACTTTCGACGCTGCAAGGGCCCCTTTTGAAACGGGGGTACCTACATGGGACGAGGCACCCATCCCCCGCCGGCGTGCGCTTGGTCCCCTTGGGCCCCGGGTAATCGGTTCCCCGCGGCCCCGGGCGCGAAACAATAATTTTTTTTTTTATGGAAACACTTACAAATCTAATGGACCTCGTTGACGACCCGGCTTGTGCATCTGACCTCCATCTGACCTCCATCTGACTACCTCTTTGGACCTTGGGTCTGGTAAGGGCAGTCGGCAGCCCTCGCCCACCCCGTCTGCTCTTCTTGCCGACACCTCCTCTCCCTCTCTTCCCCAGGCTCGTGGCGCCGCTGCCCGACCCCCGCCAGTGGCGGATGGACCTGCAGTGGACCCCCGACCCCTGGATCCCCCCATATTCCACGTCCCGATAGGGACCCACCTGCTTTTTCGCCCTCAGGTGGGAAGCCCGCGGCCCCGGTCGCCTCCCACTCCGGTCGGGCCTCATCGCCCCCGGCCCCCTCGGCCCCTGGGGGACGTGGGACCCGACGTCGCCGTCCGCCTTTCTCGTCTCCCCGTCCCCTCGAAGTACCGGTGGTGTTTGGCCCGACGTCTTCGCTCGGCCTTAGGACGGTGGACAAGTTCCTCGTCCTCCGCCCCTCCTCCTCCAAGCCCCTCCCCACTAACCATGAACGCCTCTTTCGAGCGATCCATGGGGTGACGGGGACGGCTCGTTTTGACCTTCGGCCTCAGAGGGATGGCTCCATTCTGATAAGGTCGCGTTCCTCTGTCGAAACCTCCTCTCTGCTCGCTATCCCCAATGTCCTGGGCTGCGGGATTACGGTGTCCCCCCACCCCCGCCTCAATCAGTGCCAGGGCACAATTTACGCTGCTCGTCTTCTACCCATCCCGGTGGAAGACCTCCAGATTGACCTCGCCTCCCAGGGTGTTGTGAGGGTGTACCGCTTTCCCGACAGATCGCGATCCCCAACCGCCCCTTCTCGCCTGCTCCTCACTTTCGACTCACTGGTGCCCCCCGTTTCGGTATTCTGGGGCTTTGGTGAGAGACGAGCGTGCGAATTCTCAGTACGACCATACGTGCCAGATCCTACGCGCTGTTTTCAGTGCAATAGGTTTGGCCACGTGAGCAGCTCCTGCCGTCAGCCGGCCCCGTTGTGTGTCCGTTGCGGCGGCCCTCCCCACCCCTTGCCCTGTACTGCTCCGCCTTCCTGCACCAACTGCCATGGACCACACCCTGCTTCATCCCGCTCTTGCCCGTCCTTCCTCTTTGAAAGGGAGGTTCGGGCCCTCTGTTCATCAGAGTTTCTCAGCGCTCGGGAGGCGCGGGACCGGTTGCGTGGCTGCGAGGCCCGGCGTGGTGCCTCGTACGCCGAGGTTCTCCGTTCCCGGACCCCGTCCTCACCGGCGGTTCCCAACGCGCCTCCACCCACCGTGTCCGCTACTCCCAGTCCATCCTCTGCCGCCCAGCGGACTCCGACCGCGGCTCCCCGTACTACCAGCGCGTCCCCACGTGCTCCCCCCGCGAACGCCGATGCTTCGTCGGCAACCCCCCTTGCCCCTTCTACGCCCTCTCCACCGGCGCCTTCGGCCACCCCCATTCCGGATCGTGACCCGCCGTCACCCATGCGGGCCGCACGACGGAGGGGTAGGGGCCGCAAGCGCCGCGCCAGTGGTGACCCCGAAAGGTTCGAAGCCATAAGCCTCGCATCACCTTCCTCTCCCAAACACAAACGCCCCCTTCGCCCTACCGCCCCGGTGTCCTCACCATCCCCACTGCGCAACCGTTATGCACGCTCCCCCCTCGGGTCCCCGACGGCCCTCGTGGTGGGGGCTGAGATACACCCCTCCGGCCCGGTCGATGGACCCACTGGAGGGGGAACTCTCCCGCCTGGTCGGGGTGGGTGGGACGTGCACGCCCCCGCGCTTGACCCGCCCCATCTCTCTCCTCGACCTGCCAATGCCTCTGGGTGAGGTATTATTTTCCACTCCCCCTCGTAGTCCTGCCTCCCCCGCACCTCCGGTGAAGGGAGGGGCATTCTGGATACCTCTCACATCCCCTTCTCTGCATCGCTCTACCCCGGACGTCCGGGAGACTCCTCTTCTGGAGGACTTGCCGGCGTCTGGTTCCACATCGCCCCCTCGTCGGGGTGACCCTCGCCTTCGCCCTCGTTCGGCGTCCCTCGCTGAACTCCGGGCTTTCCGATTCCCTCTTTAATCTCGGGCCGCCCGATCGGCCCACCCACCCCATAACCATCCTTTACGCTGACTTTCCTACCCCTCCCTATACCTCGCTCCTGCAGTGGAACATCCGCGGGCTCCTGGTAGGCCTCGAGAGTCTCTCCTCTCTCCTGGCCTCCAGGTGTCCGGCGTGTTTCTGCCTTCAGGAGACGATTCAGGGATCCCGTTCCCTCCCTCGAGTGTCCGGTTACTGCGGGCTCCCTTCCCCGCCTCTCGATGGGGCGGGGAGGGGGGCGCCGCGGTCTTCGTGCACCGCTCCGTCCCTTTCCGCCCCCTCCCGCTCCGTACAGTCCTGCAAGCTGTGGCCGTGCGCCTTTCCTTGGGGCGCCAGCTCACGGTCTGCTCTCTTTACCTCTCCCCTAACGTACGCCCTCCACCCGATTCTCTCCGTGACCTAATTCTTCAGCTTCCCCGCCCTTTCCTGATTCTCGGGGATTTCAACAGTCGGGACCCGGCCGGGGGGACGTTTGCTCCACCTTTCTCTCCGGGACCCTTCTCTCCCTTATGGACGAGCTCGAGTTCACCTTTCTGAACGATGGCTCCCCAACCTGCCTTCACTCGGCCCACGACAGTTTCACCTGTATCGACCTTTCCCTTGTTTCCCTCGAAATCGTGACGGAGTTCACCTGGGAGGTCCTGCCGGATTCTTCCGGCAGTGACCATTTCCCAGTGTGTCTTACCCCGACCCGTCTCCTCCCCCCTACCTCTGTCCGCCCGCGCTGGCTGTTCGCCCGAGCAGACTGGGCCTCATACGCGAGGGGCACGGCGATCTCGCCATCAATTCCTGCCTTTCCCTCCGTCAGTGAGGCCCTCGCCTTCCTCGAGAGTAAGATCCTCTCGGCTGCTGCCAGTTGCATCCCCCGTACCTCTGGCTCCCCCAGGCCGCGAAGCGTCCCATGGTGGACCCCAGAGTGCTCCCATGCCGTTCAGGAGCGGCGCCGTGCCGGCCACCGCTTCTACCGGACCCGCGCGCCTGAAGGCAGTGGCCCGTCGGGTCCTGAAACTGGCCCGGCGTGCCTCCTGGCGGAGTTACGTGTCCGGGATCTCCTCCACGACTGCCCCCTCGACTGTTTGGCGCAAGGTGCGTAGCTTTGAGGGGACCCGTGTCCCCCCTCGACCCCCGGTGCTTCGGGTCGGGGACGACGAGTTCGTCTCCGATCCGGAGTCCGTCGCGAACGCACTCGCGGCGCACTTCGTAGCCATCTCCAGTTCCGATTCCCCCCATTCCCGCCGCGACCCACCGGATTTTCCACCTCATAGGGATGACCCCTATAATCACCTCTTCCGCATGACGGAGCTTCGGGAGGCCCTCCGCCCCCGACGCTCCTCCGCACCCGGACCCGATAATATCCCCTATGACTTGTTACGGCACCTCCACCCCTCTGCTCTCAGCTTTGTACTGGACCTCTATAACCGGATTTGGTTGGAGGGTTCATTCCCGGACCAGTGGCGTGAGTCCATCGTCGTCCCCATCCCGAAGCCCGATAAAGACCCCTCACTCCCGTCGAACTATCGCCCCATTTCCCTGACATGCTGCGCCTGCAAGGTTATGGAGGCGATGGTCGCCTCGCGGCTGTCTCTTACTCTGGAGGCGAGTGACCAATACCCTGCTACCCAGGCTGGTTTCCGGCGCTTCCGGTCTACCACCGACCCCCTCCTCCTCCTTAGCCACGACGTGCAGGAGGCTTTCTCCCGGCGTCACTTTGTACTCGCCGTCTTTTTCGACCTCCAGAAGGCCTACGATACTACTCGCGGAGCGCGGTCTTTGACTGCTTACGCTCCCTGGGTTTCGTAGGCTTTCTCCCCTCCTTTATTTATAACTTCTTGTCCGCCCGTTCTTTCCGCGTCCGCATCGGTTCTACCCTCTCTGACCGCTTTCCGTTGGAGGAGGGTGTCCCTCAGGGTAGTGTCCTTAGCGTCCTGTGTTTCTCACTAGTGATGAACACAGTCGCTACGGTCCTGCCTACTTCCGTTCGTAGCTCCCTCTATGCCGATGACCTGGCTATCTATTGCTCTGGCCGCCTCCCGTCTTTGGCTGAACGTCGACTCCAGCTAGCCATCAACGCGGTGGTTCGCTGGGCGTCCTCGGTTGGCTATGCTTTCTCACCCTCTAAGTCTTCCAGTATGCTTTTCCGTCCTCGGCGCCTCCGTCTGTCGCATACCTTCGCCCTTACCCTTGCCGGCACTCCTCTTCCCCTCGTCCCATCCGTTCGATTCCTGGGTATGACCCTCGACGAATTTTTCGGTTGGGTTCCACACCTTACGCGGTTGCGGCAATCATCTCGCCGCACCCTCTCCCTTTTGAGTCACCTGTCCCACATGACCTGGGGGGCGGACAGGCGTACTCTGCTGCGCCTGTACACCTCCCTGGTGCAATCCCGCATCGACTACGGCTGTGTGGTCTACAGCTCCGCCTCCTCTCCGGCACTCCGTATGCTGGAACCTCTTCTCCACCGTGGCCTTCGCCTGGCGTCGGGTGCCTTCCGCTCGTCCCCTGTCGCTAGTCTTCAGGTGGACTGCGGACACCCCCCCCTGCCCCTTCGCCGGGGCCTTCTCATGGCGAAGTGTTACCTTCGCATCTGCCGCCTCCCGAGGTCCCTACTCTTCTCCGCGATCTCCCAGGCGCTACCCCGGCCTGACACGTGGCATTTCGCTGCCTCCCTGGCCGACGTCTTTTCGTCCCTGGGGATCCCCCCACCCTCTATTCTGCCGTTCTCCTTCGACCTGTCGCCTCCCTGGCTGACCACCCCTATCTGCCACTGCCAGGCGCTCCGTGGCCTGCGTAAGGAGTCTCCTCCTACCGTCCTCCGGTCTTCTTTTCTGGCCCATCTTCCCGTACACTCGGACGATGTTCCCGTCTACACCGACGGCTCGCGCTCCCCTGCAGGTGTCGCGGCCGCCGTCTTCTCTCCGTCGCTGTCACCTACCTCCCGGGGTATCCCCCTGCCGGTTCAGGCCTCCATCTTTTCCGCGGAGCTCTTTGCCCTTCTGGAAGCCCTCCGTCTGGTATCGGGTTTTTCGCGGTCTTCCTGTACCATCTTTTCGGACTCGCTGAGCGCCCTTCAAGCGCTCGAGCGCTATAATTCCCGGACCCCCTCGTACGCATTATTCAACAGGAGTACCATGTCCTGCACACCGTTCACCGGATCGGGTCACCTTCTGCTGGGTTCCTGCCCATGTCGGTGTTTCCGGTAATGAGGCGGCTGACCGCACAGCCCGGTCCGCCGCCTCGATGCCTCCCCTCCCCGCCCGCTCCCCTTCTCTGACTATGTGCAGGTCTTTCGGTCCCTCTACGACCGCATATGGCAGCAGTCCTGGGACGATACCACCGGAAATAAACTCTGGTCCATCCGCCCCCGCCTGTCATATTGGGCGTCCTCTTTCCACCGCTCCCGACACAAAGAGGTCGTCCTTGCGCGGCTTCGCATCGGCCATACGCGCCTCACGCACGGCTATCTTATGTCCCGGCAGGAGGCTCCTTGTTGCGCCTCCTGCCAGTCGCCCCTCACCGTCTTTCACATCCTTGTGGAATGCCCCACCCTGTCGTCAGTACGTCGTCGCGCCTTCCCGTTCCTCTCTGATTTCCCCCTCCCCGATCGTTTACGTCTTATGCTCGCTGAGAGCCCTCTCTTCTCGCTTGACCGTCTTTTCCTTTTCCTCTCCCAATCTCGCCTCCTCTCTGAGCTTTAGGTGACTTCTCACCCGTCGTCCGCGGTCCTCCCACTTCTAGTGCCTTTCCCCCGTCTCCGTTTCTCTCTCGCATATTCTGCTTCGCCATGATATCCGCTAGCGTATAGCGGGAAATGGCGGTAAACGCCCCAATACAAAAATAAAATAAAATATATATATATATATATATATATATATATATATATATATATATATATGATGAATAAAACCACGAAGGAAAGGAAACACAAAATGGTGCTCAAGCGCTTTCGTCTAATGACATCCTCAGGAACACTGAAGTACATAAAAAGGTTAAGCCTATATATATAGGTTACAGAAAGAAAAAAAGAAAAAATAAATAACATACACACACACACACACATATATATATATATATATATATATATATATATATATATATATATATATATATATACATACATATCTATATATACAAATACATACATACATACATACATACATATATATTATACAATAAACAGAGAAGTAAAAATTAAAAATTAAAAATTAAAAATTAAAACCTTAAAGGATTACCAGTGAGGCGTACAGATTTGTAAGGAAAAATATCTATTTTTAGCACAAGATCAAATGGATTATAAAAATACAAATTTATACTGGAACTCTGCCCGGGTTTTAACACACTGCTGCCTATGGTCAGGTTTCGATATATATAAAAAAATAAAATGCAAATTAAAAGTTAATCGATTTTTAGCACAAGATCAAATGGATTATAAAAATACAAATTTATACTGGAACTCTGCCCGGGTTTTAACACACTGCTGCCTATGGTCAGGTTTCGATATATATAAAAAAATAAAATGCAAATTAAAAGTTAATAAAGTAGAAGACAAGTTTACCAAAGATTTAATGTTTTACCCTTCTTATCTAAATCTGTTTTAAAGGAATTCAAACTAACAGAATCGAGTTGAAAAAGACCTTTGCTTATGTTGAAGTTATTTGAAAGTTGGATAATGGCAGACTCAAGAATATTTCTATTAACAATGTTGCTTGAATGGAATAAAACTGAAGCATTATTCCAATCAATACAGTGGGCTAACTCTGACAAATGGACAAAAAGGGCACTGGACAACTGTCCTGTTCTAACGGAATATTGATGCTGTTTTATACGTGTGTGCAAATCCTTTCCCGTCTGACCTATGTAAAAGGAATCACATTGTTTACAACCAATTTTATAGATAATGCCTGAATTATTGGTAGGGATATTTTTTACTATGATATTTTCACAATATTGTTATATGAAAATACTACATTAATATCCAAAAGTTTAAGTACATTAGCAATGCCTAAAAAGCCCGGGAAAAATGGAAGTACTAAAATATTTTTTGACAAAGTACGAGTGTTAATATTGACACGATAGAAAGTTCGTTTTGCCTTGTTGAGACAAGATTCCATAAACGCAGATGGATAACACAAATCACTTCCAATACCGTTGATTTTTTCCAATTCGGCATCGATGTATTCCGGACTGGCGATCCTAAAGGCGCGGAGAAACATTGATGAAAATATGGCCTTCTTAGTGGGGGTATCATGTCCCGAGTAAAAGTGTACGTAGGACAAATTGTTTGTCGTTTTCCGATAGATACTAAACTTAAAACCTGGGCTTTCCCTATGTACACGCACATCCAAAAATGGGATTGAATTGTCTTGCTCAACTTCTAAAGTAAACTTAATGGAGGGGACTTGATCATTTAACTGAAGGAGGAAGCTATCCAGGTCACGATTCATGGGCCAGATACACAAAATATCGTCGACGTACCGCAACCAAGGGATGCCAACCCCCAGGATTCTCGGAATATAGGTAATTTCGAAAAACTCCATATAAATATTGGAGAGGAGGGGCGATAAGGGTTGCCCATAGCCATCCCAAAAACTTGTTGATAATACTCGTTAT
>JAJOZX010007304.1:57500-120000 GCA_023014485.1 Bathynomus jamesi | reverse complement strand
TGTTTTGTCATTTTTAAGCATAAAGATCATGCCCCTTTATTTTTAAATTATATTAATACTAAGCATCCTAATATTAAATTTTCTATGGAAGTAGAACAACACAATAAAATTTCGTTTCTTGATGTTACCATAAATAAACACAGTATAGGCTTCTCAACACAAGTATACAGAAAACCAACTACTACCCAACTCGGTACTCATTTTTTCAGCAATATTCCACTTAGTTTTAAGCTGGCTAGTATTAAAAGTCGTATTTTTAGAGCCTATCACCTTTGTTCAAGTTGGTCTTTATTTGACTTAGAAATTCAGTATTTTAAGAGATTTTTCAACTATAATTTTTATTGTACTTTGACTTTTGAGGCTTTAATTTCTAAATTTTTAAATAACCTATATTCACCTAAAATAATTCACTCCACGGTTCCGAAACAGAAGGTTTATCTTAAGCTTCCATTTTTAGACCAACTAACTTTTCAACTTAATAAAGATGTCCACTCTATTTTGGACAGACACTTCCCTCAATGCGACTTTATAATCATTAATTCTAATTCTAATTCTCTGCAATCCTTTTTTCGCCATAAAGATCACCTCCCCGTGCTTTTGAGATCCTTTGTTATTTATTTATATACATGTGCGACCTGCCAAAGTCGTTATGTGGGGCAGACTGCCCTACAGTTAAAACTTAGGATTTCGAAGCATTTGGGTTTTTCTTATCGAACTTCTCGCCCTCTTTCCACTCCTGAATCCTCTGCTATTCGGCATCATTCAGAGACCCATGACCACCCGTGCCCCCAGGACTCCTTTGCGATTTTGTCGTCTGCTCCTAATTCACTTTATATATATATATATATATATATATATATATATATATATATATACACACACATTTAACTGCAATGACCACGCAGTATATTAATGTATAGAAACGACGTAAGTATATAGGAGTGTTCTGCACACGAGGAAGAGAAATAACGAACAAATGAAAAATGAGGTGACCGCCCGGGAATCGAACCCAGGACCTTCCGATTGCCGGTCAGACATGCTACCACTACACTACGGTCCTCGATCAGTCAGAAGTCGCAATTCTCCTACATAGGGCAGAAACCAATGCCTTGAGAGGGCACCCTCGCAAATCGTGAATATGTACATTTAACTGCAATGACCACGCAGTATATTAATGTATAGAAACGACGTAAGTATAGAGGAGTGTTCTGCACACGAGGAAGAGAAATAACGAACAAATGAAAAATGAGGTGACCGCCCGGGAATCGAACCCAGGACCTTCCGATTGCCGGTCAGACATGCTACCACTACACTACGGGCCTCGATCAGTCAGAAGTCGCAATTCTCCTAAATAGGGCAGAAACCAATGCCTTGAGAGGGCACCCTCGCAAATCGTGAATATGTACATTTAACTACAATGACCACGCAGTATATTAATGTATAGAAACGACGTAAGTATAGAGGAGTGTTCTGCACACGAGGAAGAGAAATAACGAACAAATGAAAAATGAGGTGACCGCCGGGAATCGAACCCAGGACCTTCCGATTGCCGGTCAGACATGCTACCACTACAATACGGGCCTCGATCAGTCAGAAGTTGCAATTCTCCTACATGGGCAGAAACCAATGCCTTGAGAGGGCACCCTCGCAAATCGTGAATATGTACATTTAACTGCAATGACCACGCAGTATATTAATGTATAGAAACGACCTCATTTTTCATTTGTTCGTTATTTCTCTTCCTCGTGTGCAGAACACTCCTCTATACTTACGTCGTTTCTATACATTAATATACTTCGTGGTCATTGCAGTTAAATGTACATATTCACGATTTGCGAGGGTGCTCTCTCAAGGCATTGGTTTCTGCCCTATGTAGGAGAATTGCGAATTCTGACTGATCGAGGCCCGTAGTGTAGTGGTAGCATGTCTGACCGGCAATCGGAAGGTCCTGGGTTCGATTCTCGGGCGGTCACCTCATTTTTCATTTGTTCGTTATTTCTCTTCCTCGTGTGCAGAACACTCCTCTATACTTACGTCGTTTCTATATATATATATATATATATATATATATAATACTAAAAATAGCGTTCAAAATTAAAGCATGCATAAATAGACATTTTGGCTCCCATTTTTTTTTTTGGAAACATTTTCAAGGATACATATATTTTCCTTGCGATTTACTTCTGAACAGTTTTAGGAGTTTAGCGAATTTAGGTATAACGTTGCATTATACCCGAAATATGATTGAAAGCAAATGAAAAACAAAAATTAAAACTCAGAACGTTATTTATGAAAAAGGAGGGTAAATATTATGTTTCCGAGAACGCCAGTATTTTTCACCCCAAAGTTGATGTAGGAAATAACTAACTAATCTAAAATGACCTCTTAACCTAATGTAACCTAACCTGGATATAAGAGTCATCCTGATTGGCCTGAATTATAACAATCACGCCTACTTTGCAATGAGAATGTTAACGCTGAAAGTAATTATAACGTCACCGTGTTCGACACGCCATCTATCGACATTCAGCGGACCTTTTTTATTTTGTATTTTTTTGAAAATTTTGTTCCGTGGCTTAAAATTGTTCGTTGTTTAAACAGTAAATGGAAGTAATCTTCGTAAAATGACGTACAATCGACGTTTTTACTCCATCTTCATTTTTATAAATAGAAATTCAGCTTTGAAGGGAAATTCAGTAAACGATATACAGGGTGTCCCATAAGTCCCTTTGCCATCATGTTTTATATATATATATATACAGGGTGTCCCATAAGTCCGGCATCATAGGAAAAATAATAATAAAAGGCAAAACAAAAGCTTTTATTTACAGAACGTGCTCAATATGTCCACCATTGTTTTCAATACACAAATTCAGACGTGATACCCACTCAGCAAGCACACGGTGAATGATGTCAGGAGTAATGGTGTTACATGCCCCAATAATGCGCTGCCGTAAATGTTCAACACTCCTAATTTTCTCTGCGTATACCAGCGCTTTCAAGTGGCCCCAGAGATAAAAATCTAGTGGCGTGAGATCCGGGCTTCTAGCTGGCCATTCCACAGGCCCTCGACGTCCTATCCAATGACCAGGGAATTGTTGGTACAGGTATTCCCTTACTTGGGTGCTGTAATGTGCAGGAGCGCCGTCTTGCTAGAACCATGTTGGGAAATTTCCTTCTTCGTTCAAGACACTGGGAAATGCTTCTTCCTTGAGCATACGTAGGTAGGTGCCTCCAGTGACATGTTCATCGAAAAAGAGGGGGCCTATGATGCGATCCTTCCAAATGCCACACCATACCATCACCCGAGATGCACCTTGTTCCTTTGAAGAGGTATACCAGTGAGGGTTGTTTTGAGACCAGTAGCGGGTGTTCTGTCGATTTACCTCACCATTTCCATAAAAAACAGCCTCGTCACTGAACAGAATGGTGGACGGGAAATTGGCATCCTGAGCATATGAATTATGGTTTGTAGAAATAGAAAAATATGAATTTCTCCTATGATGCCGGACTTATGGGACACCCTGTATATATATTATATATATATATATATATATATATATATATATAATCATCGATGCATTCAAAGATTAAGTGGAAGTATGAAGAGTAAAACATCTTTTTACATAGGGTACCATTCATTCCTCCCATACGCCAATTTCAGAGTACGAGTAGCTCGCAGCAGCATTGCCAAGCAGTTAGGGGGAGTCAAAGTACTGACGAGACTTTCGTACGTGGTTCATCACCACTGAAACCAACAATGTTCTGTGTTAGTCTAGTCTAGTGGTACTCATTGGGCGGCTCGCGAGCCAAATATGTATAGCGCATTTGGCTCGCGAGCCGTTCAATGAGTACCACTGGTCTAGTCTACAGTAAATAACATCTATATCCGTATTCAATTTATTGCAATTTTCGTTAGTTTGTATGTATAAGGTTCAGGGATAAAAAGACTTATGGCACACCCTGTATATATATACAGGGTGTTTGAAAACTTTCTGTACAAATTGTAATGGGGGATAGGCAACACCAAGACAAACCCTTTTCGTCTATAAGTGTATGTCCGCTGACGTCACCATTCGGCGCGAGAGGGCGCCGCTGCAATTGGCTAAAAGGTGAAGTGGGCTAGACTCGCGCTTGCCGCGGGCATTCTTAAATCGGACGTAGTACGCGTAACATGGAGCGCTTCACGACTGCTGAGATTGCTGACATGCATATGGTGTATGGGGCTGCCAATGGAAACGGAAGAGCTGCTGTGAGGTTGTACTGACAGCGCTTCCCAAACAGACGTGTGCCAAACCACCAAACGTTTGCGCATTTGCATCGGCGACTGCGAGAAACTGAAACATTCCATGCGAACATGCATGACACTGGTCGTGAGAGAAACGTGCGCACTCCTGACATGGAAGAAGAAACCCTACGGCGATTTGAGGACAATCCAAGCGCAAGCACGCGAGGTGTTGCACGTATCCTCGGTGTGAACCACGACCTGGTCTGGAGAGTGTTGCACGAGCAGCAACTTGCCATGGACGATACCCGCCCAAACATTGACGGCGAACCGTTCTTGATGAGCATGCACCTGTGTAGCATGTGGATTTGCGTGCGCCCACAAGTGAGAATTGTGCATGTTAAACACACCCTCACGTGTGAAACAGGCCTCATCTGAGAACAGCACATAAGCCGGAAAATTAGGCTGCACCGCTGTCTGCTGCAGAAACCAGCGTGCGAATTCCACACGAAGAGGGTAATCCCGAGGTTGTAATGCCTGGACTCTCTGACGACGAAACGGATGTAACTGCTGCTCGTGCAACACTCTCCAGACCAGGTCGTGGTTCACACCGAGGATACGTGCAACACCTCGCGTGCTTGCGCTTGGATTGTCCTCAAATCGCCGTAGGATTTCTTCTTCCATGTCAGGAGTGCGCACGTTTCTCTCCCGACCAGTGTCATGCATGTTTGCATGGAATGTTCCAGTTTCTCGCAGTCGCCGATGCAAATGCGCAAACGTTTGGTGGTTTGGCACACGTCTGTTTGGGAAGCGCTGTCAGTACAACCTCACAGCAGCTCTTCCGTTTCCATTGGCAGCCCCATACACCATATGCATGTCAGCAATCTCAGCAGTCGTGAAGCGCTCCATGTTACGCGTACTACGTCCGATTTAAGAATGCCCGCGGCAAGCGCGAGTCTAGCCCACTTCACCTTTTAGCCAATTGCAGCGGTGCCCTCTCGCGCCGAATGGTGACGTCAGCGGACATACACTTATAGACGAAAAGGGTTTGTCTTGGTGTTGCCTATCCCCCATTACAATTTGTACAGAAAGTTTTCAAACACCCTGTATATATATATATATACACACACACCAGGTAAATTAATCATATAAAAAGGTGTATGGCACTAAAAATAATTCCTAAAAAATCAAACCTTCCACCAAAGTAATTAGAAACTTTCTTCTTTTTTTTTTTTTTCTTAATAGTGGATTCATTATTTATTTGAAGATACTCAAAAATGGCATCGATTAATTAAGAGATTTAAAAAATATTAGCGATGAGGCAAAGTTATAATCTGTTAATTTTGTAAATTTATCATAAAATTGGGTTATCGAGTCAGAGAGAGAGAGAGAGAGAGAGAGAGAGAGAGAGAGAGAGAGAGAGAGAGAGAGAGAGAGAGTTACAAGGAAAAGAAGTACCTCAAAAGGCCTTTCGGCCCATACCGAGGAGGTACCAATGGCAACGGGTGCCAGGGAAAATTTTCTACACACTCAAATAGTGTGCAAGATTTGGTCTAACCTTTTCTTGAAGTGATCCACAGAAGAACTGTTCACAACTTCTGAAGGTAACCAGTTCCACGTGTCACAGATCTTATACGTAAAGTAATTCCCACACACACTAGTCCTAAACCGTTTCAAATCCAACTTCCAATCATTGTTGCGAGTTGGGTTATCATTTAAACTAAACATGCTTCTAAAATCGACATCGTTGAACCCGGGTAAGAGCTTGAAAACCTCGATGAGTTGACCGCGCAGCCTCCGAGTTTCCAGCGAAAACAAGTTCAGTGCGCGTAACCGTCGATTGTAGCCAATCTGCCTAACGGAAGGGATTAACTTTGTGGCCCTCGCCTGCACTCGCTCCAGCCTCTCGATATCTTTCCTGAGGGTGGGCGACCAGAACTGCACTGCATACTCCAGGTGCGGCCGAACCAGGGAATTGTACAATGAAAGCACAATCTCCTTGTTCCGAAACTGAAATTGCCTCCTGATATAACCCAACAGCTTCTGGGCTTTTTTTCCACCTCTACGCACTGTTTGGTAAACTTAAGGTCGCTGCTAATTAGCACACCCAAGTCCTTTTCCGAATCAGTGGCCTCGATATTGTTCCCCAACATCGAGTAGTCCGACTTGGGATTGCCGTAGCCAATGTGCATCACTTTGCATTTACCCAAGTTAAACGGCATTTGCCATTTTTCGGACCACTCTCCTATCCTACCTAGGTTCGCACGCAGTTGCTCGATCGCTTCGGGCGTCCCAACATTGGCCCCAAGCTTGGTGTCATCAGCGAATTTGGCGATCCGACTGACGATGCCACCGTCGATATCACTTATGTAAATGATAAACAACAGTATCCCCAAAACGGAACCCTGAGGAACCCCACTAGTGACGAAGGCCCAACCTGAACTAACCCCTTTAATTACAACTCTCTGCCGCCTATTCTTCAACCAGTTTTCAATCCACCTACCTACTTCCCCACCGATACCCAGCGCGCGGACTTTCGCCATTAGCCGGTGGTGAGGTACCTTATCAAAGGCTTTCTGAAAGTCGAGATAAAGTATATCAATCGCCCTACTCTTATCATACTCACTCAACATGACGTGGAAAAACTCGAGCAAGTTGGTGAGACACGACCTATGCCGTCTAAACCCATGTTGGGAGTCCCCAAGCAGCTTGTAGGAATCCAAATGGTCAACGATCCTATCCGCTATTATCCCCTTTAATAATAATTTACCTACAACCGAAGTGAGACTAATGGGACGATAGTTCCCTGGACTTTCGTGATCCCCTTTCTTAAAGATAGGGGTCACTTTGGCTTCCCTCCAGTCACCAGGCACCTGGCCCGTCTCCAACGATTTGTTGAAGACTGTACCCAGGTGGGGAGCCACCTGGTCGCGCACCTCCCGCAACACTGGGGAGAAACTGGTCTTGCCCAGGAGCCTTAAACGCGCTCAGTTTGTTTATTCTATCAGAGAGAGAGAGAGAGAGAGAGAGAGAGAGAGAGAGAGAGAGAGAGAGAGAGAGAGAGAGAGAGAGAGAGAGAGAGTTGGGAATCTGAAAGGAGTCAATTTTCATACTAGTATATCGATCCATTTTCATTCCTAATTTGAAATTTCGCAATTTAAGTTAGATTTAATAAAAAAAAAATTACCCCTCGGGAATACAATTGGGTCTTAACCCTCTTTCTAAACACTCAAATCAAGAAACTCGTTTTACCAAATCTGAAACTTTCGCTTGAAACATACCGAATTTCAGATCGTGGTTGAAAATGGAAATGGCAGCAAGTGGAAAGTAATATACCCACATCCAATATATATATAATTTTTCTTTTCACGATATATACACACACACACACACACACACGTTGACGTGAGACTATTTCAGGATGTTCTTATTTGAGGTTTTTTCAGATAATTTATGAGGACCTCCCGGCAAAGAATTAAAACTGAAACAATATCATTTTTGGTTTTGGTTTTTTCCTTAAGTCTAAATTGATACATGGAAAATTCAATATCAAAAATAGAAAATGGAATTTTAAAATTAATTTAAAATTCATTCCTGTTTTTTTTTTTTACTTCTGAACTGTAAAATGCATATTTTATTAGCGTTTGAAGACTGATTGTGGGAATATGAATATTTAATTGTAGTTATTGATTCATATTATACCTCGTTAACCTCGTTCCTGTTCAGTGTTGGTCTCTCTTCACACGAAGGTCAAGTTGGTGGCCCCGCCTCTAGGTCTGGCTTGGTGGAGGAGCGAGTTGCTTTCTTGCGCTCTCCACCGTACATCGCCAGGTACACCCGGCTCATCTGGTACCGTCCTGAGCCAGGGATCTAGTCTTCTCTTGAAGACTTCAACTTTGACCCCTGTAACGTTTCTGAGGTCCTTTGGAAGCTGGTTAAAAAGTATATATATATATATATAAAGATCACGTGTTGTCCTGTGATTTTATTGCATATATATATATAATGTAAAGAACGACGCTTGTGTAGGAGAGCGTTCCGCACAAGATGAGGAGGGAGAACGAACAAATGAAAAATGAGGTACCTCCCAGGAATCGAACCCGGGATCATCCAATTGCCGGTCGGATATGCTATCCACTACACCAAGGACCTCGATCAATCAGAAGTCGTAATTCTCCTACATACGAGCAGAATCAAATGCCCTGAGGGGGCACCTTCGCATGCCGTACATATATACATTCTAACTGCACACAGCACACAGTATAATTAATGTAAAGAACGACGCTTTTCATTTGTTCGTTCTCCCTCCTCATCTTGTGCGGAACGCTCTTCTACACAAGCGTCGTTCTTTACATTAATTTGTGTTGTTTGCAGTTAAAATGTATATATGTACGGCATGCGAAGGTGCCCCCTCAGGGCATTTGATTCCGCTCGTATGTAGGAGAATTACGACTTCTGATTGATCGAGGTCCTTGGTGTAGTGGATAGCATATCCGACCGGCAAGTGGATGATCCCGGGTTCGATTCCTGGGAGGTACCTCGTTTTTCATTTGTTCGTTCTCCCTCCTCATCTTGTGCGGAACGCTCTTCCGCACAAGCGTCGTTCTTTACATTAATTATACTGTGTGTTGTTTGCAGTTAAAAAAAAAAAAAATATATATATAATATATATATAATTATTCTAATTGCAGATACTTGGGTGGTTTTTGGTCCATTTTGTGTAGAGCAAACCTAAGGTAGTGCGAGTGTGACTGTGATTAATGCAGATAAATTTGCCCTACTTTGGGGAGGAAACGCAAACTTGCAGGCATTTTGCTCCTGAAGAATCATGCACCATGACTGATTATAATTTGGGGTGTCTGCAATACAAACTAACGAAAATTGCAATCAATTGAATACGGATATGGGGTTCTTTTGACTAGACTTTACACAGTGGTGATGAACCATGTACGAAGGACTCATCAGTACTTTGACCCCTTAACTGCTTGGCAATGCTGCTGCGAGCTGCTCGTACCCTCAAATGGGCGTATGGGCGGAATGGTGGTGTGTTCACATGTATCAGGTGAAATTGTGGCACAGGTGTCGACAGTGGTACCACGTTCAACGGGTTCACAGCACCCAATCCACCGTCCAGGCACTCTGTTCTGATATTTTGATTATCGAAATCGAAATGAGTAATGGGAGACACGTGTAACCTGTTATCAGGTCATTGCAGACTGCCATCTGTTGGCTTTCTCCGAAAAGAAAAATGAGTGCTGTCGGTACGTGTGTATTGGTGTTACCAACATTTTAAGTGTATATGTTTCAGGGAATCTGTGTAACTAGGGATTTCATGAAGTGCCTAAAATATTCAGGGGTTTCATGTAAGGTTAAGTCGTGATATTTTCGTTAGTTTTAACGAAAATATCACATAACCTAACCAATCGTCAAGGGCGTACAGTTGACGTAACAGGGCATTCAATTAACCTAACCGGGCATTCAATAATTTTTCCGTATGTTTAACGAAAATATCACCACTTAATCTTACATGAAATCTCTGAACATTTTAAGGATTTCATGAAATCTTTAGTTACACATATTCCCTGTAACGTATATACATTTTGGGGGCGGACGGATTTTGGGTGGCAGATTGCCTGGACGCAGGATAGTGTCCCGTGAACACGTTGAATACCCGCTGAATATTGTAAATTGATCCTAATTTATAGCGAGGAACTCTCGCTTCACGCGCACTTATTTCAAACTTCTGACATCATTCTCTCCTCTGTTTTCCCGATGGAAGGGTAACTTAAGTGACTTGACTTCACTACGATAATTGGTCGGGTATATCATTGTATCATTCGCCATATTGATCATGTTGTACTAACGTAGAAGACCTTGTTTCATGAAACACTCTCTCTCTCTCTCTCTCTCTCTCTCTCTCTCTCTCTCTCTCTCTCTCTCTCTCTCTCTCTCTCTCTCTCTCCCGACAGCCCTGGCTGTTCGGGAAACGGGTCGTGCCAGGAGGCGGTCAGGATCATGAAGGCTCCCTCCGTGCAGTGCTTTTTAATGCTAGGTCGATTAGGAATAAGTTTCTCGAGCTACGGGCGCTCTTAGCATCAGAATACCAGGATATCGTTGCTATCACCAGTCCTGGATTCATATTGATCGTAGGGACTACGTTGGGGAGGTCGAGATTCCCGGGTATAGAATGTTTCACAAGCATCGCACCGGTGGGGAGGGGGAGGAGGGTACTAATATATGTCAGGGACACGTTGAGTCCGGTTGACTGCCAGTTCCGATCGGAACGGGAGCTGCTTAGCGTCGATCTGAACGTGGGAGGGACGAACTATAGGTTAATCTTGGTGTACAGACCTCCGCATCTCCTCCTCGAGGAGGATAAAGTCCTGTATACGGTCGACACAACACAATGGGGAAGTTGTGAGATTTCGATTAGGCAGACTCCTGGCTCACATTGCTACGGGGACTAATTCAACTAAAACTCACAAGCTCACCCCTCGCATAGATGTTACCTACTTATTGAAACTCACAAGATTACGGCGCTTTCGCGCCCAATCCGCGACTTTCCTTCTTCGACTTATTGCCGAACGCAAGCCTTAGGGGCCGCCGTAGGACCCGGCGAGGAGGTGTCTCCCGCCCGCCTAGGCGTTAGTTACGTTATTGATGGAAACTTTTTGGCCGAATCATCAGGCCTATCAGCGCTACTTATAAGTCAACGCATAGGTGCTCGAGGAGCATGGGGCCGGGCTGGGATCACCTCGGTCTTCCCATTTCATAGGTGCTTCTTAACACGGCCAAACTTCGATAGGAACACGGGAAACTGAAATTTTACATAAACGGCTACACGCGGCTACTTTACGCGGCTACGTGCTGAGTCTACAAAAATCTCTGTGTGTCCCGTACCACGTTTGGGCTTATTGCCGAACCTACGACTCGGGGGACGCTATACCGGCCGGAGCTAGGCACTCTCCGGCGGGCCTATCCATAGGCTAAAAGATAGGTGAAAATTTTTTCTCCCAAACTACTAGCCCAAAACTGGAATCATAGGCGAATCCCCGAGGTGAAATGGTCGGTCACGTGTCGAAACTCTGCCTCCATCATCGGTAGGGGATGGGGGATCTGCTTAGCCCCGCACCCCTTCGTAAATTCCTTCAAAATCTATGCGGAGGCGAACTTTCCGGTAGCTTTCTGAGAGGCACATAGGACCTATACCTATGGACCACTCTAAAAATCAGTTTTAGTCCCACGACCGAACTCCGTAGCCTGCTAGGGGAGAGGGTGTGTAGTTTTAGGAGACTTCAACTGTTGCGGCATAAACTGGGAAGACAGGACTGCTGATGCTGAAGGGAGGAGGCTAGTTGACTTTGCTGATGAGAACTTCCTGACTCAGTGGGTCACTGGGCCTACACGAGGCGAAAGCGTTCTAGACTTAGTATTCACGCCAGAAGACAACCTCGTCACTGGCCTCACCGTTGACGAATCGTTGGGCGGGAGTGATCACGGTCTGAGTAGGTTCTGTGTCTGCGTCCCTCGGGTGAAGCGTAGTAACTCGAGAGGCAGTAAGCTCGATCTACGGCGGGCGAACTTTGTTGGCCTCCGGGGCAGCGTAGGTGAGATGGGGTTAGAGGTGAGCGGCGATGTTGAGGGAGTGTGGAGTGCATTCCGGGACGAATTTATGGTGCTGCAGTCTGCTGCCATACCCTCAAAACCGGTCACCCCTGCTTCAACGCAGCCTAAGTGGTTCAGTCGGGACATCGCTTCGGCTATCCGAAATACGAAAGCTGCGTATAGGAGGGTGAAGGCCAATCATTCGCAGAACACTGAGGTGTATGTCCGCTGTGCAGGAAAGTGAAGGCGAAGGTTAGACTAGCGAAACGTAACGAAGAACTCCGGGTGGCAAGCCTCTGCAAGGGGAACCCTAAGGAGTTCTTCAGTTATGTTAATAATAGAAAGCCCATTAGAAGCATGATAGGCCCGTTAAAGGACCCCAGCGGCGTGCTGCCGACCTCCGACGCGGACATCGCTAATGTGCTTAATGAGTACTTTGCGGGAGTGTTCACCAGGGGCAACACCCGCGTCATCCCCGAACCAAGCGTCAGGCACGAAGGTGCTGGCGTGGATAATGTTCGGTGCACCGCGACAGTCGTTGCCGATAGAATAGACAAACAGCGCGTTTAAGGTCCTGGGCCAGACCAGTTCCTCCCCAGAGTGTTGCGGGAGGTGCGCGACCAGGTGGCTCCCCACCTGGCTACAGTCTTCAATAAATCGTAGGAGACGGGCCAGGTGCCTGGTGACTGGAGGGAAGCCAACATGACCCCCATCTTTAAGAAAGGGGATCACGAAAGTCCAGGGAACTATCGTCCCATTCGTCTCACTTCAGTTGTAGGTAAATTATTAGAGGGGATAATAGCGGATAGGATCGTTGACCATTTGGATTCCTACAAGCTGCTTGGGGAGTCCCAACATTGGTTTAGACGGCATAGGTCGTGTCTCACTAACTTGCTCGATTTTTTCCAAATCATGTGGAGTGAGTACCATAAGAGTAGGGCGATTAATATAGTTTATTTCGACTTTCAGAAAGCTTTTGATAAGGTACGTCACCACCGGCTAATGGCGAAATTCCGCGCTGGGTATCGGTGGAGAAGTAGGTAGTTGGATTGGAAACTGGCTGAAGAATAGGCGGCAGAGGTTGTAATAAAGGGGTTAGTTCGGGTTGGGCCACGGTCACTAGCGAGGTTCCTCAGGGTTCCGTTTTGGGCCACTGTGTGTTTATCATTTACATAAATGATATCGACGGTGGCATCGTCGGTAGGATGGCCAAATTCGCTGATGACACCAAGTTTGGGGCCAATGTTGGGACGCCCGAAGCGATGGAGCAACTGCGTGCGGATCTACGGAGGATAGGAGAGTGGTCCGAAAAATGGTAAATGCCGTTTAACTTGGGTAAATGCAAGGTGATGCACATTGGCTACGCCAATCCCAAGTCGGACTACTCGATGTTGAGGAGTAATATCGAGGCCACTGATTTGGAAAAAGACTTGGGTGTGTTAATTAGCAGCGACCTTAAGCTTACGAAACAGTGTACAGAGGTGGAAAAGAAAGCTCAGAAGCTGTTGGGTTATATCAGGAGGCAGTTTCAATTTCGGAACAAGGAGATTGTGCTCTCACTGTACAATTCCCTGGTTCGGTCGCATCTGGAGTATGCTGTGCAGTTCTGGTCGCCCACCCTCAGAAAAGATATTGAGAGGATGGAGCGAGTCCAGACGAGGCCACAAAGTTAATCCCGTCAGTTAGGCATATTGGCTACAATCGACGCTTAAAAGCCCTGAATTTGTTTTCGCTAGAAACCCGGAGGCTGTGCGGTCAACTCATCGAAGTTTTCAAGCTCTTACACGGGTTCAACGATGTCGATTTTAGAAGCATGGTTATTTTAAATGATAACTCAACTCGCAATAATGGTTGGAAGTTGGATTTGAAACGGTTTAGGACTAGGGTGTGTGGGAATTACTTTACGTATAAGATCTGTGACAAGTAAACAGGCTACCTTCGGAAGTTGTGAACAGTTTCTCTGTGGATGAGTTCAAGAAAAGGTTAGACCGAATGTTGCACACTATTTGAGGGTGTATGAATTTTTGTGGCATCCGTTGCCATTGGTACCTCCTCGGTATGGGCTGTAAGGCCTTTTGAGATACTTCTTGTCCTTATAACTCCTTGTAACTCTCTCTTACTTCTGAATCTTTTCAAAGTATTTTTAATGAAAATAACGTAATATTATTTTACCGTGAACGTCAATTTACTCCAATTATTAATTTAAATATGATAATATAATGAATTCCACATATGCATGTAGAACCTACAATCATTGAAAATATATTGGGTTCAAGACTATTTTCCTCTC
The DNA here is from genome assembly GCA_023014485.1 of Bathynomus jamesi. Taxonomy (NCBI): domain Eukaryota; kingdom Metazoa; phylum Arthropoda; class Malacostraca; order Isopoda; family Cirolanidae; genus Bathynomus; species Bathynomus jamesi. Next base: position 105,880 of record JAJOZX010007304.1, on the reverse strand, counting down.
AAACATAATCAATCCTTGTGTGAAAGAAAAATCATGAAATTGAGGTTTATCGCATTATGCTTGGATGTTTCATGCTCTTCAATCCATTTGTTTTCGACGACATCATATTACATTGTTGTGCAAATAATAATAATAATAATAATAATAATAATAATAATAATAATACTTGTATGCATAATGAGATACTATTATTATTATTTAAATACAAACGCATGACGATAATTACATCGTGAAGAAAGAGATTATAGATTAGCAAATTTGACCATAAAGTCTTTTTAAAATGGTCTGCAGGTAACGTATATTGGCACACAAGCACTGATCGTGCTTGGCAGGTTCACATGTGGAAAATAATGTGTGTGTGTATATATATATATATAAAAATAACCTTTGGTTAGCTTCCTCCCGAATTGTTCATTCTGACGAAGGTCAAGCTTTTCACTCCACCTTAGACCTACAGTTTAACGTGGAATCCGAACCACGCCCCATCAGCAGCCCAGTGTCTTAACCACTAGGCCACTTAGGGTACCCATTTATCTACCAACCACTTTCTTTATTGTGTGGAAGGATGAATAGCTGGGTTTTGCTGCGCGCCGGCTGCCGTCGGGTCTCGAACCCGGGGCCGATGGATTCGTAGTCAGCGACGCTAACCACTACACCACCGAGGCGCATATATATATATATATATATACAGGGCGTCCCAAAAAAATGTATACACACTTTAAATAATTATAAAGGCAGTGTTTATTAAAGTACATTTCATTTTCAAAATGTAATAGAATCTACAGACATTATTTAATTGTTTTGTCAACGCCTGTTTTCAAACTGACGTCCGTTCTGGTCCAGGCACTGCTGATAACGCGAAGCAATGGAATCGCAAACATCACGAAACATTTCGTTTGGTATTTGTGTGCATTCTCGTTCAATGGCTGCTCTCAATTCAGTGACTGTTGCAGGTTTTATAGCGTAGACTTTGTCTTTAAGTATCCCCATAAAAAAAAGTCTAGTGGTGTGAGGTCTGGTGAACGCGGAGGGTATTCTACGAAACCCCTTCGTCCAATCCACATCCACATCGTGCCAAGTACCACTCGCAATACTCCACTCTTCGGTCCGGATCATCTTCATTAATAGCATGGACTAATCTTGGAATGTAACTTTTCCATTGACAGCGCTTCAAAATGCGTTGGACAGACGATTCTGAAATTCCTACCTCACGACTCGCTTGCCGCACAGATTTTCTTGGACTTTGGTGATACGTTTCCAGTACTCTTTCTTGCTTTGTGGGGCTTGTAGATGTCCGTGGTCTTCCGGAACGCTTCTTGTGGACATTCTGAACAGTTCCATCGGCTTCAAACTTATCTCTAATTCGAGTGATGGTAAGTCGCGTTGGTGGATCTGTTTGAAACTCCCTCCTAAACTGTCTTTGCACTTCAACTGCGTTTTCACACTTCCAGTAGCATTTTAGAATGAATTTCCTTTGTTCAAAGCTTAGTCTGACTGCCATTATTAATTCTAATGGGTTTAACTTGGAAAGAAAGAAACATCAATTGAGCTATCAGCTGTTAAAGTGTGTATACATTTTTTTGGGACGCCCTGTATATATATATATAGAGAGAGAGAGAGAGAGAGAGAGAGAGAGAGAGAGAGAGAGAGAGAGAGAGAGAGAGAGAGAGAGAGAGAAGGACAAGAGGAAGCCTCAAAGACCTTCCGGTCCACTCTGGAAGGTTCGTGTTATTAAACAAGTTTATTTTTCTTTCGACTATCCTAGCAGTAGTAGAAAACTGGATAGAAAAGTATAAGGCTCTCTCCCCACACTCCGCTTCCTCCCTGCCAGAGGCAGGTACGGAAAGAGGTTGAAGAAAATACCTTGACCCTGGAAAAGTAGCCAAGGAAATTTTACAGGAAAGTGGAGAATATATAAAAAGCTCTATAATTAGCGTGCCCACAGAGACACCGTGCAAGGGAACTCCTGCAGAGTTACGTTGTTTTAGTCTTAAACCATGAGAGTATTCAGTACTTTGTCTAGCTTATTTTTAAACACATTTACAAATGTTTGGCTGGAAGTAACCTCTGAGGGAAGTTGGCTCCAGATATTAATCATTTTATAGGAAAAGAAATTTCCGCAGACAGAGGTCCTAAATGTCTTTAGTTCCAGTTTAAACCCATTATTTCTTGTTGAATTGGCATTAAATGAGAATAAGTTTCTGTAATCTACCCTGTTTATTCCATTGAGCATCTTGAAGACTTGAATAAGCTGACCGCGCAACCTCCTCGTCTCTAAGGTAAACAGATTTAGGCGCTCCAATCTCCGTTGGTAGTTTTGCATTCTCATTGGATGGATCAGTTTTGTAGCCCTTGCTTGTACCCTTTCTAACCTTTCTATATCCCTCCTGAGGGATGGAGACCAAAACTGCGCACAGTATTCCAGTTGAGATCTGACTATGAATTATAAAGGGACATTACAGTCTCCTTGTTCCGAAACTGGAACTGTCTTTTAATATAACCTAATATTTTTAAGGTCCTCTTTTCGACTTCTGTACAGTGTTTTGACAGTTTGAGATCATTGCTGATATAGATTCCTGAGTCTTTCTCTAGATCGGTCTCAGTCAAGTTCCTTCCCAAGAGAGAGTAATCGGTCTTCTGGTTCTTATAACCTATGTGTATTACCTCACATTTGTCCAAGTTGAATGGCATCTGTCAAGTAGCAGACCATTCGCCCAACCTGTCAAGATCATTCTGAAGCGTTCTTACGCCCTCCTCAGTACCTACACAACTTCCTAATTTCGTATCGTCTGCAAATTTGAGATTGTACTTAGAAGCTCGACGTCTATATCATTAAAATAGATGATAAAAAGTAATGGACCCAGAACGGAACCATGTGGGACAGCACTGGTGACGGGCGCCCAATCCGAAGCCACTCCATTTATTACCACTCTTTGCTTTCTATCTTGTAACCAATCCTCATCCAATTGGAAACGAGCCCGGTGATTCCTAGTCCTCTGATTTTAGCCATCAATCTCGCGTGAGGGACTTGTCAAAGACTTTTTGAAAGTCGAGATACAGTATATCTATTGCCCTACTTGCATCGTATAGTGTATGCATATTATGGAAAAACTCTAACAGGTTTGTCAGACAGGATCTATGTCGCCTAAATCCATGTTGAGAATAAAACATTAGATTGTTAGATTCAAGGTGATACACAATGCGTTTTGTAATGATGGATTCCAAGTTTGCCGACAATTGATGTTAAACTGATCGGACGGTAATTACAAGGATTTTCCTATCACCCTTTTTAAAGATTGGTATTATATTTGTTAACTTCCAGTCGGTTGGAACTTTCCCTAACTCGATTGTTTGAATATGGTTATTAAGTCGTCAACAGCATTGTGGCTAACCTCTTTTAATACCCTTGGAAGAAATAAGTCGGGACCAGGTGATTTGTATTTATTCATCTTATCAATTAATTGCTGTACCTCATTTCTCGTAAAACTTATGGTCTCTACGGGCTGGTCACCTCATATGTAATCCGAGGACTTGGCATTTCAATTGAGTCTTCCTAACGAAGAACTCGTTTAACGTATTAGCTATATCTTTATCACCGAATTTCAGTACACCATTTCTATCTTTTAGGGGGCCTACAGAATTTTTAATTGGCTTTCTGCTATTAACATGGGCAAAAAATTCCTTAGGATTAACTTTCCAGAGTGAGGCAACTCTAGCTTCTTCATCACGTTTGGCTGATCTAATTAAGGACTTAACCCTCCTACGTAGGTTTATATAGTTTTCTGAATTAGTCTGGTTGAAATGTGACTTAAGTAGTTTGTAGGCTCTATTTCTTCCCGTAATAGCACTGCTAATTTCGTTGTTAAACCATTTCGGCGACTTTGTTGACAAGGAAACTATTTTAATGGCTATAAAAGTATTCTGTAATATTCTAAATTGATCCCTATACGAGCTCCAGGTGATACTGACATCCTCACTTATTAGAACTTCAAGTATGTCTAAACTATTTCGCAAGCTTTCAAAATTTGCTCTCGAGAAATCCAGTCTTTCACGAGTCTTTTCGCGTGTATTAACTGGAACCCTGGGGTAAAACCTAATCAAATTATGATCTCTGTTACTCACATTTTCACCAATAGTCAGGCTAGAGACTAGGTCATCTTCGTTCGTGAATACTAGGTCTAGTTTATTATTACCCCTTGTAGGACTGTCAACCCATTGACTTAATAACTTATCATCGGCAAATTCCAACAGTCTTGAGCCCTCAGCATCAGCTGTTTTGTTTTCCCAATTTATATTACCACAATTAAAATCACCAAAAATCACACTGATCTTATTATTCACTATTCTGCTTAATTGGTTATACAAGTTTATATCCTTATCAACGGAGTAGTAAGGTGGCCTATATACTAAAAGTAGATGCACTACTTTATTATTTAGGTTTAGATCAATTCCCAACATTTCATGAGCAGATACGATATTACTGTTTACCGGGTGCAGGAAGTCCCGAGCATACAAAAGTACACCGCCGCCTTCCCTTCCGTTCCTATCTTTGTGAAACATTTTGTAATCTACCATTTCAAATTCTGCTACAAAATCCCTCGTTTCAGAATGAATCCAGGATTCCGTTATTCCTATGATATCAAAGTTCTCAGTTTTGACTAGCGCTATAAATTCCATTAGTTTGTTTCTAATTGACCTCTCTCTCTCTCTCTCTCTCTCTCTCTCTCTCTCTCTCTCTCTCTCTCTCTTTCTGAGAGAGAGAGAGAGAGAGAGAGAGAGAGAGAGAGAGAGAAGAGGAGAGAATAATTTTTCGTAATTTGTACAAAATTAGGATAAGACAATACCGCTACTAGTAGATTTATCACATCTAATTAGTTTGTCCAGTAAACTGCATTACCCCAGATTCACGGTGGTTTCAGCAGGATGGAACACCTCCACACACTGCTTGTGAAACTCGCAACTTCTTGAGGAAGCATTTTTCCGGGCGACTAATCTCCCTTCATGAGCCAGTCGAATGGCCCCCATACTCACCTGACCTCACACCCACTGACTATTTTTTGTGGGGTTACATAAAAGACAGGATCTAATTAACCAAACCAAAGACACTTGAAGACCTAAAGACCAAAGTCTATGAGATAATCAACAACATCCCAGGTGAGGCTATTTCCAAAAATTATGTCGCACATTTGTGTAAGGTTGAATATTGTGTTAGAGAAAAATGGCAATTACACTTAATATGTTTAAATAATGTTAATAAACTCGTGCTTTACATACCTATTGCCTTGTCTGAGTTTAGGTTCCTTTTTTTTTTAGGCTTAGCACATTTATTTAGAAATAGGGACATTTCTTTTGGACACCTGGTATATATAAGTGTGTGTGTGTGTGTGTGTGTGTGGTGTGTCCTACAACTCATGAATTAATTCATATTTCAAATTATATATTAATTATATATTCATCATTCGTAGAATTTCCATTTCTGTAGGAATTGCAAATAAAGGTATGAAGGTACTGTTAATTGCTGGGAACATACAAACAATTAAAATTATTATATTATTATTATTATTATTATTATTATTATTATTATTATTAATGATGCAAAAAATCTATATATATATATATATATATATAAAGAATACATTAAGAAAATAGCAGGAATTTGGGGGGGGGGGGGTGCGCGCACGAGAGAGAGAGAGAGATTTAAAAGTAGCGTTGGAATATATTATATATTGTGTTTTTAAAAGATTGGAATGCGTATATGCAGTAATTTTAATTTATCAGACAAATTAGTGGATAAATGTGCCTCCAAATCGGTGGAAGAAAGAATTTACATAAACTATTTCACAACATATACTGTAATTTCCCATTGAACTGTAATATTCCCGTTTCTGTGATAAGTCTCATTTTCAATTTTGGCAATGGCAAGTCCACTAAAATGCAAATTATTTAATTTGAAACGCATCTAATTAAACAGGTGACGACAAATGCATCGCAACCCGCCATGTTAGTTAATATTATTCCTTGTAAACTTGTTTGGAATGAAATAAATTCTAATTTATACATATTGCATTTTTCATCAACATGATTGAAAAAGTTTTCACCTTTAAAAAACAAAGGTAAAAATTTTCTTTAAATTTTAATAATTTAAATTTTTTTTATTGATCTTCAAATTTTAATAATTAAAATTTTTTATAGATCTTTAAAATTTAATAATTTACTTTTTTTATAGATCTTTAAATTTTAATAATTAATTTTTTATTGATCTTTAAAATTTAATAATTAAAATTTTTTATAGATCTTTAAATTTTAATAATTACATTTTTTATAGAACTTTAAATTTAAACGTATTTAAATTTAAATATATTTTTAAATTTTAATAGATAGCTAAATTTTAATAGATCTTTAAATTTTAATAGATAGCTGAATTTGTTTAGATATATAAATTATTAAGAAATTTTTAATAAACTTTTAATTAGATAAGACTTTAAATTCTAATGGGTCTTAAATTTTAATGGACTTTTAAAATTTAATAGGTATTTAAAATTTAAAGTTCTATAAATTTAATAGCTCTTTAAATTTTAAAAAGTCTTTAAAGTTAATAGATCTTTGAATTTTAATAGATATTTAGTAAACCTTTAAATTTTAATAACTTTAAAATTTCATCCTAATGAGCCTTTAAATTTTAATAAGTCTTTAAATATTAATGTCTTTAAATATTTTAGATCTTTCAACTTTAAATTTTTTAAAATTTTTATCGGTCTTTGATTTTTAATGTACACACAATTCTTCAAATATTTTTATGAGGTAGTATGTGCGCAATAGTGAGGTATCTGTAATGATGTAGTGTCATGCATTTTCAGTTAAAGGTTTGCTGTATTATGCCGTATGTGAAGGGTGATTATTAGAGTTGTACCGAATAGTCGGTAATCGACACAGTTGGCCTATTCAGCCGACTATTCGTAGTCGGCTATTATTGGCCGACTAGTCGGCTTAGTTGCTAAATAATTTATTATTATTATTATTATTATTATTATTATTATTTGTAGTAGTAGTAGTAGTAGTATAAGTGCAAAACATAATTTAACTTTCCTTTTGAAATAATTTACACACAAATAATATTCTATTATGGTGAAATGAGTGATGTCGCCATTGAGGCATGCATTAAATTTATATGAAACATATAGCAAGAGCCGTAAATTGCATATGCATTACAGATATATTTAAATGGAAATTAATAAGTGTGTAGCAGCCATGAAATTAAAATACTTTTGTCCGCAAACCTATGTAAGAACGAATTTTTATAGTCGGCTGACTTTTGAAAGTCGACTAGTCGGTAGTTGGCAGTCGGCCATAATTCGCAGTCGGTACGTGTCTAGTGATTATATACAAGAAGAAACTGTAATCCAGACGAAAGCGAACAAATTAGCCGTAATTAACTAAAATAATGTACATTACTAATTAATGAAAGGGATTAATTAACGCCATTAATTAAAAATTAAAAGTCCGTTTCGTGTTTTGAATGAAAATGGCGACTATTTTATTTATATTTCAAATTTCAACTGAAAAGGAGTAACCTAACCGCAGTAGATATAGTTTAATCTAAGATAACCTAACCGGCTACAGTCTAAGCTAGCTTAACATAACTTAACATAACTTAACATAACTTAACAGAGCTTAACATAATGTAAGTAACTTACATTAGTTTAACAACTTAAGATGAACAGATCGACTTGCATAAATTGAACCTTTCCACCTGATGCAGGTTCGAAACTTTTTGGTGTCGACGTTATAAAGTTGACTCTATGTAACTCCACTTCGTTGCTGTGCCTTTCCAATGAATATATATATATATATATATACAAAGGTGGGCAGGACCGAGTTCCAAAAGGACCGAACTCCAGGAACTCGGTCCTTTTTAAGGACCGTGAGTGGGAAAGTCGGTCCTTTTCTCAGTGAGGACCGATGAGGAGCGACGGTCCATTTTTAAGCAATTCCGGACGGTCCGGTCCGGACGGTCTTTTTTAGTGATTTTAGTGTGTTTAGTGATTATTTAAAGTTCTAAAGAAGATGGATCGTTTCCTCCAGAAGACTCAGAAAGAGACTGAGACTGAACTGAAACTTGTTTCAACACCTGGAGGAGACGAAGAATCTACTGATGTTAGTGCTTCAACTTCAAGTCAAGCAACTGGAGCTCCTAGCGGAAGAACTGAACCCGACAATCCCTGGCCGTACCTGGACAAATACTTTGAATACCTGGGCCCCAAGGGTGAGCAGAACCTGGAGTACAAGTGCTTGCTGTGCCTGCCGAACAAGAACATCCTCTCGACAAGCAACAAGAGCCAAAACAACCTCAATTATATATAAGAACCGAGGACCGAGTCGTTCCTAGGTCCTATCTTCAGAAAGGACCCTGACCGGGACCGTCGGTCCAGTTTGAGGCAAGGACCGGGACCGGGACCGTCGGTCCTTTTTGAGGCCCGGGTGCCCACCTTTATATATATATATATATATATATATATATATATATATATATATATATATATATATATATATTACCTGTGTGATGCGTGTCAGAGGTGAATTCTTTCGGGCTATTAAGTATGATTTGAGCCAATTTGCCGGAACACCTCTTAAGTTGTTATAACAAAATAATTTAACAAAAAGCATATCACGCAAGACTATATCGGATCTAAACCCATTTGGTCGACAGCATATTTTATTGACAGTAACTTAACCTAACGTAATTAAGGCCAATTTAACCTATGCTAACCTATGGGAATATAGTGCGTGGGTTGTTCGTACCTTCTATGGAAATCGTGTTTTGATAATAATAATAATAATAATGCGCCTCGTGGTGTAGTGGTTAGCGTCGCTGCCTACGAATCCATCGGCCCCGGAATCCAGACCCGGTGACGGCAGGCGGCGCGCATCAAATCCCAGCTGTTCATTCATCCTTCCATACAATAAAGAAATTGATTAGTAGATAAATGGTAACCCTGGGTAACCTAGTAGTTAAGACGCTGCGCTGCTAGTGGGGCGTGGTTCGGATTCCACATTAAACTGTAGGTGTAACGTGGAGTGAAAAGCTTGACCAACGTCAGAATGAACAATTCGGGCGGAAGCTGAAACCAAGGTAAAACCAAAGTAATAATAATATTAAATCTTTATTGGTAAAAATAAGGATTGCAATTCACAATATTATAATAATTTATCAATATAACATATTTATTTACTTTTATCTGTGTAGTTTGGCCCTCAAGCTTTAGACTTTACTGGGCTCTCAGATTAATTATAAGATAAAAGCACCTTACAGTATATACACAGTAGGTAGTTACGATTTGGTAGTGTAAATATTATGATTTTTTCACTATACAAAACAAACTTCATAGTTATGGTTATAATAAAATATATAAATATGATTAATTATGATTAATTAATATACAAATATGTTTAATTATGATTAATTAATATACAAATATGATTAACTAATATAAAAATATGATTAATTAACACACAAATATGATTACTTATGATTGCGTAATATACGTATATGATTAATTAATATACAAATATGATTAATTATTATATAAATATGATTACTTATGATTAATGAATATATAAATACGATTAATTATATATTAATTTATATAAATATGATTAATTAATATACAAATATGATTAATTAATAAACAAATATTATTCATCATGATTAATTAATATAAAATATGATTAATTATAATTAATAAATATACAAATATGATCAATTATGATTAATTAATATATAAATGTTATTAATTATGATTACCACATACTCAACGAGAACATAATTTCTTGGTTTTAAAATACGTAGTGAAATATTTTTTTATTAATAAAAAAATAATAATAAATAAATAAAGCAAAAAATCACACGTGACGTACACTGTTGGAAAATTCTTAAATTTGGGGTGCGCTGACCAGTTGGAGGGTTACTCTAGATCACTGCTCTCTTATCTTGGTAATTCCAGTACGTAGGATGGAAATATAAATAATTAATTTTAAAAAGTCAGTCTCTCATCACGGTAGCTTTTCGCATTCATGGATGAAATGATGAGGCGATGAAATGATGACTTCTTGGCTATAATAAATAAATAAAAGAAATCAGTAAAGTAAAATGCAATGTGTGGATTAAGTTAAGTAGTTTCGTGTTTGGTGCTATCCTTTATTTTCTATTGTCACTAATGCGTGATTGCGTACACGAGATAAGTTACGCATGGTGTGAATGAACTCTGAAGCTATACGTGTCATTATACCTTTTCTTTCCTATAAAGCTTCTTTCATCACTCTTTTCTGTAAACATGACATGAGAATTCTTAGTTCTCTTTATTTTCATTTTGTTGTCTTTTTTCTCCTCTCTTTTCCAACTTATTTCTTGAGCTAACTTAGAGTGGACATTACAATCTTTGTCAACCTGTAACTTCTGCTAACCTAACCTAACATAACTTCAACTAATTCAAGTTGACATATCGATTAAATGTCACATCTAGAGAATAACCTTAATAAGCTGATTGTGTAGAAAGCTTCAGACAGGTCAATTAATAAGAAGAGACACTTTATATTTTAATAGTTAATGGGTTTTTGAATTTTTGTAGGTTTTTAACTTTTATAAAGCTTTAAATTTAATATATATATATATATATATATATATATATTATATATATATATATATATATATTATATAATATATATATTAACTGCAAACAATACACACTATAATTAATGTAAAGAACGACGCTTGTTTTTCATTTGCTCGTTCTCTCTCCTCATCTTGTGCGGACGCTCTTCTACATAAGCGTCGTTCTTTACATACATATATACAGGGTGTCCGAGAATTATCTGTACAATTTTTGGCTGTTATTAAAAGTCAACCATGAAGTGTAGAAATTCGAGTGTTGTCCCATTTTACAGAGAATCTCATTAAGTTTTTTCTATACCAAGTTTTGACAAGTTTTTTTAGAAATTCCAGTGTGTCCGAACATTATCTGTACAATTTCATCTTTTAATAAAATTCTTGATAACACGTAAAATTCCTAAACAAGATTATTTAGAATCTGTATTTTCAAAAGTTTCTTTTATTAAAGTAACGTTGTTACAAACATTCGATATGTGCACCATCAGTGATTCGCAAAACATCCAATCGATACTCCAAATGTTGCCATGTACGCTGCAGCATATCCACATCAATTCGCTCAATAGCAGCTGTGATTCTTGCTTTTAAATCATCAATGTCTGTCACCCGCGTACAAAAAAGAAAAAACTTGTCAAAACTTGTTATCAGAAAAAACTTAATGAGTTTCTCTGTAAAATGGGACAACACTGGAATTTCTACACTTCATGGTTGACTTTTAATAACAGCCAAAATTGTACAGATAATTCTCGGACACCCTGTATATATATACGTTTTTTGTTTTTAAATACGTTTTTATTTGTTTAATGTTGGTTAAGCGTAATTCTATTTAAAACATTAATTTGAAAGTGGTTAAACAATGTGAAAACCCCTCTTTTGACATATCTTACGATCATATTAACTCTTATTTTTGTTGAATATATAAGGGTTTTTTTTTCACTTACCCTTTTTCTCTTGGGTAACAATGACTCTTTTGTCTCAAACCTGCTTCTCTTTCCTCCTCCTCGGTTTTTTGGGCCATGTTTTTCAACAATTTCTAGCGTCTTCTCCTCAGAGATTACTGTATTAGCATCTTTTCCGTTGTTTATACTTAAAGATAGTTCTTAAGTGTATTGCTCCCATGCTGGATGTAATAATTTCCCAATTTATAGCCTTGGAAAGAAATTAAAATTTTCGAATTTGTCTCTACAGCGTTTTTTTCCTTCCTCGTTGTTTTTATGTCGGTTATTTCAATAATGTTGTGATCTGATATTACAGTTGGGGATATTTCTCTGTTATCAATTTGGTTGCTGTTGTCTGTGAATACCAAATCTAGGCAGTTGGTTGTTTTTCTTGTATTTTCTGTTATTTCTTGTGTTAACAAATTCATTAGCTAGAGCTAGCAGCATTTTTGTCTACTCCTAGGCTCCCAGTGTGTCCCTCTTTGTCTTGGTTTAGAAACGTATTTCTTCCTATCTTTTTATGATTCATAAATGGGGGTTGGGAAGTTTAGAACTTTCATCAAGTTCCTGACCTCTGTAACGGTATCTGAGAATTTTGTAGTTGGGATATTCCGAAGTCTTTATATTATAACATGTTCAATTTTTCAGCTTCTGCTGCTACTAATAAACTTTTTCTCGTTTGAGTGTGAATCAGTCACGTGAATTTTATAACATGTTTAATTTTTCAGCTTTTACTGCTACTAATAAACTTTTTCTCGTTTGAGTGTGAATCTGTCACGTGGTTTGTTTTAACGATCATTTTCCTGTTTTGTTTAAATCTTTTCTCAGATAACTATTTTGAGTGAATTCACAGTACATTTTAACATGTGGTACTTTTATTTGGGTAAACTATATTACACTTACTTACACTCAATAAATTTCACTTAATAACTTATATCCACACCTTCACTGATACTTTATTCACTCTCGGATGTAGGTAGAATAAATCTCCGAGATGTTATTCTCTTGTCATTTTGATATTAATACAGAGAGGGAGAAAGAAAGTGTCCATTCCCACGGGGTATAAAACACACACCACACACGCACACTGTGTATATATATATATATATATATATATATATATATATATATATATATATATATATAAACGTTCCGCACAAGATGAGGAGGGAGAACGAACAAATGAAAAATGAGGTAACCACCCGGGAATCGAGCCCGGGATCTTCCAATTGCCGGTCAGATGTGCTATCCACTACACCATGGGCCTCGATTAATCAGAAGTCGTAATTCTCCTACATACGAGCGGAACGTTCTTCTACACAAGCGTCGTTCTTTACATTAATTATACTGTGTTTGCAGTTAAAATGTATATGTGTGCGGCATGCGAAGGTGCCCCCTCAGGGCATTGGTTTCTGCTCGTATGTAGGAGAATTACGACTTCTGATTAATTGAGGCCCATGGTGTAGTGGATAGCATATCTGACCGGCAATCGGAAGATCCCGGGTTCGATTCCCGGGTGGTTACCTCATTTTTCATTTGTTCGTTCTCCCTCCTTATCTTGTGCAGAACGTTCTTCTACACAAGCGTCGTTCTTTACATTAATTATACTGTGTGTTGTTTGCAGTTAAAATGTATACATATATATATGGTGCCCCCCCCCTCCAGAAAAGAACAAGCAGCATCAACTTTGGGGTAACTGCTGTTCTTGCTACAGTTTATGAAAATTTACAAATATTTCATAACCCCCTTTCTATAACAACTTAATGTTTCATACCAAATTTTAAAAGGATATAAAAAATAATTTTTAAATAACAAAAATTTATTTCTGATTAACTGAAAAAGTGCCTGCTTAAACTATCTCCCTTCACCATCAAATGTCACACTGAAATCTTAAAAAACTTAAAGCGCATACAACATAATAAATCTAAACAAGGCATAGCTTCTCAAGTGCAGAGAGGTTCAAAATAACCCCCTTGCTGCGCTACACAGGATTTGAGCCTTGGGCGCCATTGATCGTGCCCAAGCCTCCTCATTTGCATTTCGCAGAGTCTGGAGATCTCGAATGCGATGTTCACCTTTGTACACCATCTGTTGCATTGCTCCCCATATGAACTAATTCAACAGATTTAAATCTTGACTATTTGGTGACCACTCATTCTTTCCATTGAAATCTGGGACATTAGTTTTTAAGAAAGCAGTAGTGGTTCTTGCCTTATGGTTCGTTGCCCCCATCTGGTTTGATGGTAAATGTATCGTCGGATTTTATTCGGATTATCTCTAGATGTTGCTTCAGAACTGTTTGGTAATACAGTATTCTGCATTGATTTTGGTTTCTTGCTTCACAAACACAAGTGGTTTTCCTAGCTTTGAAACAAACGCTGAAACCATGATTTTAGGGGAAGATGTTGGCCGCGCTTTTAAGATCTGGTCTAGTGACACATTTTTCTTTTTTCTTCTCTGGAATACACGCGATTATTCTGAGTATTCACTGGTGTAGAAACAGTAGAGGTTTTCCCATCACTAACCCAATCCATCTGAGTTTGTGAACAGGGAATCTTTCCAATAATTACACAGGCTAGCCGACGTCCTTTATTGAGATCTGACACTGTATGAACCTCCATTCTTTTGAAACGTTCATTCCCAAATTATACTTGACTATTCTTTGAACAGTACTTCTTGATATCACCGTTTCTCGCTCAATTTGTCTTGGAGACAAATGAGTGCCAGGTTCAACTTGACTGCATTTTAAATTCTCAATAACTTCTTTATTCTTCTCGGTTCGAACACTACGGGGACGGCCGCTTCCTTCTTTCCTCTCTGTGCCACCAGTTTCATCAACATTTCTAATAACTTTTTGAAGATCATCTTTTGTCCACCCCTTATTTGGAAAGTCATGTAACATTCTTGTAGCATCAAAACTTTTTTAAATTCGTAAGCTTTTAATAAAAATTAAATCTTCGTTGTTTATTTTGGACATTTTCACCTGTTTCTACTCACTAATGATTTTCAGTCAGTACCCTGCAAATAAGAAAGAAAAATTTACAGGCAAGTTTTTCATTGAAATAGCCCCACTAAAGAATATCGCCACCACCATGTTTGACCGTCAGTATAGTGTTTCCTTCAAGTGCTTTACCAGACTCCCTCCAGACATACCGTTGATCAGTGTGGTCAAATAGCTCAGTCTTTGTCTTATCAGTCCACGGTATCGTCTTCCAGTAGTCAATACTGTGATTTTGGTGGTTCTTGGCATACTTGGCATACGAGCATCCTTGTGAGTTTTTTTAAGCAGTGGTTTTCTCCTTGCAATTCGTCTAAAGAGCTCTTTCTTACTCAATGTCGTGCGTACAGTGGAGGGATAAACATCGATTCCAATTTGGCTCAAAAAATGCTTTAGGTCTGTAGAATTCAATCTAGGATTAGTAGTAGCCCCCTTGATGATTTAACGAACAGCACAGTTGGGAGTCTTTCGTGATCGTCCGCTACGAGGAAGCAGTTTGGTGATTCTAAAGTGCCTCCACTCACGAATGACGTTTGAAACTGAGGTAAAAGGCAGAACAAGTTATTCACCAATCTCCCTAACAGGCTTTCCATCACTATGCTTATCAATAATTCTATCTTCAAGATCCTGAGGCAGCTATTTGCGTTTGTCCATGGTGGAATTACGATTGAACAGTATTCAGCATTCACGTTTTATACTCTGATCAACTTCCATGAAGTTGAAGTTGCTTCTAGTGTAAAATTTTCTAGAATGTTCCGCTGCTTGACCACTCTGCAATGGATTCTGATGCTGTACTTAAACTTGTGCTCAAGAGAATATGTAAATATTGACAGACAACAAAAGATATTGTTGACAGTAACAAAAACTAGCTCAGTACCTATAACTTAGTTTGCGATATTTCATATTCATTAAATGAATAACAAACACAGCTAAATTTCATATATACTCGTGTATATATATATATATATATATATATATATATATATATTAAAAGTTATGTAGATGAGTTACCACGTTGCACCATTCCTGTTGCCATTCAAGGTCGTAAAGTGAGAATGTTCGAAGTGGGAATAGCCAATTTAATCTAACCTAACCAAACTTAAATTAAACCACGACGGGAGTGTACGAGATATCCAAGGACGAGGATGCAAATGGCATCGAGTGGAAAGAAACCTTCATGTATGAACTTGATATGTATGCGCACTGTTGTGAAATGAAGACTTTAATCGATGTATATCTTCAAGCGTGTGTATATATATATATATATATATATATATATATATATATATATATATATATATATATCCGGATACAAAAGTCGTATCCGCGTCAGAAATAAGCAAATACAGAATATGAAGCATGACGACATTAACATCCTTTATTGAGTTCTGACACTGCAAATATATTGCGTCATAGCAATCGTGGAAATTTGTGCATAACCATACCCATTATACCCAGTCGACATTTTAGATACGTCCGAGCTTGAAATGTTCTTTCAGAACCAAAGAAATGGTACATACGAAACTACTGTTTAGGTTATAGGGTATACTGTATTACATAGGGAGCTCGGAGGTAGACAAAACGTAATTAAATCGAACCGGAATTAATCAACTCAAACAAAACGTAATTAAATCCAATCTTCAATCGTTTAACGGGAATAATATCGAATCTGAGTTAATTCCGAATCGATCCAATTCAAGTACGTCATTATGATATAAGAATTCTATTTTATGTTCGCCTAAAATACCCTCCCCATCTCCCGGACCTTACATCTTTACCTTCCGAAGTCTATGCTTATTTAGGGGTTGTACTAGAAACAAATCACAAAATTAATGTTTGTATAATACCATTATTGCTTTCATTATTGTTATATAAATTTAATTAATGTGATCTACTCATGCGCATTACCACTATAATATATATGTGTGACCTTGAAATGATTTTGTTTACCTCTTCCTAAAGTGTAGGTTCTAAAAAATTGTGTGTACATAACTGTAATAATATAGATGGTATTACTCCAGATTTTATGTACCCAGAGAATAAACGGTATCTTTTCCAAATTGCAAATGCTTTACGATATTCCAAATGACGGCAAACACGTGTTTCACGCCATCGGTGAATGATCTTAAGAATGTAAAACGACATTGTACCGTATATATTACATTGTATAGAGTGCATAATAAAGCAGAATGTTGGTTAGAAATGCAAATATTCTGACAAGTGAGTCCTTTGCTGAAATTTCTCCTTGTAGTATACTGCAAGACAAATTACGTAATGTTCACTAAATTATTCACATGATACAGAGGTAATGACGTAAAAGATGAATGTATACTAATTCTTATGTATGACAGTATCTAATCTAACAGTTTGATGTTGTTTTAATAACAGTAGCGCGAAGTGAAGAAAATTTGAAAACTGTAATAACGGTGTACCAACGTTTTCCAAGAAAGGCGCTGTGCGCGTGAATCAGGAATCAGTTAACCTTCCGTTCATCGTATTATAAAAGGAAGTGAAGTGGAAACTATACATACGTAGGCTTTTGCACGATCTTAACAAGGGTGATCATGATAAAAGAGTTCTGTGAGTGGTTCACTGATATGAGTAATGAATATTGTGAATTCGAGGATGGAATAATTTGGTCTTATGAAGGTACTTGCAAATTGAAGGAGCAAATAAATTGCCACAACTGCTTGTTTTGGGCAGTGCAAAAGCAACAAAAATCATGTTAGTCAGCCAGGTCTTACAGTGTGTGTTGGTTTTCTTCTCGGCATTGCTGGACCATTCTTTTTGAATGCTACTGTAATAGGTCAAAATTATCTGGAAATGCTACATAATGGTGCCGTTCTCGCAATACGACATCTGCATACAGGGCCGTATCCAGGGAGATTATTGGGTATCTGTAACCCTTTCCCCATGGTTGTCCCAGAAAAAAATTATATATAGATTATATGACGCGTTCGGTGGAGAAGGGGCGAACGCCACAAAATTCGAAAAATGAGTTTTTTGTCGTATAATTATCCTTTAAAACCTTTGCTTTACCTATGCAAAAAATTAGATGTTAGTCTGCACTCTTTCACGGTAAAATTTAGGTTTTAATGTATCTCAGAGAAATTCACTCCGCATCATTGCTTCACACTGAACACATCTATCTACTTTCTGGTCACTCGACAATGCCCTGTGATGCTCAATTTGGCCAAATTGAACAAAATATAAAAAATAATTACAGCAATATTATTTACACCAAAAAGATTATGTTACGGCCATAACTACAGCCGTTTCGCAGCGCTTCCTAGTTGTAGAAATGAAACAGGCTGATTTTCTCGATTTTGACGTCCTAAAAACGTGCATTGTCATTAGGAAATCAACAACTACTAAATTTACAGATGCAAGAAAGTTAATATTTGACTTTCAACACAAAGAAGGCTACGTAATATCTACTGCATACCGCACAACCCCAGATAATAGCCATCCCGTCAGACTGCAGAAAGGGAAAAAATCCTACAGTGTCAGTTTATTCAATCTAGCCCAGCAGACACTGCAACCAAAGTATTCCCAATTGCTGCCAATAACTAAGGAAACAATAAAAGATCTCAAAGAATTATCAGACCTAATGCCTGCAACTGCAGTGAACTATTATACAAGATTGTTAAAAGAACTGGAAGAAACCGAAACAGTTGAAGCAGGTAATACAACATTCGACGAAGAGGACCAAATAATGGATTACACCAGTTAACATCAGAAGCTATCAATAAATAATATTGTAAAATTCTTGGCGTTTTATTATATCGACATATTACACAACAATATTTTACTCAAATATGTGTTCAAATTCATACAACATTTCAATAAACCGGAAAAATACAAAGGTTTAAAGTTTACAAACTTTAACTGCATTTTGTGGCATAATTCGAAAATGTTGCGTTCGCCCCTTCTCCACCGAACGCGTCATATATCTGATTTCTAAACTGTAAACCTTGTGACCAGGTTGGGCCTTTGATTATATCATTAAAACAGTACACTAGCCTCAGCATCATGAATTGGCATCTGCTCAGTGCATCTGACTTTACACTGCATGGTCAATTTTGGTCATGTACTGTCATATCAGTCTTATAGTGACAGAAAAGGCTCCTCCTGTCCTGAACTTAATACAGAATGAGCAGTAGTCAGGAGTCAGTCATCCAACACGTTGATCATGGTCATTCGTCTTGGGTGGCGTCTTGCAAACATGATGATAATGGTCTCCACATCAATGGCGATGTCACGGTGGATGTGCATTAGAGCCAACCCAGTGAGTCGTTCCGTGACCACGCTGCAGCGAAGATAAGTCTTCAGGCGCTTCAGTCCACTGAATGCTCGCTCTACAGTGCATCTGGTGACTGGTAGGCTGTAAACGATGCGGAGCAGCATCTTAATGTTGGGATACATGGCAGTATGGGGTAAGTTGTCTGTGATGGTCTGGGAAAGATTATCTTTTCTGTGCTGCCGTCACTTCTGTTGCCAACAGTCAAGCTCAGCGTCAACCGTCATGGGAGATGGGAGGTCGGCGCATTTTGTCCAACACTGTAATCCCCCCCCTTTCTCATGCTCTGGATACGGCCCTGGTATGGGGACCATGAAGTTTACTTTCAGCAAGATGGCGCACCGCCACATTACCAAAGAGCTGTTCGAGCTTCTCTTGATACAGTTTCCTGGATTGTGGATAGGTTGCCGTGGAACCGCAACTGAATGTCCTCCAAGGTCACTTGATCTTACACCTCTCGACTTCTATTTGTGGGTTACCTGAAGGACAAAGTGTATGTTACTAATCCTCAAAATATGCAACACATACAGGAAGCAGATGTTCGGGAAGTACGCAAAATCTCAACTAATATGAACATTGAACACTACTGTGTGCAGATCTGTTTCGGGACATTGCGCACATGTTTTGTGTAAATAGTTAACATTTTGAACATCTAATATGAACTTACTATTAACTGTTGTTTTTACATGCTTACTTATGTACATAGTAAAGTATTTGTTTATCAAGTGCAATTAGTATCCGAAATAACTAATTTCAAAATGTGTCTACATTTTTTCAATCACCTTTTATATATATATATATATATATATATATATATATATATATATATATATATATATATATATATATATATATGAGAGAGAGAGGGGGGGGGGGGGTAGAAATTACCTACCCAAATCACTATCATAGCTTTGCAACATAAGAAATAAATGTAATTTTAACAAATAAAATAAAATAATTTTTAAAATCAGTTTTGGTCCAAATTCTTTCTTAAAATTTTTCCACTAAACTAAATGCAGAAAAGAAAGTCAAAAAGTGCCTCTAGATTTCCGATCTAATCGGTTGGTTGTACTTCCTTCAGCTAATCCTCGGTTTCTGTTCGTGTTCCATTTCAGATAATTTTTTTCCGAGTGTGTGTGTGTGTGTGTGTGTGTGTGTGTGTGTGTGTGTGTGTGTGTGTGTGTGTGTTCAAGATAATTGTGGGCTTGAAGGAAAGCGATTCTTGGAGAAATAGTGAGTCTTATAAAGTTCTAGTTGCTGTCCGAATTTAAGTTTGAAAATAGAATTGACGAAATGAAGAAATGTTTGTAATCATCATGGTGCCATTAGGTGCCAAAGTTATGAATCTACAGGGTGTCCCATAAGTCCGGCATCATAGGAGAAATTAATATTTTTCTATTTCTACAAACCATAATTTATGCTCGGGATGCCAATTTCCCGTCCACCATTCTGTTCAGTGACGAGGCTGTTTTTTATGGAAATGGTGAGGTAAATCGACAGAACACCCGCTACTGGTCTCAAAACAACCCTCACTGGTATACCTCTTCAAAGGAACAAGGTGCATCTCGGGTGATGGTATGGTGTTGCATTTGGAAGGATTGCATCATAGGTCCCCTCTTTTTCGATGAACATGTCACTGAAGGCACCTACCTACGTATGCTCAAGGAAGAAGCATTTCCAAGTGTCTTGAACGAAGAAGGAAATTTCCCAACATGGTTCCAGTAAGACGGCGCTCCTGCACATTACAGCACCCAAGTAAGGGAATACCTGTACCAACAATTCCCTGGTCATTGGATAGGACGTCGAGGGCCTGTGGAATGGCCAGCTAGAACCCCGGATCTCATGCCACTAGATTTTTATCTCTGGGGCCACTTGAAAGCGCTGATATACGCAGAGAAAATTAGGAGTGTTGAACATTTGCGGCAGCGCATTATTGGGGCATGTAACACCATTACTCCTGACATCATTCACCGTGTACTTGCTGACTGGGTATCACGTCTGAGTTTGTGTATTGAAAACAATGGTGGACATATTGAGCACGTTCTGTAAATAAAAGCTTTTGTTTTGCCTTTTTTTATTATTTTTCCTATGATGCCGGACTTATGGGACACCCTGTACTTTGATTCTTCGTAACAATTGGGAAACAAACTTAGGAAAATGCGTGGGAACTTTAGTAATTCTTAATGACAAAAGGAAATCAATACAAAAACCAAGTTGGACTATACTGTACATGAAGGCAAAAATGTATAAAACCTGCGAAGCAAGATAGGGGCTCCATAAAGGCAAAGGGGTTGTTTTAGAGGTTATGGTCACTCGAGATATTGTAAATATGAACAATACCATTCCATCTTAATCACCATGCCATACCAGATAGTCAACGCCTTAGTGGATCAAAACTTCATTTTCCAACAAGATAATGGTCAAAACACAAGTCCAACCTTTGCATCAAATATCTCAAACATAAAGAACCAAATATGCTGACCATTATGAAATGGCTTCCACAGTCACGTGACCTGAATGCAATTGAAGATTTGTAAACAAACCCCTAACAAATGAGGATTTACAAACAACTCCGTAACAACCCACCCTAATGATTTTTAGGAAGTGATACAAAATAGCTAGAACAACATCATCCTAGATACCATCAATAAATAGAATGAATCAGTGCCAGGAGGAATGGCTGCTGTACTGGCTGCAAAGAGGAGAGGGAAGTAAAAAAAAAAAAGAAAAGAGATAGCAGCCTGGAAACTCATTTCCCCATTGCGTGTCTTTGAGAGTGTCCCATGAGTCACCTGAGCCCGAGCATTTACAGGGTGAGTGGCCGGCCCAACCCAACCCAGGAGCCAGCAGCTGGGAGCGAACCAAGAGCATCACCACCCAAAGTCCGACATCGAGGCCACTAAGCTACCGGGAGAGAGGGAGATCTACAGAAAACTAAATTATAGCATTCACCTATAATCGTTATATATATATATATATATACACACACACACACACACACACGTATATATACACACACACACACACACACACACACGTATATATACACACACACACACACACACACACACACATACGAGTGTGTATATATATATACACACACAACAGTTTATCACGGAATCTTTGAAAAATATTAAGAGACCTTTCAGCATTCAGGAAAGATTAATTTATTTAACTTAATTTACTTAACATAATATACTTGGCTTTATACCGGTGTACACACACACACACACACACACACACACACACACACACACACACATATATATATATATATATATATATATATATATATATATATATATATATATTATATTATTTTTATATTTATATTTATATTAAATTTTAGGATACCGATTTTTTGACAAAGTTGAAATTTGTTACAAAGATCGTGATTGGCCGAAATTGCTCACGGTTTTAAGAAAAAAGGAGAATAGCGAATATACAAAAAACAAAGCGTTACTAAAGACGGTAAACAAAAGGATTAATCTACGCAGCATATGAAATTTCAACACGTCCTTCATCTTTATTTAGACTGTTTTTTAACGTTTCAAAATCGACGAAAACATCTTCAAGTTGTTGAGAAGTTATGGCGTTTACTTCATACTTAATAACCCTTTAAGGTCGGAATTCTTTGTAGGGTTGTGAATGCGTGTATTTGAAACGTTACCAATTTGTAGCAGTCGTCCTTAAAGGGTTAATTCTCTCTCTGAGGAACTTCTAAATCTTTAGGTTTGGATGTACGGACGCTATTGTTCTCTTCCCAAAGTTAGAAATCTAGAGTGGGTAATCGGAGAGCCTATATAATGGGGTCACAGCTCCAATTAAATCTTTCTGAAAAGGTCTCGTCAAAGAAAGTCCGAACACTTACAGCATAATAAGGGAGGACCCCGTCCAACTGGAGGATCAAATTACGTATAAAATTTCCCTCTGTAGTTAGAACGATGAAAATCTGAACCATTTTCGAATTTGAGGTATCGGTAGAAGATGGGTCATCGAAAAGAAGAAATGAGTCATACATTTTTTCTCGTGTAAGAATACACCAAATATTAACTTTTGGGGATTATCTCGTTCTCATATTCGGCCAGGGCATTTTTTAACCTAGTGAGTGGGTGACATGAATGTTACCCAGTGAAGAAAATTTGTCGCCCAGTAAATTAAATTTTAGGGTACTGGGCGACAAGGAATTTTCAAAATTTGTAAAAATAGAATTGTCTTGGAAGCAGTCTTGGAAGCCATATATACATGCACATATGCTACAATTAGAAGTTTATCCTAAATGTAAATATGAAATTTACATTGAATATTATATATATCATAAATAATACTAGTGTTATTTCAGACCACATGGGGATGGTAGCCTGATTTTTTTTCATTTTTTCAGATTTTATAGAAAAATATAGGTAGTATCACAAGCAGTGGTCGTTTCAATATTTATTTATTTTTTGATGAAAAATTAGTTTATTTTTAGATAATTATGTCATTAGTGAGTATAAAGAATATGTTAAATAATTTCTGCCAAAATGTTACAAAATGCTGTTTGGAAAAGCTAAAATGCGTTGGCTTCCGGAGCTCCGCCCCGGACCCCGCTGGGGGAGCTACCGCTCACCCCAGACCCCCTAGCTTAATAACTCACGCCATTGGCGCTCGCCGATTTACACCCCTATCTGTATCAGAACCGGTTGTTAAGAAATTGGCAGCACACTCCTGCCTTAATCTTCTCCCCCCACACTTCCCGATCTGCCTTTGTTCTCCCTTGGGAAAAGCTTAAAAAATGCTCTGTATTTGGCACTTGTGTTTGTTAACTTTGCCACTAATGTGGAAAGTACAGTAGTTTCGTCTGAGAAACATGTAGAAATGTTGGATCCATTTTTATCAAATCCAGCCGTTCAGAATAAATGTCAGTGTGTCTGATATAATCACTCTCCAAAACTGCTTGAACTAAAGTGATTTTGAAACGGTACGGATAACGCATACCTCGCAGAACATTATGGATAGTAGACCTTGATATCTCCAGTTCATCGGAAAAGCAATATACATATTTTTTGGGACTTCGTTCAAAACATTTACGGATACGTTCAACGTCTTCCAAAAATTCAACATGGCCTTCCCGGTCGCAATAAATCATGAAGTGGACCACTTTTATTAAACTTCGCCACGCTCCCTGTAAATTAAAGTTTTCTCTGAACTGTTCGTATAGATTCATACTTGTCTCTCTGTACAACGCGCTGTGCCTTCTTCTACAGTCGCGATTTTTGTTTGATACCGTTCTAGCATTCAAGTAATTCCTTCGCAGCTGCCATACACTAAAATAAATTTAAAGGATTATTGAACTACTATAAACTAAAATAATTTTGAAGTCTACCCTAAATATCTACCCTTATTTTCAATATTTTTTCATTTACAGGGTGTCGATAAATTATCTTTACAAATTCAGCGCGGGGTTCAATTTCAATTGAATTTGTAAAGGTAATTTATGGGTACCCACTAAATTCAAACCGTAGCATAGGACTTTATGAACACTATATATATGAGGTCCTCCGAGGAAGAACTGGCTAAGTGACAAAAGTAAAAAACGCCAGTAAAACGCCGTTAAAGTTGCACGAAATTTGAAAGTGACGTAACTTTTGAACTTTTGAAAATATTTCGACGAAATATCTGCAAAAGTTCAAAAGTTACGTCACTTTCAAACTGGTACAACTTTAATTGCGTTTTTCTGGCGTTTTTTCTGGCTTAGCCACTTCTTCCTAGGAGAACCTCATATATAGTGGGAAGTGGGACAAAATAAACTTCGATTAGGTTAGATTAAATTAGGTTAGGTAAATTATTTTTTAGATATATGGCTTTTAAAAGTCGGTACCTCACTTATGCTGAGATGCGCATATATATATATATATATATTATATAAAATTTTATATAAATATATATATATATATATATATATATATATATGTGTGTGTGTGTGTGTGTGTGTGTGTTGTGTGTGTGTGTGTGTGTGTTCTGGTGGTGTCCTGCGTCATTAGGGGCAATAAAGTGTATTTATTATATTTAATCCCTATTTAATTATTAGAGCAAAATTCACAGCGATTAATATGACAGCCTCAGGCAACGTTAACACACACACAAACACACACACACACACACACACACACTACACGCGAGGTTAAAGGCCAGGTTGGACGTACCCCCAAATTGATTAAAAAAACAATGCTTGCTCATACTGCAGTGTAGGTCACGTGTCTTTTTTTCTGGTTAACAACTTTCCTTATTTGTGTGACCAGTCATTTATAAAGGGGACAATCAACAGTTGATTTAGAGGTCTTGTGCATGCATGCATGGTCCAGAAGAGAGAGAGAGAGAGAGAGAGAGAGAGAGAGAGAGAGAGAGAGAGAGAGAGAGAGAGAGAGAGAGAGAGAGAGAGAGAGAGAGAGAGAATTGGATGAAATAAGTAACCATTAAAAATTTAAAAGGGAGACGTACAATCATGCACATTCCCCCGGTGTCTCCTTTCTCTCTTACGGGTTACAGACTTCATAAACTTTAATAATGTAACGGTTTTTTGAACGGTTTTTACCACCACCAGATGAGATTGGTTGGTTAGTTATTCCATTTAACGTCTTCCAATCACGAAGTGTTATCGGGACGGTCTTTGACGGAAATAGCCAACCAACCAACCAACCACGAGGGAGCGCCGTAAAAGAAGTTGAAATGAAAAGAATAGCAAAGTTCACACTATTTTCCTATTTCTGTCGTAATTCGTAACCCACGTTTGCTAAGGGTGCTAGAGTGTGTGTGTGAGTGTGATTGGGGGGGGAGGATAAAGGATATAAAGTGGGGGGTTTGTTAATTTTACCCATTGGTTGTCACCCCTCTTATGACCCATCGTGGAAGAAGAATATAAAAATTTGTATAATATAAGAGAGTGAATGATGAAATAAGGTTGAGGCGGTGGCCTGCTCATCTGAAGGTCGTGCATTCGAACCCCGCCTCGGACTTCGGGAGTTCAAATTTTAGCGATGGTGTTTCCATTGGGTCTGTGTTCGATTCCCTAAATTGGGTCAACAAATTTGACATTCACCTTCATTGAAGCCAAAACTTAAGAGGGTCTGTATATATCTATAATATATATATATATATATATATATATTATATATATATATATATATATATATTGTTTGTCATTTGCAAGGAAAATGCAAGATCAAAGCGGCGCCTTTCCTTTTCGTTTCGATTTAACCAATGAGAAGCTGTTGTGGTTTCGTATTGTGATTGACCAGTCACACGCGAAATTCCTGGATATGGCCCTTGAAATTTTTTTTTTTTTTGAAAAAGGGCTTCGGGCTTGACTTTGCATAGAATTGAGGTGATTGTTTTGAGTATTCACTAACTGCTGTGTAAACCTGCTGCACCATGACTCAAATACGTGTGTGTGTGTGTGTGTGTGTGTTTATATAGAAGCATTTACAGTGACTTACATTGATTAAACTCCCCCCCCCCTGTTGTCACTGTCATTCTAAGAATGAGCATGTCTTAAACCTTTCTCTCGTTTACACTGCGGTTGAAGAGTCCTTTGAGAGGCGAACGAATCGCCCAAACTGATAACAAAACTGATGCTCAGAAACGAAATGGAACGGTGGGGAAAATGTGTCTTGGCCGTATATATGTTACAGGGAATCTATGTAACAGGGATTTCATGGAATTCCCAAAATGTTTAGGGGGTTTCATGTAAGGTTAAGTCGTGATATTTTCGTTAGTTTTAACGAAAATATCACGACTTAACTATCAATCGTCAAGGGCGTACAATTGACCTAACCGGGCATTCAATAATTTCCCCCTAGGTTTAACAAAATATCACGACTTAATTTTACAAGAAGTCCCTGAATATTTTAGGGATTTTATGAGAGAGGCCTCAAAGACCTTTCGCTTCACTCAGGGAGGTTCTTGTTATTAAATTATAAATTTTTTAACTATTCTCGCAGTAATAAAAATGTGGATAGAAAAGCATAAGGCTCTCTCCCCTCCCTCTTCTCCCTCCCCGCCTTGACGCTGGAAAAGTATTCAAGGAAATTTTACAGGAAAGAGGAGAAGAATATATAAGCTAGCTCTACAATTACGCCATACACACAGATCGTACACTAGATAACACCGCTGTATAAACTAACCAATACTGTACTTGTGCCGATCGCACATCAACCACATGGTATTGTCACAAAAGCCTCAAACATGCTGAAAGAAGAATTAAGAACAGAAATAAAATTTTCCACATCATGCCCTCACCCTTCACGTGCATTCAGCCAACCAAAAGAGAAAAAATGTGTCGGCGGAAATGCAATTCTACCCTACCTAATCCATGCCATGCATTTTTTAAAGTTTTTTTTTTTACAAAATTACGTGTTTCTATAAGATATTTTTCTACTCTATTCTTAGACATATTAACAAGGCATGCAAGTGTGCGCGCCTGTTTTCTATAATTGGATGTCTATCCTGTGTGTGTCTGCCAACTCTTTGAATGTCGACGAGTTTCAACTTGGGTGTCCCGCCATGAAAGGTGTTTATTAGCAAGTGATATCTTCAGTCGTTCCTGCTTCGCGGTGTTGTGCCACCACGAGAGTAGAGAAAATCTCTCTCCGCCGAGGAATATCAGTGGATGGTCCCTGTATCTATCCTTGTGTACTTGTCCCTTATGGAAAATGAAAGTGTTTCGTGGGTGATCACCCGTTATTGCTACGGCTAATTCAAGAAACACTTAGAGGTGTTTTTGAGGCAAGTGATAAAAAAATGAGTTGCTCGATGGTTGATCATGCTATGTGGGGTACAATCAACCAGAGATGTCTCTCTAAAGTTGGGGGAGAGTTAAATGTAGGAGGAAATGTTTAAATAAACTCCAGCACAGTTGCATTATAATATTATTTTCTTAAGTTATATTATATGCGAGGACAGTCTTAAACCCTGAGTGTATTCAGAACTTTGTCCAGCCTATTTTTAAGCATGTTTACACTTTGGCTTGAAACAATCTCTGAGGGAAGTTCGTTCCAGATACTAACTCTTTTATAAGAGAAGAAATTGGGGCAGATGGAGGTACTATATGTTTTAGGTTCCAATTTAAAACCATTATTTCTTGTCAGATTGGTATTAAATGGGAATAATTTACTGTAGTCTACCCTGTCTATTCCATTGAGCATCTTGAAAACTTGAATAAGCTGACCTCGCAACCTCCTGATCTCTGAAGTAAACAGATTTAAGCGTTTTAATCTTCGGTGGTAGTTTTGCATCCTTATTTGAAGGGATTGTGCCCTTTGTTTGTACCATTTCCAACCTTTCTATATCCTTCCTAAGGGACGGAGACCGAAGCTGCACACAATACTCGAGTTGAGGTCTAACTAGTGCATTATAAAGAGACATTACAATATCCTTGTTTCTAAATTGGAACTCTCTTTTAATATAACCTAATATTTTTAAGGCTCTCCTTTCGACTTTTGCACAGTGTTTTGACGGTTTGAGAACATTACATATAAACTCCTAAGTCTTTCTCTCAATCATTATCAGTCAAGTTCTTCCCCAAAGAGAGAATAATCGATCTTCCGGTTCTTCTATCCTATGTACATTACCTTACATTTGTCAAAGTTGAATGGCATCTGCCAAGTAGCAGACCATTCATCCAACCTAGCGCGATAATTTTGAAGTACTATTTCCTAATTTGGTATCGTCTGCAAATTTAGAAATTGTACTTAGGAGCCCAACGTCTATATCGTTAATATACTGTAGATGATTAAAAGTAAAGGACTCAGAACCCTGTGGAACCCCACTGGTGACGGGGGCCCACTCCAAAGTCACTCCATTTATTACCACTCTTTGCTTTCTATCTCTTAACCAATCTTCAATCCAGTTGGAAACGAGCACAGTAATTCCTCGTCCTCTAACTTCAGTCATTAATCTCACGTGAGGGACTTTGTCAAAGACTTTTTGAAAGTCGAAATACATTATATCTATTGCTCTAGTTGAGTCGTATAAAGTATACGTATCGTGGAAAAATTCTAACAGGTTTGTTAGACAAGATCTATGCCATGTTGAAAATAAAAAAATTAAATTGTCGATTCAAGGTGATACAAGACACGTTCGGTAATAATGGATGCCAACAGCTTGCCGACAATTGACGTTAAACTGATCGGGCAGTAATTAAAAGGATTTTGCGTATCTCCCTCTTAAAGATTGATGTTACATTTGCCAATTTCCAATCGGTTGGAGCTTTCTCTAATTCGAATGATTGTTTGAATATGGTTACTAACTCATCAATAATATTGTGGCTAACCTCTTTTTAATACTCTTGGAAGAAATAAGTCAGATCGGGTGATTTGTATTTATTCATCTTGTCAATTGGTTGCTGTACCTCATCTCTCGTACAAGGCATGGTCTCCGTCGTAATCCGGGGATTTGATATTCCAGTTAAATCTTCTTCCGTGAAGAGAGAGAGAGAGAGAGAGAGATTTTTTAGGAAGGGGAACTCATTTATCTTCCATTAATTTCTCATTTAATTACGCAATCAACATGTAGCAATTTCTGAAATACACTTCCTCATTACAGGATCCTAAAATCTAAATTTAATTAAATTTTACACTTTAACAATGATTCGTTAATGTACAATTCTGCATATTTTAACCGTTACAACTTGTAATTATAATTATATTATTAAAGTAATTATAGAATTTTAATAATTATAAACTAAAAAAAATTATACATATAATTTTCTCAAATGTTTATTTTATGTGAATATAGAAATTATGTTAATGTTATGATTTTTATAACATTTATTTCAATTAAATTATGTAAGTTCATAATTAATTGTTAGAATTATTTTTCTTTCAAGGAAAGAAAGTTCAGAAATTATATAATTTTTATTTTTTTTTTAACTTTAATTCAGAGAGTGTCGAAAGTTATTAAAATTCTTTTAAGATTAATTTCAGTCGAGGAATAATGTATGAAACATATTCTCTTAGCCCCCCATTTGCAGCTTACATGTTTACTTATATCAAAATAGTTTTTAGTGATTATAAAAATATATAAAATTCTTTATTTATTGCAGGTATTAAAATTACTCTAGCTGATAAAGTGATAATATAATGGCTTCTCAATTAATTGGTGATTTGGAGAGGCAACGTGTGATAGATCGCATACGAGCAATAACATTTCGGGAAGCTCGTGATGCTGGAGCTACCTTTATA
Organism: Bathynomus jamesi; assembly: GCA_023014485.1. NCBI lineage: Eukaryota > Metazoa > Arthropoda > Malacostraca > Isopoda > Cirolanidae > Bathynomus > Bathynomus jamesi. Next base: position 75,762 of record JAJOZX010007304.1, on the reverse strand, counting down.
ACACGTTCATGGGTTGCCAAAAAGTTGCGAAGAAGTGAGGACTTCGTCAAAAGAAATTGGAATAAAACTTTGGGTGAATGTGAAATGGATACAACCAAATCTGGGCGCCCAAATTTGCCACTCTCTCAGGAAACAAAGGACATCATTGAAAGCGGTACGCGTAAGCGGAAAAACAGCTGTGCTAAACTTTCTAGAGAGATCGAAGTATTGAGAGGAAAGATCGTTAGTGGTGAGATCATTCGACTGCACCGTCATAAGCAAGGTTTAAAGCCTTGGCATGAACTTCCAAAGCCAAGAAAAACTCAACTTAACATCGATGACAGAATGTGGTTGGCCCATTATCTTGAAGATTGGGATAGGATGATTTCATGCATTTAACTGTCTCCGATGAATTTTTTGTCTACGTAACACGTCGGCCTAACTAACAAAATGATCGAGTGTGGGCCACAACACCAGATGAAGTCGATGACAATGAACATTATCGCGAATTATTAAAAAGTCCTGACTGTGTTTGTGTGTTTGTTTTGTTCACTGCAAAGAAGCTCATGTGGGTGCTGAAGCCAAATGGTCAGAGTTGGGATGGACAGTATTTTCGTGATATTATTCTATCCCAGCATGTCATTCCTTTTCTAAGAAATCCAAACAATGTTATGGATGTCGATCAGGTCACACTTCTGCACGATAAGGCCCCCTGCTTTAAGGCATTAGCCACTCAACAGTTGTTGCGGAACCATGAGATCGATTTCTTTGGAAATGAAGAATGGCCAGGAAATTCTCCTGACCTGAACGTCTGTGAACACATTGGATCAGTTATAAAGGACAAGGTTGAATGTCTCTCGTTTCAAGAACCTGCAGCAAATCGATTTTCGAAGGATACAATGACGCAACACAATGAAACTGTTTTAGCAAATTTGCGTAACGATCAAGATCTATTCACGTCACTTTTGGCAAGCTACCCAAAGCGAATTCAGGCTGTCTTGGAAGCCAATGGCGGGAACACCAAGTTTTAATTGTTTCTCATTAAATGCAGGATTAAATTCTCTTTTGTAAGGTATGTTTAGTTTTACTGTACCTCTAATGGTTTAGGCCATGGGCGGTGGGGGGGGGGGGCTAAGGTTTATTGGAGCCCCGTATAAGATAGTCGTGTGAAGTTTACCGTTCGTTTGGGAAAATTTAACAAAGAAAAAAATTAGTTAAATTTCAACATATAATGTAAAACAAAAAAAAATTGAGGAAAATAAAAAAAAAGTTAAAATGCAAAAGTTTTCGTACATTTACATATAAAATTATTTAATACTTTGTGTCCACCTTTTGCTTGAATGACTTCAGTGATTAGTTTTGGGTATTTTTCTACAAGGTTTTGACATCTCTCAGTAGAAATTTTAGTTCATTCTTCTAAAGAATATTTTTGCAATTCATTCAGATTCGAAGGGTTTCTCTTGCGGACAGCTTTTTTAAATGAAACCATAAATTTTCGATTAAATTGAGATCTGAGCTTTGACTGGGGCCACTCGAGAAGCTTGAAATTCTTTTGTTGAAGCCATTTCAGGGTACTCTTACTCGTATGTTTTGGATCATTATCATGTTGCAGTACCCAAATGAAACCCATTCGGAACTCTCGAATTGAAAGCAATACATTTTCTTCTAAAATTTCCGGGTATTTCTTCGAATTCAAGATTCCATTGATGGCAACAATCTCTCCTGGATCAGAAGCACTAAAACATATCCAAAGAAGCAAACTACCATAACCATGTTTAACCGTAGGAAGGGTGTGTTTTTCCTCGAATGTAGTATTTGATTTTCGCCAAACATACCGTTGCTCGTTGTTCTCAAATAATTCAATTTTGGTCTCGTCTGCCCATTGGACTTACTTCCAGAATGAAAATCCATCATTTTAATGATCCTTGACGTACTTTAAACGAGCTTCTTTGCGCGCTTTTCGTATTAGAGGTTTTCTTCGTGCAATTCTTATTCTTCCATGCAGACCATTCTTTCTCAATGTACGACGTACAGTAGACAGATGGACATCGATCTTAGACAGTTTAATGTTTGGCAAATATCCCCCGCAGTCATTCGTGGATTCGCAGCAGCCATTCTTTCAATTCGTCTAGCTGTACGTTACAACAGCAAGTTCGTCCACACCTTAGTAGAGTTTTGATTGTTCTAAAGACTTATCGTTTCTTCAAAAGAAACCGTCGTAAGTGGAATTTAAAGTTTTTCTCCTATCTTCCAATAACTCTTTCCAGACTCGTATGCAGGAAAGCAGAGCTCTTAAGATCTGTGGACAGCACTTTACCACGACGACCCATTGCTTACAAGTGTCTTGTACAGTCATCCGTTTTCATGAAGATTTACAGAGAAAATTATAGAATTCAACAGTCTCTAATCAATAAGCAGCCAACTACTGATAACATTTTAAATTCTTCAAGCCTAAGGTGGACATTTAAAGTATCCAATAATTTTTTTTTGTAAATAAATGTACGAAAACTTTTGCACTTTAACTTTTGTTGTTATTTTTTCTCAAATTCTTTGATGTTTTACATCATATGTTGGAGTTAAACTAATTTTTTTACTTGTTACATTTTCCAAACAAACGCTAAACTTCACAACCACCCTATGCATGGTATAAAAGATAAGGACGAATATAACTGAAATATTTCTCTGTACGTATACTTATGAGCGCAACCATATATATATATATATATATATATTGGCTATTATATGAAGGAGATTGTAGACACCAATCGACCAGGGAAGTACTCCGTGGGGAAAAGTTAGGCAGGAGACAGGGGTGTGTTGGAACTCCCGTTTCTCCAATCACTGTCCTCTTTAGCTGATCTTTTCTGTATCTCATCTATCCTGTGACTGTGAACAGTCTAACATGCTTTCAAATACACACTTCTCCCTCTATTTTTCACTCCACATCCGTGCATTTTACACACTGCACAATCATTTCGGAATTTATTGAAAAAAATAAATAAAAATAGCATCGTGGACCTCAGAGACCCTGATTTTGGCTCGCTCCTTCTTGTATAAGGGGAGGGGGGCATAAAAAAATTAATAATTATATAAGGGGGGGGGGCATAAAAAATGTATATAATAATTATAAATTAAGATAAACTTTTAATTCTTTTACGTAACACCCAACTAAAATTAAATTACAAATAAGTAATGTGTATAAACTCTCTACGGAAATGGCGGAAAAGCTTATTTATTATTAATTTTAAGTTCGAATTAACGAACACAGAGGGCGTAGTAGTTGGACAAACATTTGACTCTCTGAACCAATATTTTCAAATAGTTGCGATCTTTCTCATGAAATGGATCTTAATGAAAGTAAAAAACTTCAAAATTTTATGCAAGACCAACAATGCGGACCTTATAAAGATTGTCTTTATATTCAGTTAGAAACTTTTTTTTTGTTTTGCAGGAAGGATGGGCCAAGGGCGAATGCCCGTAAAACGCCCGCCCCCCATAGAAGAAAAAGACCCAAAATCAAAGTCCAAAGTTTTCTGAGATGCCTTGACACTACGTTCAAAAGATTAGCGGTCACAGAAAAGGGCAAAGATGGATTCAGGAGGATTGTTGCAGAGTTGACTGGTTGAGTAGATGAAAGATTGAGAATACCGATTAACCCTTGCGTTAGAGAGTTGGACAAAAAAGGAATGAGAATGTGTTGAAAATCTGGTACTGCGTGCTCTCCTTAAAGGAGGAGACATGCAGTTAGAGAGTTCAGAAGAGGAGTGTCCGTTATAATAGCGATAGCAAAGAGAGATAGTGAGGCAACATTGCGGCGACGAAGAGTGAGGGATTGAAGACAATAAGTTAGAGGCGGGAAATTGATGAGACGAAAATCCTTCGATTCCACCTGGTCAAGTAGAGCTGTGGGGGTTGAACACCCCTCCCCACTCCCTTGAATGACTGTAGTAATAGTCGACAATTTAAATATTCTAAGTTGATCAAACAAAATTTGCTATTTGCTTCAGTAAGCAGTTTCTCCAGTTTCATAGAATATAATTATACATAATAAATATTATATATATATATATATATATATATATATATATATATATATATATATATATATATATATATATATACATTTCAACTGCAAAGAACACGCAGTATAATTAACGTAAAGAACGACGCTTGTATAGAAGAACATTCCGCGCAAGATGAGGAGGGAGAACGAACAAATGAAAAAATATATTATTTATTAATTATTTATGTATTTATTTATGTATTATGAGATTAGGTTGGGTGTAAACTAGGGTTGCACCGATTAATCGGTTGACAATCGGTAATCGGCCATATCGGCCATTTGCCGATTAATCGGTCATCGGCTTTTTTTTTCCGATTAATCGGTTTTCATACTCGGTCATCTTTGTTTATTACATTACAGAAATTGCATCCCTGGTTTAAGAATTTCAGTTATCCTAGACATGGAATGAACTTAAATAATATTTTGCTTGTTTTTTATTAAATATTTTCTACCAATTTGCATTGTTTGGAGAATAATAGGCAGAGTATTATTGAATTAATTTACTCCATTATCACTCCATTTATTAAAACAAAAAAATTATTGTACCTTACTGAACAAAAGAATCCATTTAAGCTTTCCTGTTGCAAAACAAAAGTGGCCTTAACCTACTCTCTAACGATAAACAAAATTTGAGATGGAAACATTGCATAGGGTGCATTTGCAAATAATTTTGTTATTTTTATCTACTTTAAAGTATTTCCATGCAAGGCTTGGAGCCATAAGGGCTTTATGTTATTTAAATTTGTAACAAAAATATAAAATTTCTTGGCAACTTTCATTAAAATGCTTAATTTAATCTGTAAAAGAAATTAAAGAATTAGAATATGTAAATAGTTCTAAAAATATTAGATTAATATTAGATGAAAAAATATTAGATATTAGGCCTACGTTTTATATTGTGTGCTCCTATTTGCCAGTATAATAGGTATAAGCGGCGTAATTCAGTAACCATATAGTGCTATACACTTATACAGTATATAAAAAGAATTATCGGCCGATTAATCGGTAATCGGCCGATTATTTTAGGCCGATTAATCGGTAATCGGTAATCGGCTAATTTGCTTATCGGTGCAACCCTAGTGTAAACTTGATTGTTATTAATTAAGTATTTTATTAGTACTATAAAATTGTACGAGTTTATAGTAATTTATTCAAGATTAATTTCTAGCAATGCATAGTAAAGATGAATTAACTTTAAATTAAATTAAAAATTCTAATTCGATAATACTCGTGTTGAATTTCTATAACGGTATTAATAAGGCGATTGACGTAAGCACAGTGAGTTTAGGCAGATAATTCACAGGCCTGCGAATGAGAACTTTGTAAGAGTTGTTTTCTTACTAATAACTGATTTTGATTTTATATAATTCAACTACGCTGATTTCGAATAAGGTGTCCATTTTTTTTTCTATCACGTAAGGATTTTCTGCAAATTGGAAGGGTAAAAACAACAACATAAATAAATATTATTTATTTCAATTTACATTAGGTACCTATTTCGCTTTGTTATACTAATTACAAATGCAAACAACTTTAAAAATAAAGATTATTATTAACGTCTATTACATATTCATCTTTATTTGTCTTGAGTTTTCTTGTGAGATCTATGCCTTTTAGTCTCGAATGTACGCGCTGTTCCTTTTCTTTTATGTAATAATTTTGGAGTAATTGACCTTTTGTGAAAAATTTGTACGTGATGGCGAAAAATTAATATTATTTTCGGAATCAGCGTGCAAAAATTACTATATAAGTGATAAAATATTTCGGACAACAAAACCATCGCAGGCCTGTGTAACTGTCACACACGCCATAGGCACGAGACTCGGTGTCTGTAAACCTGCAGCACCTCGTAGGAGCTTTCCGCGAGACGACTGGAGAATGACGATGATATTTCGACTGAAAATTCTTGATCGAGGTGAGACTTTAATAGTTCCCTTAAATGGTCGCTTTTTATCTGGCTTGATGGCTTTTGGTTTAAAGGCTTTGTGAAGTTCGTTTTACGGTATTGTGTGAAAGTTTTTACGAGCCTGACATATGTTTCCAGCCATTAAGAATTAACGTGGCCTTTGGTATCCGAAAACATCGGTCTGAGTCGTGCTCAGTACGTACAAGAAATCTTTTTCGTCGTTAGTTCGAATGTAACGAAGACCCGCGTCACTACAATGTTCCCTCTAAGGTGTGCGCGTGTGCGCGAGCACACGCGTTGTGAAACCCGCGCACACAGCAAAATAAAATGCGCACAGGCTCAAGCCTATCATGAGTCACGTCAGTAAATGAAATAATTTCAAAAATATACCGTCACACAAGGTCTGACCATTTGCATCAACATACTCTATAGTCGCTCTTTTAAGTATTAACCCCTTCCGCCCGACTTCGCCGACGTCCGCGCAATTAAGCAATACAGATTTTTTTTACTCTATGTATTTGCATTTTTTTTCTTTTATACATTAACGCATTGAATATAAACCTTCTTTTTCTTATTTTTGCATAAAAACGAATAGTAATTATCTCATAATTCATAAAAAAATAAAATTATTTTTTATTTTATTCCTATTTTGTGAATGACTAAAATCATGTATCAATCTTGATAGTCTATTTTAAATTGCTAAATGCTAAAAATTGGTTTTGAGAAATGATAACTAAAATAGTCATTTTCAATTAATGTTATTTTTATTTTATTTCTTTATTTTGTTGAATTTTATTTTACTATTTTTTATTTTATTCATATTTTTAAAATGGATAAAATGTTTTCTTTTTTAAGAAAATATAATATCGTAAACAGTTTTTTAATATCCATTTAATAGTACCGTAATGATCGAGCTATCACCTTATGGAAATAATATTTATTAAGTATTTAATATTTAGATATATTTCATTTTGAAGATAATAGCGCTCAGAAAAGTTTGCACAATTTTTCACCATGAATCTAAATGTATGCACGACGAAAATTTCTTGCGCACACGGACTTAAAAAAAAAAAAAATAATATATATATATATACGATATGTTCTCCACATGTTTTTCGTCTTTTTCCGTTTGATGAAACTTTTTTTTTGTTTTTCTTTTTTTAACAAAAAGCTAAACATTGATAAATAAATAAATAAATAAATGTCTTCAAAGATTTAGAGAGAGAGAGAGAGAGAGAGAGAGAGATTTGGAGCCAGTTTAGTGTACAATTCTAATATTGAATTTTATTATTTAGTATTTAGACCATGTACTACTGTACGCATGAGGCAAACGCACACAAATTGATATCATATGTATATACGTACATGTGTATACACTTTATGTATGATCCCGTTCTTATCTAAAAGTATTAGAGATAATATCTTATTTATACGCGCTAGATACAACATTTCGAGCGTTCCAGTTATCAAGAAATATCTCGGTGTAAGAAGCGAATATATGAACGTAAGTGTCTGTAAAAGCGAGCAAAGAAAGGGTGTCAAACTCATTTTATATGGCGGGCCTGATCAGATATTGCGGGCCTTGACGCGGCCCACATTTTACTAAAACTTATTAAAGTAGAAAACAGAAAAAAAATAAACCGAATTTTACAGTTACTTTTTTAATTTAGTTATTGGCGTTGCTCAGATAGAGGCGAGATACATGGTGTATCTTCGTAACAAGATACACAGATACAGATCGAGGCAAGGAAGATAAATTCCAAGTGATCTTATATGCGGCGTTTTATGTACAGGGTGATTCAGAAGTCAGGTTACATAGGGCTTTTCTGTTTTTTTGCAGGTAAATGAGTTATGAGATGTTATTGAAGGAGGAGCGCATTGATGTGATATTCCTAACTGGCTGCACAAGTGCATTGCCGTTAACGGTGGCCATATCGAACATGTGATGTGACTATTCCCCTGTATCATTACATAATACAGTATTTCCCTATGTAACCTGACTTTTGAATCACCCTGTATATATATATATGAAAATTATTTCACGAAAGTAACACGTGAAAAATATTTATGATGAATAAAACCACGAAAGAAAGGAAACACAAAAAGGTGCTCAAGCGCTTTCGTCTAATGACATCCTCAGGAACACTGAAGTACATAAAAGGTTACGGCCTATATATAGGTTACAGAAATAAAAAATAAAAAATAAATAACATACATACACACCACATATATATATATATATATATATATATATATACATACATATCTACACACACATATATATATGCAATAAACGGAGAAGTAAAAATAAAAATTAAAAATTAAAAATTAGAGGATTAACAAAGAGGCATACAGATTTGTAAGGAAAAATATCGATTTTTAGCACAAGATCAAATGAATTATAACAATACAAATTTATACTGGAAATCTGCCCGGGTTTTAACACTTTGCCTTTTAGAGAAGTTTCGATATATATAAAAATAAAATGAAGATTAAAAGTTAATAAAGTAGCATACAAGTTTACCAAAGATTTAGCGTCCTACCCTTTTTATCTAACTTTGTTTTGAAGGAATTCAAAACAACAGGATCGAGTTGAAAAAGACCTTTGCTTATGTTGAAGTTATTTGAAAGTTGGATAATGGCAGACTCAAGAATATTTCTATTGACAATGTTGCTAGAATGAAATAAAACTGAAGCATTATTCCAATCAATACAGTGGGATAACTCTGACAAATGGACAAAAAGAGCACTGGACAACTGTCCTGTTCTAACGGAATATTGATGCTGTTTTATACGTGTGTGCAAATCCTTTCCCGTCTGACCTATGTAAAAGGAATCACATTGTTTACACCCAATTTTATAGATAATGCCTGAATTATTGGTAGGGCTATTTTTTACTATGATATTTTCACAATATTGTTATATGAAAATACTACATTAATATCCAAAAGTTTAAGTACATTAGCAATGCCTAAAAAGCCCGGGAAAAATGGAAGTACTAAAATATTTTTTGACAAAGTACGAGTGTTATTATTGACACGATAGAAAGTTCGTTTTGCCTTGTTGAGACAAGATTCCATAAACGCAGATGGGTAACACAGATCACTTCCAATACCGTTGATTTTTTCCAATTCGGCATCGATGTATTCCGGACTGGCGATCCTAAGGGCGCGGAGAAACATTGATGAAAAAATGGCCTTCTTAGTAGGGGTGTCCTGTCCTGAGTAAAAGTGTACGTAGGACAAATTGTTTGTTGTTTTCCGATAGATACTAAACTTAAAACCTGGGCTTTCCCTATGTACACGCACATCCAAAAATGGCATTGAATTGTCTTGTTCCACTTCTAAAGTAAACTTAATGAAGGGGACTTGATCATTTAACTGAAGGAGGAAGTTATCCAGGTCACGATTCATGGGCCAGATACACAAAATATCGTCGACGTACCGCAACCAAGGGATGCCAACCCCAAGGATTCTCGGAATGTAAGTAATTTCGAAAAACTCCATATAAATATTGGAGAGGAGGGGCGATAAGGGGTTGCCCATGGCCATCCCAAACACTTGTTGATAATACTCGTTATTGAAAGTGAATTTACAGTCTTTGATGCAAAGCTTAATAAGTTCCAAAACAATGTGTGAAGGTAGTGGCAGGTCATACTTATGTAATTCTTGGGAGAGAAAGTCAAGCATATCATCAATCGGCACTTTTGTAAACAATGAACAAACGTCAAAACTGATCAATCTATCGTTAGTTTCAGTACGTGCATTATTCAATTTTTCAGTAAGATCCATGGAATTTTTTACATGTGAATCAGAGATAGTTCCGAGAATGGGGGACAAGACTTTGACAAGCCATTTGGAGAGTTTATAAGTAATAGAGCCCACCGAGCTAATAATAGGGCGCATAGGGTTGCCAGGTTTGTGGGTTTTAATAAGACCGTAAAGGTAGGGCAGAGAAGGTGAAGTGGACATGAAAAGCGGAATTAAGTCCTTATGATCTTTGAGAATGCGTTTCAAGCCACTATTAAATGATTTGATGACGTCATCCTGCGGGTTCTTCCTAAGTTTGCTGTATGTGGCGGGGTCCTGGAGAAGCTCGTTCATCTTTCCGATGTAGTCCTCCTCTCCAATATTTATATGGAGTTTTTCGAAATTACTTACATTCCGAGAATCCTGGGGGTTGGCATCCCTTGGTTGCAGTACGTCGACGATATTTTGTGTATCTGGCCCATGAATCGTGACCTGGATAACTTCCTCCTTCAGTTAAATGATCAAGTCCCCTTCATTAAGTTTACTTTAGAAGTGGAACAAGACAATTCAATGCCATTTTTGGATGTGCGTGTACATAGGGAAAGCCCAGGTTTTAAGTTTAGTATCTATCGGAAAACAACAAACAATTTGTCCTACGTACACTTTTACTCAGGACAGGGCACCCCTACTAAGAAGGCCATTTTTTCATCAATGTTTCTCCGCGCCCTTAGGATCGCCAGTCCGGAATACATCGATGCCGAATTGGAAAAAATCAACGGTATTGGAAGTGATCTGTGTTACCCATCTGTCTGCGTTTATGGAATCTTGTCTCAACAAGGCAAAACGAACTTTCTATCGTGTCAATAATAACACTCGTACTTTGTCAAAAAATATTTTAGTACTTCCATTTTTCCCGGGCTTTTTAGGCATTGCTAATGTACTTAAACTTTTAGATATTAATGTAGTATTTTCATATAACAATATTGTGAAAAATATCATAGTAAAAATAGCCCTACCAATAATTCAGGCATTATCTATAAAATTGGGTGTAAACAATGTGATTCCTTTTACATAGGTCAGACGGGAAAGAATTTGCACACACGTATAAAACAGCATCAATATTCCGTTAGAACAGGACAGTTGTCCAGTGCTCTTTTGTCCATTTGTCAGAGTTATCCCACTGTATTGATTGGAATAATGCTTCAGTTTTATTTCATTCTAGCAACATTGTCAATAGAAATATTCTTGAGTCTGCCATTATCCAACTTTCAAATAACTTCAACATAAGCAAAGGTCTTTTTCAACTCGATCCTGTTGTTTTGAATTCCTTCAAAACAAATTTAGATAAAAAGGGTAGGACGCTAAATCTTTGGTAAACTTGTATGCTACTTTATTAACTTTTAATCTTCATTTTATTTTTATATATCGAAACTTGACTCTAAAAGGCAAAGTGTTAAAACCCGGGCAGATTTCCAGTATAAATTTGTATTGTTATAATTCATTTGATCTTGTGCTAAAAATCGATATTTTTCCTTACAAATCTGTATGCCTCTTTGTTAATCCTCTAATTTTTAATTTTTAATTTTTATTTTTACTTCTCCGTTTATTGCATATATATGTATATATGTATGTGTGTAGATATGTATGTATATATATTATATATATTATATATATATATATATGTTTGTGTGTATGTATGTTATTTATTTTTTCTTTTTTTCTTTCTGTAACCTACATATAGGCCGTAAACTTTTATGTACTTCAGTGTTCCTGAGGATGTCATTAGACGAAAGCGCTTGAGCACCTTTTTGTGTTTCCTTTCCTTCGTGGTTTTATTCATCATATATATATATATTTAGAATGGTGTTGCTTTTCCCTTTACATTATGTAAAGGTGACACACGTTCTGGCATGCCATTGATGAGCTTCGCCATTTGTTCTTGAAAACAATTATCATACTGTCTATTTATTTTTGTCAACCCTTTGTACAGGGCAACTTTTTCGCATAACGTTATGCGTTATTTAAGCCATAACAAATGACGAGACTCTTGTCATTACCGCCATCCGTCAGGCTCGTACCCAACTTGTCATAAAGCTCACTCGGGAAGTTCGGGATGAACCGATGAAGTATCACCTCATCACATGGAGGAAAGAGTGCCACGGACCTAATCTGACTAACGGATTGCGTGCGATTACGCCCGCGAAGTATAGAAAGTGAATTTCACGCACAAAAGCCACGCTAATAAAGTCACGTTAATGAATAATTCATCCTTGTTTATATCGTATTCACTAAAGATAGAGTAAAGATAGAGTAATAGTGTCTCTCTATCTCTCAAAACATCGGCATTAACAAAAGAAAAGAGCGAGTCTCTCTCTCTCTCTCTCTCTCTCTCTCTCTCTCCTCTCTCTCTCTCTCTCTCTCTCTCAGAAGCCTATATACATATATATAGCAAAAATTAAGACTAAAATTACTCGCATAGCAAGAAATAATATCAGTAAATTTTCATAAAACAAAAGTTAAAAAGAAAAAAAAAAGAACGAACGAACTCTTTTGAAAACTGAAATTTGCACATCATTTTCAGAAATGACTCAATTTCAGATAAAAAACTTTTCCTCAAATTAAATTTTAACCATTTCGGAGTCATTTTAAAAAAGAAGCTTTTATTATATTGTTTATAGAAATCTTCAATAGAAAGTAAGACTTAATTGGTACGTTATTAAAGGTATATTATATATATATATATATACTGTATATGATGAATAAAACCACGAAGGAAAGGAAACACAAAAAGGTGCTCAAGCGCTTTCGTATGTATGTTATTTATTTATTATTTTTTTTTTCTTTCTGTAACCTATATATAGGCCGTAACCTTTTATGTACTTCAGTGTTCCTGAGGATGTCATTAGACGAAAGCGCTTGAGCACCTTTTTGTGTTTCCTTTCCTTCGTGGTTTTATTCATCATAAATATTTTTCACGTGTTACTTTCGTGAAATAATTTTCATATATATATATATATATATACACACACACACACACACACACACACACACACACACACACACACACACAGGGTGGGAGAAAAGTTTTTAAGGCTTTTATACATACAACTATTTAGTTAACAGCATTATACAGATAAGTGTTCAAATGATGAAATAAATCAAACAAAAAGTCTGTAAGAATTTTATTCATACAAATATTTTGTTAAATTGTAATTTAATATCCGTCCGCTATGATACATTTGTGGATTCTCTCTGGAACTCTTCGTTGTTCTTCTGAACATATCTAGTGGGATCTTTTTCAGTTGTTCATCTATTCTGCGTCAAAGGCATTCACATTTGGATAGATGAAACCAGGAGTGTAAAATTTGTCACGCAAATAAGCTCAAAGCCAGAAATCACATGGGATTAAATTAGGTGATTTGGCTGGTCACTCGATGGGACCTCGCCGCCCAAGCCATCTTCCTTCAAGGTCCGTATCCAGAATCTCACGGACAGCTGCAGAGTAATGTGGGGGAGCTCCATAATCACGTTGATAAAGCCAATTCCTGCCAACGTCATTAGTAAACTGTGGCAAAACTTTCTCTCTCTCAATACCTGACAATAGCGTTTTCCATCCATCCTATCTCTCGATATGTCAAAGGAAACGAGTTCTGAATAACGAATGCACGCCCAAACTGTTTGTGTTGCCGTTTTAACGGGTTTATCCAATCGTATTTTGGGATCTTTTTTTTCGCCCAATAGTGAACGTTGTGTTTGTTTCCTTTACTCGTTAAACCAAGACACATTCATCTGAAAATCTGATCTTTCGAAGGAAATCTGGATCACTGTTGAACTTTTGTCTCATTGTTTCAGCAAACTACAGCCGTCTATCAGAATCATCGTCGTATATGAGCTGAGAGTAAATGGGTTTGTAATCGTGGGACTTCTGTGATTTCAATATTTTTGCGACTGAAAATTTGGAGAAACCCAATTCCTGTGCGACTTTTCTCGTTGATGTTGCTGGATTGACTTGAAAACGGGCGAGGAAATTTTCTTTGTTGTTGTCTTCTGTCGCCGTTACTGTCCTTCCGCTTCCTGGACGATGTTTTACCAGGCTCTCTGTTTCCAAAAGTTTGAGCTTCCAGGATCGAAGAATGGTTGCATTTGGTGGTGGTTTATTATATTTTTCTTGAAATAAACGCAAACTTTCTTCACAATTATTATAAGAAATAGTCCACGATACAAGATACACTTTTTCTTCATTGCTGTATTCCATCTTTACTGACATGGCGCTGACTGGGGCTAGGGCTGAGGGCCTTCCCATTCTAGCCTAGGGTCATTCATGGCCTTGTATAGTTGCTTTGAAAAGTATCGCATACACTGCAATGATATCACTGGAATTTATTTATTATTAACAACTTATGTGTATGTATAAAGTCCTTAAACACTTTTCTCCCACCTGTATATATATATAATATATATATATATATATATATATATATATATATATATATGGAAGTAACAAAAGGAGATCTTCTATTATTCGGAAATGATGGGTGTGTAATTTTCCTTCCGGGCCGTAAAATCGCTTCCAATTCCTTCCAAGGTCTTATGAAAATAACTTCACTCTGTTATGATCATAATCCACCTAAAAGCGGAGTTTATATTCAAAAGATTGAGATAATGATGAAATATTTGTATAATTATAACTTATTCTTGATTCAATGGAGTTTTTATTCTGGAGGAGTCCCAAGTTAGCGAGGTAGTGACTAATTCAGAGCTGGGCACTTGCGGCATATTGCGGTACTGCGGTACTGCTGCACTACCAAACCGGTACCAAACCGGTACGCGGAAATTTGAATGCGGTAGCGGTACTGCGGTACTTTCAGCGATCCTTTGCGGTACTGCGTTACTGACTATATTATCTGTCTCTAGTCCATCTTTGAGATAATCAGTTTCCAGGTGGTCTTTGCTCTCGTCAAGATACTTACTGTACGAGCGAGGGTGTTTAGAGATATAAAGGGTAAAAAAGCAGAGCTGGGCACTTGCGGCATATTTTGCGGTACTGCGGTACTGCGGTACTACCGCACTACCAAACCGGGACCGCATAACGCAGTACCGCAAAGGATCGCTGAAAGTACCGCAGTACCGCTACCGCATTCAAATTCCGCGTACCGGTTTGGTAGTGCGGTAGTACCGCAGTACCGCAGTACCGCAAAATATGCCGCAAGTGCCCAGCTCTGTAAAAAAGATTACATAAATTGGAGGTTTTAAAGGGTATTTCATTAATATTATTATTAACAATATATATAATATATATATATATATATATATATATATATATATAATTATAGTTTTATTTTGTGTTGTATGAAAACTTTTGCACATTTATGATTTAACGTAATTTGATGTAAAACTTGTATCCCTCAATATTAGTCAATACATTCAATGCATATTCCACAACAACGTCAGAAACCGCTCGAATCAACGAAGTTACGAAACGTATTCATAGATGGCGCGAAGAGCGCAGGTGCCATATTTTCAAGCGAAAACATTTCTTTTCGTAAGCATTCTCTGGCACCGAGTGCAACAGAGAGCCAGTTGAACTGGCATCACAGCTTAGGAAGCATCTCTTTCCCTCATCCCATTTATAAGCGTTTATTATCGGGATGCCGTCTCTGTTTTCAAAGTTCACTCTGGGTTTAATTGTTAATTGGCGGTTTCAAAAAGGACTTTTTGGATTTTTGGGGGGCTTCGTTTTTAGGCTTCGCATCGTTCGTAGTTATATGTCGGATTTGTTTAGTGTTTTAGCGTTAATTTCATGTTAACATTAATTACACTCGGTTTTCGAACGTAATTACTTGGTAACTGGAGTGCAAATATTATATTTATATAACGTGTTGTTGCTTATCGCCATATATATATATATATATATATATATATACACTGTAAATTTCCTTTTCAGTGAGTATTTGACGTAAAGTGCGTGTCAATTGTTTGAATTAACTGAATAATTTGAGGTGTTACATGTCACGTTTGCTGAATGACACACATCGTTCAGTCTATAGACATTGATGGTAATTTCATGGAATATCTTTTTTCCGCAGAATAATTATTGTAATACACTTTCGTAGCGAATGTAAATATTGTTAATAATAACATTAACTCCGTTATTCAGGTGTAATATACCTTTAGTATACATTTATACATATATACATATATATATACTGTAGAAGGGGAAACTCGTCCAAAATTATGGTGGATTCATTCGTGCTCGTGGGCGTCGTCTTTTATCTGACGTCGCTCTGTAATCTGTTTTGGCTCTGCAATTAATAAGCGTTGATCCGAGGCGGCAATGCCCCCAAAATGGCCGTAAAGGGGAGAGAGGGAGTGCCACGGGCGAGAATCAACGGCTCTTTACTACCCCATCCTGAAGATGAAACCTCTGCTCTGCCTTCCCTCCTCCTTCCTCTCACTGCTGAAACACGTGACGCGTGAAGTTCTTCGCTACAAAGGATGATCTTTGACTCCTTTCCTTCCTCACTCACTTGAGTCTTCCCCCTAATCCTTAACCCCATACAGCCCCCCTTTCGCGCTCCCCCCATTTTGGTATTGGCTTCCCTCGATACCCCTTTATGCCACTATGTCCTCCAATCATTCTGAAGAAGGGGTGGATTACCCGACCTCTTTAACCGAGTCACCTTTCGGTCTTGCGGCGAGGGGTTCCTTCGACGTGGACCTCAATTCCCTCTTAAAGCGGAACGTCTCCTGCATCAGCGCGACCGACTTCCTCACCGCTAGTAATTCTTCTCTAAACGAGACCCATTACACGGAGGGTCTTCCGCAATGCCTCCCTCAAGAAGAACCCTTCTGCGTCACTTGCGACAAGAACCTCTGGGCTTTGCTGCTTCTCTTCTTTCCCGTCATCACCGTCTTCGGGAACGTTTTGGTCATCATCGCAGTGGCCAAAGAGAGGAGCCTCCAGTCCGTCACTAATTACTTCATTATCTCTCTCGCCGTCGCCGACCTCCTAGTCGGTCTACTGGTCATGCCTCTCGGCGCTTATTACCTGGTGAGTACCTAAACAAGACCATCCATCCTTTCCTTAACGTCCGCGCGAAACACTTACGAAAATGACACCTGAATTGACTTATTTTCATAAATAAAAAGATTAAATTATTTAGATTAAAATATTTACCAAAATTAACATAAAAAAAGACGAAATTAAAAACTAAAAAATCTTTTGATCTTTTTTGAGATTAATTAGTTTTGCGAGGAAGATTCTCAGTTTCCTATGTTTTGCCTACTTCCCTCTTGTTGCGAAACTCTCAAAAAAGATCAAAAGATTATATATATATATATATATATATATATATATATATATATATATATATATATAATATATTCATTTCACGTGTTTAAGTGTGAAATTCATCCCAGATATATATATATATATTTTTTTTTTCCTGTGTATTCAAACACTTCGTCAGGGAATGAAGAAAGAGGTTATAAGGCAGAATATATATATATATATATATATATATATATCTGTACATCGCTCGCGGACAAAATAAAAAAAATAATTATCAAAAGTAATGATTAAGGAAAAAGGTATTTTAACAAGCTGTGGTCTATTTTATAAGTTCCAGTCTATTATTAAAGTTATTTATAAAGTAAATGAATGCACATTTTACAATGTTCCTTTCGGTTTGCCTTTATTGTTTAATAGAACTTTCGAACTTTCCCCAGTAAATACTGTGATTATATTTATATATATATATATGATTAAACACTGGATTATATTTGTTCGCTGTCGTGCACATCTATTTATGCTCTTTTACTTCAACATCTCGAGTTTTTCCAGTTTGACCTAGGTTAAGTTAGGTTATGTCATGTAATTTCATTATTCACTTTTTGTCAGTTTTGTATCATGGTAAAAGTTACTCGATTTTACTGAAAGTTTTAGGTATTTTATGAAATAACTTGTTTCACAATTTTACTGTAACATATGCAGGGTGTCTCGAAAGTCGCGCATCATAGGCTTTATTCAGAACTTACGAGGGTGTGTCTATTTTATCGTTCGAAACAGCGTGAACTGATATACGGGGTGTCTCAAAAGTCGCGCACCATAGGATTTATTCAGATTTACGAGGTTTACGAGTCGAAATGGTTTATAAGTGATGTTTAATTACAATATATGTTCGATAATGTTCGAATAATAAAATTAATAGACTACAATTAATCAAAAAGCTATCTTAAAATAATTAAATTGAATGAAGCTATATTAGCCAATGGTGCGCGACTTCTGAGACACCCTTGGCTAATATAGCTTCATTCAATTTAATAAATTTGAAGATAGCTTCTTCATTAATTGTACATATTATTAATTTTATTATTAGAACATTATCGAACATATGTTTTAATTAAACATCATTTATAAACCATTTCGACTCGTAAACCTCGTAAATCTGAATAAATCCTATGGTGCGCGACTTTTGAGACACCCCGTTGTCAGTTCACGCTGTTTCGAACGATAAAATAGACACACCCAGCTGCATTATCCCGGCTGTTTTTTATTACGCCAAA